>CM034147.1:764130777-764649105 GCA_019776745.2 Taxus chinensis
TGATTAACAACAAACTTAATAACTTAAGAAATGGAAACAAATCATAATGTCTATGATTGGAACAGTTGTGAAGTGAAGGGAAGACAGGTTTTGTAGGCATGTGTACAGTATCAGAAACGACTTGCTAATGCAACGCCAAATAACTATGGCCATAGTAGTGCATATAGCTGAATGCATTATTTTTTCACCATCTCTTCTTATTGTGGTGTTGAGATTTAGATGTGTGTTACAGAAGTGACTTTTGAAGGACGTTAAGAAGACTCACAATTTCTCTCAGCCTGTAATAAGACTTAACCATATTAGCTCATAAATAGTGTTTGAGGGGGGTTAGGAAGGATCTATAAACCCTTGCAGTTGCACATGGCTATCATATCTTGTCTAGATGGATTCTGAACATTAATTAATGCTAGAATAATTCAGCAGTTGTTGTAAATGATGTTACTCATTTCAGCATAAGATAACTTAAGGGATTTTATAAACTCTTGTATGATGGAATTCAATTGTTGTATGTTAAATTCATTTAATGCATTAACTATAATCAATGATTTGATAAAAAAAAATTACCCTTAGTTTGAATAATTGTAATATAGAGGTTTTATAGTTTCACCAAATGCAACCAACTTGTGGCCATGCAATCAGTTCAGGTCTGTTAGCATAGTCTCAACTTGTTTAAAATAGGAGCTTTGAAAGTGAGCATGAAAATACACCAAAGCATGATGGAGATGGGATGATAATTTTAGTATATGTTATAGTTTTTTATACTCATGTGTGTGCATGTGCGTTCTCATAAAATGTGGAAACACGTAATTGACATGCAAATTATTTGACTAAATTCCTACGAGAAATATGGCCTCATGGACTGTATTGATCGTAGGATATGAATAAAATGGGTTTGTTGAAAAATCCTTGGAACATTTATGAAAAATGAAATTGGCAAGTGTAAAGGAAAACTCCACAACCTTTTCCATCATCCTCCCAACTTATACCAAAATAGGAGATTTAGAATAGTGAATGTGAACTATTTGATGAAACTGTGATGCATATATTGCTCTTTCCTAATTGTGTTGCACAAAGACAAAGGGTGCAGAAATTTTAATTGGGTAACTCTGCCTTTGTAGTGTATGTTGTGGTCACTGTTGTAGCCTTCAAAGAGTGCATGTCTAGAATAAGGATGATACATTTCAAGTTGTGTTGTTGTTTTAATCTCCTTCTTAACATCTTGATTCGTGTGAGAAAAAATATTTGTAGCTTTGATCCAATTTTACCTTCCAGTGGGAGTGATGAAGAGCAAGGTAGGTGTACAACTTGGAAAGAGCTCCCTGTTTTGAGTAGCGATTGGAAAGTTATGGGTTTGTGTTGATTATTCTATAGAGAGTGACAGATTGAAATTTTGTTGTTTGTTCCTTTGTAACCTTGTTCCCTTTCCCAAACAAAAGATTGACATCATAACTCAAGGCTTTCTTTCAAGTGGGAGTGTTGTTGAGTGTAATTACGAGTTAATGTCTAGTTATGCCTTTTCAAAAGGCTATGAATATTAGGTTGGTACTAGAGGGAATTGAAATTTTATCTCGACCTTGAAATGTTTTTAAAATCCTCCCAACTGTGTCAAAATGAGAGTTTTAGGATAGGGCATTGACACATGTCAACACATAATGGCGGAAAATGTTTGTATTGTAGTTGTTGATGCCCAATTTTTCATGGATAGCCGAATTTTGTAAGATGTCATTATAAGTGCATGTTCAAATATTATTTTACTTTCCTACTTTAAATTAATGAAGGTGAAATAACAAAAACAAAACAAACCTTAGAATATGGCGGGGTTTACCAATACTCATGAAGATGAATGGTGATATTGATGGGGTGAATCGACGTTGACAGATCTAAGCGTGCACATAACTTATTCTTTCCAATGGGATAATATAAATTTAAATGCACATACAATCAAAAAATAATGGGGTTTTAGATAGATATATGGAGGATTACCTAGAAAAATCTAGTCCCCAGAAGTCAATGGACTTCCTTGCATGGATGCCAATCCGTGTTCAAGAAATAAATTTTTATAATGATATGATAAAATGATAAAATAGATGATATAACCAATAATACAAAGGCAAAGGGATAGACGTGGTCCATGGCTATATGATGGTCTAATGGTGATACCTGATCCAATGGGAGGTCTAGGGATCAAAAAATGGCTCAAAGGAGAAAAAGATGTAGATGGATGTGTACTCACAAAGGTGAGAAGGATGATATATTTGATATAGATAGTTGATATAGTGTTAAAGATGGATAAAAATATCTTGATATGACTGGAATATACTTAAATGGCCTTGCGGTAGTAAATTATGTGATCTAAATGTATAAAAACATAGCTTGGGGGTCAAAGGACCTTTTAGATAGAAATATTATAAATCGTCTAATGATTTTGGGAATTATTAGCGACCATGATGAATCGCCAGTGATTTTGGGAATAATTAGCAATTGTTGTGAAAATGTACATGGTAAAAATGGATGGAGATGAGACTCGAAAGGGATGATAAAAATGTTTAGGCTTGGAAATGATGCATAATGAGATAATAAAGCAAGTTAAACCACTTACCTTGTATACAATTGATAATAAAGATAATAATATGATATTACCTAAGAGAGGTAGATGCAGAGGCAAGAAGATCATTGAGTTGATTCCAGGACCATATTGAATGACATTTTTAGGTTGAAGAAGATATTCTTGGTGCCTTGAGTGTTGTTGAGATGATCTCTAGCTCCATAATAGGGCTAAGATATAAAGGAAAATACCTTAATATGAAGTCCTTAGGTAAGTAATGTCCATGACTGCAAGCTAATCTCAAATGGAGGCATGTGACCTTGTTTATATAGGGATGCTATGTAACTAAGGAGAATCACTAGTGATTCATATAAATCACTAGAGATATGGGAAATATGGGGAAAAGGTTGAAACTACCTACCAAATCAAGGCATTTGGTTGTTTTGACGAATGATGTATGTTGGAAAGGGGTTATATGGGTTAGGTATGTTTTTAAATGGTTAAGAAGGTGTTTATTTTGTTTTGCTTTATTTGATTTTGTTTTAGAATGTAGTTTGATGTGGTTCAAGAGAGGATAAAATAAGATTTTACAGTTGTAGAATGAAATTTACGGGGAGTAAACATAACGAGGAGAAATAAGACTTAGGATAAGGATTTAATGTACAATGTGATAGTGATGTGCTAATAAAGGGGTACAAGAGGATGTGACAAACATGGAGCAATTAGGGGTGTTAATTTTAGGTGTCTACATTTCCCCCCCTTTTTGAGTGGTTTTAGACAAGCCATGAGATGAAAACATGAGATGTGATCGATGAAATGATGCAGAATTATATGATGAGGTTCTCCCCCTCAAAATATGGATTGATGACCTAAAAGAAAATTGATCACGAGTTTGAAAGAAATAGATGGGAAGATACAAGGGTGGAAATATGAGAGATGATTCCCCAGGATGAGGTATAGAAACAAGATGGGTCTTCATTAGAAAATAGAGTGATAGGGAAACCAAATGGGTTTATGTCCTATAGACATATGAATTAATGATGAAAAGGTGAAATAAAAAGGATGTTTTGATGAGGTCAAAGGATTGAAAATTGATGTTACCACAAAGGTGGGCTTATGAGGCCAGGAAGTCAAGTTATATAGGAACCAAAGGGTTTGTGTCCTATAGACATATGAATTTAAAATGATCAAAAGATGATGAAACTATGATTTGATGAGGTCAAAGGACAAATAAATTGATGTTATAACAAAGGCAGGCTTACGAGACTAGGAATTCAAGTGATAGGGGAGCCAAAGGGTTCATATCCTATAGAATATGACTTTTAATAAAAAGGGGTACTGATGAGGACTAGATAGATGTCCTGAGAGTGATTAACGGAACATAATATTTTTGCCGAAGACTTGGAAATCACGTGTTTATAAATGTCAATTTTAAAGAGTAGATGTCAAATTTTGATGTATACGGACTTTTTGTGAAGTCCTATTTTTTATGTGACTCATGATACATTGTTATTAAGACTCCAGCTAATGCATAGTGATATAATGATACAATTTATAATTCATGTGTTGATTTTTATTTGGATGTGATTGTTTTAGATGTGGCAATGTAATATTAAGATGTGATCAGGATTATATGCATATTTATAGATTTTGTTTTTATGATAGATATATTGATAGATGTCGATATGGTAGGGTTGACAAGTTGTTAAAGTTATGTTTTAGATATGACATGTTTATTTGATATTGATTTTAAAGTGATTCTAATGTTTCTCAAAATGTGTCTTAACCATGGTTAATAATAAAAATGTGGATTGATTGCTTCTGTACTGGATTTGATACATATGTGATGGGAATAAAAAATGTGAAAGGACTTGCACTCTTGGCCTTTAACAATAAATGTTAACATGAGACTAATGGAGGTAGTTACACATAGCATCTTGGATATAGATGGAAGCTGAATATGTACCTTCCTGATGGCATGGAAGGGTTTAACATGTGTAGGTTGGTGTGGGAAGAGTAGTTATCCTTTTTTAAATTTTCATAGAGAAAATGAACTATACTATATTTTATTTTTTTGATGTAAATTGATTGATGCAGGAAGTTTGCTTTGATGGGAAAGTTGATCAATGTGGAAGATTTCCTAGGATGATTTTGATATTTTAATTTTTGAAGGTTGATTGATGTGGGAAGCCTTTTTACATGGGTATCCATCCTTCAAGGGAGTGGTCTACAATTTTTACTTTTGACTTTTGATTTTTGATTTTTATAGAGATAACCATCCTTTCGAGGGATCAGATCTATGATTTGATAGGTAGTTTCTTCCTTCGAGGGATCATTCTACTTTTTTTTTGACAATATGATTTTTATATTTTTGAATATATTTTCCTTTAAGGGATCAGTCTATTATATTTTTTTGAATTTTGATAGGAAGCATCCATAGATATTTTTGAATTTATCTTTGAGCTAAGGGAAAAACCCTAATAATTTGTTTTGAGGAGGGGAAGAGAGATGCATATACAAACCTACACATGTGTGCCCCATGACATGATTTTAGTCAATTACATGGTAGATGGATGTAATGATTATGGGGTTCATGCTAAGGAGGAACTTTTCCAAGTGAAATATGTGATGAACAGAGCTATGGTGCTCATTTTAAGGTTTATTGAGGATAGTGACAGAAAACCACATTATTTCAAATCATTAGGATGAATATTATGGTTCATTGTGATGGATTGATTTAACTATTTTCATGATGTGGAAGTTAAAATTAGAAACATAAGAACAATGAATTCATAGGATCCTTTTTAGATGTACTATTAAGGGAGGCATTAGACAATACACTCCCGACCCATGTTATATGGAAAGATCTAGTTAGGGGAAAACTTTCCACATTTATTCCTTTCCAAAGTAATAACATTTTGATCAAGAGGATATGTTGGGTGAAGATTAACTAGGGGGAGGTGTGTAAGGTAATACTTTCAAATGTCTTAGAAGAGAAGAGACCCCCTAGTGATGATATGGATAGAGATAACATGTGTTGAAAGGAATGATATATTTCAACTTAGGGTGATGAAAGTTTTGATGTTGATTGATTGAGTAGATGATAAATAAATGATGAGGATGTAGAACTTTGATAAAGGATCTATTGAAAATATGGATGAGGATATGAGAGGATAATTGATGAGGAGGGGTAGATGATGAATATTTGATTTTTCCTTTTCTTCATGTATGATGATTTTGGGTTTGCATAGGTGGGAAAACTATACTGATTTGAGATGAAGGACCTTCAATGGAAGGTGATGAGAAGACGTATGAGAAAGGTTTTCTCAAGATCTGATTGAGGATGACCCCTTGTCCTGCAGATGTCAGGTGAGGATACTCATCAGTGACTTGGGTGTAGATGTTGACAAGATTAAACCTTCAATGGAAGGTGTGGATGTTGAAAAGACTGTGATACCTTCAATGGAAGGTGTGGATGTTGACACTATGATACCTTCAATGGATTGAGAAGGACCTTTAATGGAAGGTGTTGAAGACATGTCTGATAAAGGTTTGATTAATACGAGATTGAGGATGACCCCCTTGATCCTGTAGATTTCGGTGAGGAAATTGACGAGGTGGAGGTGTAGATGATATTGTGATAGATTAGGATGGTATTCTTCTGGGAGAATATCATTGATGAGGAAGAGTTGTTGGATTATGGATTTAAGCACTTTATAACTCTCTGTGTTATGACCTGGGATTCTATGGTAGGAACAAGTTTTGTCTTGATCGTACCATGCAGGTTCCCTGAGTATGTGGATTGGGTGTTTTGATGGGTGGTAATGTGATAAGAGAATCCTCCATGAGCCTCTCAAGGATGTCAATGTAAGTCCCTTTTGAGGGATTAGGATTAAAAATTTTGATTTTGATTTATGAGAATGCTTGGTATGACATGCCTTATTTTTGGATGTGGGTGGATGCATGGATGTTGTATGGTGTTGAAGCATCATAGGGGTGTTGTGAGGTTGATAAGAAAGAGGATATGATATAAGGATGGTATAGGATGTGGGATTGATAAAATTGGATTATGGATGAGGTCCCAAAATAGATGAGGAGGGATGGATTATGGATGAGATAGGGATACGGACTGTGTGATATGATATTGAGATAAAGGATGGGGTCCCAAAATAGATGATGAGTGGTGGATTTGTAGATGTGATGGATTTGGATTGTGATAAAGTATGGGGTCCCAAAATGGATGTAAAGATTTGAGGCCCAAGATGATGTTTGTTTTTATTTTGTAATGTCGATTTTAGGAAAAGCATTGTGTTTTACGAAAGATGATGAGGATGAGGTCATGGATGTGATAGTTTTGATTTTGTAATGTTTACTTTAGATAGAGGAGAAGGTCTCATGTCAGATGATGAGGTTGAGGTCGTGGATGTGATGGTATTTGATTATATAGTGTTTAATTCATGAAACGTTTCCAGACTAGAGATGGTAAGTGAGTATCTGGAGATAGGATTGGGTCTAATTTAGATGAGGGAGATGTTGTTTCTAGACATGATTGAGGTGTGTTATGTTTATTTGAGTTACTCAATTATTCGATTAGTTTACAAAAGTGGTTGGATGTCAAGATATTTGATTATGAATGCCTTCTTAGTAACGGTCTCCAAGGTGAGTCTAAGGGTTGTAAGGAGGTAATGGATGATTGGACAATGGACACATGCGACATTGATGTTTTACGGTCATCGAAAAGAGGATCCAAGGGCTCTGAGTTTTCAAGAGGAAGCATTGGTGATGAATGGGTCTCCTCATGGGGAAGATCATATGTAATAGTGTTGATGATGTGAATCAAGGGATGTATAGTATCTATATGGATATTTCTATCGAGGGTGTTGGGTCATGAGGATAAGAGATGGAAACATGTGTGGTAGTATCATCAAGTTCACATGAAGACCTAGGAGAATCAGATGGGACATGTGTAGATTGAGGATCAAGAACGACCTTCTTTCAAGGGCTTAGATTTCATAAATTCCTAGCCATGGTGAAGGCTTCATCAAAGGTATCGAATGTGTGGATCTGGAGGATAGATGAGATGTGTATGGGAACATGATCAAGAAAAAAAATTGATTAGTTATGATTGAGGTAGTGAGAAGGACAATTGATTGATAATGATTTATCACCTAGTGATGAAGTCAACAAGGGATTCATTTTCAGATTGTCTTGATGGTAGAAAGGTCAGAAATGGTGATTTTATGAGTAACATTTATAGAAAAGTGATCAAGAAATAACATGGCTAGTTGAGTGAAAGAGATAAAAGAGTGTCGAGGGAGGGAGTTGTACCAATCCAAGGTAGGTCCTTGACAAAGAAAGGAGATCTTGATCATGGATGATGAAATAACATGAATGTCTAAAGGATAGTATGTGCTTGCTTAGGATCCTCCTCGCCATAGAACATGGTAAACTCAAGAAATGGCCAATACGGAGGATAAGGATTTATATGGTACTGATGGATGGATGGGTTCATTACAAACCTGGTCATAAGTGAGGATGTGTTTGGGTCCCTTGGTAGTGGCTATCTAAATTTTCTAAACTCTTTAACAGAGCTTGCATGGGATCATTTGTAGGATTAGGTGTGAGGTAATTAACATGTGAGTGTAGATGAGAATGTGATTGATTGGATTGAAATAGTGGAAAGTATGATGATTATGTTGTGGATGGGCTTGACGTGGAGGTTGATAGAAGGTATCAATTTTGAGAGGTTATTGATAATAGGTATGTTGGGAGATAAAGGGATGTGGGATATGAGTTGTTGGAAGAGGGGTTGATTGAATGATGTTGTATGTTTTAGGATGAAAGGGGTTGAAAAAGGTATTGAAGTTGAGATAGGTTGATTGGATAAAATATGGGGGATCTTAATATTCTGATGAGATTGTGATGAAGGAGGGGATGTGGAAAGGACTGATTGATGGGATACACTGGGCATGGGCTGAGGAGGGATAGTTTGGAAGTAGTCTAGACGTAAAGGATAGTCGTAGGGTTGTTGGATGGGGTTGTTGTATGGTTGTAGGATTGGTTGAAAGGTAGAGGTTCCATAGGGGGAAAATATGGTTTAGATGGCTCTAGGAACATGCCAGAGAAATGAAGTTGAGTGGGATGTGATAGGTTGATAAGATTGATAAGGACTAGATCCTGTGTAGGGGATGTTTTGAAATTGATCGGATGAAAAGTATGTGGATGAAGTAGATTAAATATGGTTGTAAAAATTAAGCATAAGGGGTAAAGGAATATGCTGATGTAGAGGGTTGATCCATATTAAATGATATTTAACCGACTGATGATACAAAAAATCCCTAAGAGAGCTACAAATGTAATAGACAAGTCAAGCAGAAGAATTTTAATTATCTTGATTAAAATTTATATGTGGAGAAGAGGACTCGGAGGGAACCGTAATGATATGGTTGTTCTAAGGTTAGTTTCAGGTTTGTTAAGGATGGAGTCCTCGATATACCCGAAGGTACGTGAGGCCCGGAATCTATGTTGGTGCCAGTACAGGACCTGATATTGGGGCCTACCCCCTCACTTCACGGTCTCGAAATGATAAGGGATTCGTGTGCTTAGCCAATATACCAACAACTAGTTTTTTATACTCAGCTAGAACACTGAGTCGATTTCCCTATTGGGTGATGAAATCCCAATAGTTATCACTTGGGTAGGAGTGTTTGATGCGAGTTTGATATTTGATGTGGTTGGACTGTGTGTGAGGGAGATATTGTGAATGCAATATTAATCCTTAATTCTATGTGATCAAACAGGATGCAAGGTTCATTTTAAGCCCAAAAGAAAGATTGATTTTGATGAGGGAAAACAAAAAAATACGCTGCTTGAAAAACAAAAAGAAAAGGAGAAACACACCTAAAAAACACTTCCTTTTTTATTTTTTATTTTTTTAGCAAAGCAAAAGCGCAAAAGCCAAAAGCTACAGAGAAAAAACCTACAAAAAGGTTAGCAGAAGACAAAATAGTAAAAGAAAATGATGTTAGAGGACTGACTGACTGAGTAATCAAAAGCAGTCACATCGATTGTCGACGATTGATAAAATCACTGGTGATTCATACAATCGCTAGCGATTTGACTGGATCGCTGATGATTATAGAGCATAGAAGCCAAAAATTGAAGTTTTAATAAAAATTGAAATGAAAGAAAAGGGACAAGCGTCCCACTGAGTGTGCCAGAATGTTCAGAGATGTTTTTACTTTCCCACTTTAAATTAATGAAGTGAAACAATTAAAAAAACTGACCTCAGAAGATGGTGGGGTTTAGTGATACCCGTGGAGATGGATGCTGATATTGATGGATGAAATGTTGACAGATCCAAGTGTCCTTCTTTCATTGGGATGGAAGATATCTGTAGATCACAAACACTCTAAAAAGAAGATGGGATTAGATATGGATATATGGCGGAATTCCTAGAAGGAGGCCAGTCCATGTTCAAGAAATCAATCTAATAATGATAAGATAAAAGTCAATAATATAACCAACAATGCAAAGGTAAACAGACTGATGTGGTCCACGACTATATGATGGTCTGATGGTCATACCTGATCCAAAGGAAGTCTAGGGATCACAAAATGGCTCAAAGGAGCAAGGATGTAGATGGTTGTGTACTAATAAAGGTGAAGCAGGATGATGGATTTGATTTAGATAATTGATATAGTGTTAAAGATGGCTCAAAGGATCTTGATATGGCTTGACAAACACACTTAAAGGCAGAGTGGTGGCTAAGATTGAGATCTGGATGTCAGATGGGTAGATTGATGTGTTAAGTGGTCATACAGACAGGAATCACTCCCGATTGAGGACGATAGTCGGTGATTTGTCTGAATTGTCGACGAATTAGGATGGGAATCGTCGATGATTTGTGTAAAAGTATACAGGTTGATAATAAATGAGAATGAATTGATCAAGGCTTGTAAAAATGATGAATGAAATGAGATAATATAAATAAAGAAAGGAAGACACTTACCTTATATGAAATTGATATATAAGGCTGAGAAAATGATAGTACCCGAGAGAGGAAGACTGTAGATGTCAGAAGATTTGTTGAGTTGAATTCTAGATGTGTGAATGACCTCCAAGAGTTGAAGAAGAGACATGCCTTGAATATTACTAGATGAAAAGGGATATGATACAAAAATATTGTAATATGAATGCCTTGAGCGTAATGTCCTACTCATAAGCTAAGCCCATCTTGAGGAAGCTAGCCCAAAATGAAGGCTTGGAACACATTTATATAAGTTTTATGTCAACAAAGGGAGAATCAATAAATCGAATCAAGTGATCTGAGAAATATAGGAAAATAGTTGAAACAACTTCCCAAATCGAGACATTTGTTTTTTTGATGAATGATGTATGTTGGGAATAGGTTATACGGGTTAGGGATGTTGTTAAATGGTTAAGATATGGTGTTTATTTTATTTTTTTATTTTGGTTTCTAAGTGATTTGAATGGTTTAAGAGAGGGTAAAATGGAATTTAACAACTATAGAATGATATTTATGGGGAGTAAATATAATGGGGAGAAATAAGACTTAGGATAATGATTTAATGTAAGATATGATAGTGATGTGATAATGAAGGGGTGCTAACAGACGTGGACACAGGGATTAGTGGTGCTAATTTTAGGTGTTTACAGTGCCTTCGTAAGAAATGTACGTAAAAGGGAATCCATATGCAAAACACATGAATTATTCAAGCAAATGTTTTAATGAGACATCGCATGCACTGTAATGAATATAAAATATGCACAAAATAATTTTCTTGAAGACCTTCATAATTTCAAGCAAATGCATATGGAAGATAGAAAACAAAAATTTACAACCTTTGTCAATGTACTCCCACCCATGCCTAAATAGGATCTGTAGAACATGGTACTCCTAAAATATACACTCTGGTGAATTTTTTTGGCCCTAATCTTTACAGAGTCTTAGCATTTTTGGCGGTTGTACAAGACTTGATATACTGAAAAAAAGATTATACTTTGCATTAAAAGCTAAGATTTACTAGCCCCTACTCTTTTTAGTGTTATCTAAGGCCCAAATTCAATTTCAGCCATGACAGATCATTATTTCACCACTATTAATTAAACATATATTTGATATGGCAATCCCACTTTTACTAGTTTAAAGCCCCTTCTTGGCTAGGAAAAAGTTAAACTCTCGATAAAATGTACCTTTATGAATGCACGCCCCCATAAAACACATGCATTCCCTGGGCGGGTCTCGCTATCAGTTGTCACATCACAACTGACATTTTTTTTAATATATGAGTTTAAAAATAAATGATTGCATCTATTATCATGTAACACGGTTGGAACGTGCGCTTGTGTACAACAAGTCCTAGGTTCGAATCTCGTAGCTAAAGAGAATGTGTTTTTCAACAAATATGAAATTGAAAAAAAAACAAAATATAAGTGTGCATGCCATGTTTGCATCGGATGGGTGCATGAATATTTTATGGGCATAGGTGCATTCTATTAGGAGAATAGCCCTCGCCTCTTGGTTGTCGGTGTATGATGGAGATTCCTTTCAAACCTTTTTATATACAGTCAAAATTATAGAATTATACAACTATTTTATTTTTTAAATATTCCTAAATAAATATATATAATGTGTGTAAATATAAAATTAATTGATATTCATATTTAAAAATTATGAAAAATTAGATATACAAAATTGTAATTTACAACCACTTAAAAGAATTTTGCCACCTCATATATTGAAAAGCTTACAAGATATCTAAAGAGAATTAAAAGTAAGTTGCATTAACAAATTTATGTTAAAATTGAAAGATATTAATTTCAAGTTATTTATTTATTATTATTTTGTAAGGAAGGGATGACACTATAATTTTATATAACATCTTTAAAATACATTATAAAAATTATTGTGCCTTAATTTATATTATTATTAAAAATATTTTTATATATTATATTAATTAATGTTAAATAATATCAATTTTATGTATTTGATTTTAAAAAATCTTTCAAGCAGGAAAAAATGAACTCTAGAAATTAAAATATTAGAATTAAAAAAATGATTGCCATAACTTCACTTTATAAAGTGTTAATTATATAAACAATCCTCGAGATTATTTAATATATAAATAAATGAGCTTGACTTTAGTATAATACAACATAACCCCAATAAACACGTGGTGGGAAAAAAAACTACCAATATTTTTAAAAAAATAAATCCATTTCGGAAGTATTTTTCCGTTGGAGTTTACCTTATTCATTGGTAAATACACCGTCAAATCTCAAATAGGTATTTTTCTCGAACATAGGTAATGGTGTACAAATAATATAAAATGAACAGGCCAGTTAAAAAATCAAAATGTTGTCACGTTTTACATTGGTAAATACACCGTCAAATCTCGTAGGCGGGCATGAAATTTTATGTTGGTGGGTGAAGTATCATAATTAATCGGGGAATTTTATTAGGTTTGTGTTTAATAGATAATTATTATTATTTTTTTACTATTATATAAATATGGTGTGTATATATATTTTTAATTAAATTTGAAATTATAAATATTAGTTAACAGAATTTTTAGTGGTGATTATTAAGGATTGAGGAGTTTCAATTTTAAAAATTATCAAATAAATCCCAACCTACCTACCAGAATCTACCTACTCAAGAATAATACATAAACCTAAATTCAATACATAATTAAATAATACATACCTTATGCTTAACTAAGGTCTTTAGAATAAGGAATACGATAGTTGTATATACAAATTTTTATTATCAAACTATAAATAATAGAATCTCTTTTTATATTTGTCAAATGGTTTTAAAATGATATTAGTCCCACTGAGAATTTACAGTATTTACAAAGACTTTGTAAAAAAACAAAAAATGTCAAATATTAACTACACAGTAGTTAAATTAATTTTTAAATTCTATTTTGAAAGAAACTTGCAACAATTTTATTACAACCCTGAATCATGGAACCATTTTGGTACAAAATTCTTCATAAAAGTGTATTACCTGCAGAGAAATTTGTGAGTTATCTTTTCCATGACCTACTTAAAATCTTTCTTTTAATTTTTGCAGAATTATTAATCAAACTAGAAATTAAAATCTCACTTTCAATTTTTATTAAATCATTAAATCAGAATTTATCTTGTGGAGAGGCCTATATAGGTCATCTTTCTTTAATCTTAACAAAACAGAAATCTTTGCAGATACTTTATTGAAAAGATCGAAAAGAAAGATCGAAAGAAGATACAGCCATAAGAATATACGCCCTGGATCTCCAAACTGGGAAAAGACACATCTAACTTTTGTATTCTCTGCAGATACCTTAAAACAGTCCAGTATCCGTAATTTCCATAGAAGCCGGAGCCGCTCAGGTTATATATGTTGAAACTCTTCTTCGAGATTCATGGAGGTTGTATTATATTGATAATTTCTCCTTTTAAGTACTGGTAACGAACTGGGCTTTATCTAGTTGGTCACGAGTTCGAATCTTCCTTATTTTTGGTAACTAAATTTTCGTTTGTACTGCTATTTCTTCGGTATGTATGTTCCCATTTAAATATCGACACACGATTATCCGATTAAAAAAAACAATTTACAAATACTTGATCAAACATATCTGAAATAACCAATTCACAATACGAAAGGAAAGGGCAAGGGCTCAAATTTAAAATCTCTTAGAGCATTGTTATGTGATAATCCACTCCAATGTATAGATCAACTTGAAAATAAAATGAGCTTCTCATCTAAACACAGATTGCTCAGAATCCACAGGTAAATAAAACAAAAAACCCCAAATGTAGTACAACAGAATTCAACTGCAGATTATTGTATTTATAGATTTACAAATGTCGGGGAAGAAGCATCGCCCAATATGTAGGTTACAGAAAGAAAGTTTTATATATACAAATCTAACAAACTGTAACTGCCCATCAGATAGTTCTGTTTACAATAACAGGGGCGGCGCAGGGGTTGATATGACAGATGACTGTATATAATGGACAATTCCACATCATAACAATAATGACAAGAAAAAGAAGAGGAGGAATAGTAAAAGGCCCATTTTTACCCCTAAATTTGCTTCTTTGATTTCTTGCAGGAAAACATTCCTGACAAGAAAATAGAAACAATAACTGATGTTTTGATCTTATTGCCCCGCCTTGGTGGAAGTATGCTCAGATTCCTCTGAACTATGTGAGAGGGAGGCATTCCCACCTTAAACATTGATCCATAGGGATCCGAAATAACTCTATTTCATCAAAAACAGTCAGCACAAAGAAGGAAAACAATGAAATGGAGGTTTTGCCTTTTAAGTAACAGGGTCGCCGCTCTGCGCAGGGTGGCGGTTATAGATACACCGCCCAACCAGGGTGGCGGTCCTAGCCATTACGGACAGAAAAAAAAATTCGAAACGAACAGCCTCTGAATTTGAAAGGATGTTCATCCATCTTCTCTTTCATGATCTTTCCCATTCTCCAGTGCAGGGGAGGACATGAGAAAGGCTATAAATACATGATTGTAGAAGTGTAGAAGATCATCGAAGCATGGGAACAAGTGAGCAAGAAGTCTTAGTGCTGGAAATTGTATTTTTGTAGAAGAAAGGAGTGTTGGACAGAGCAAGCAAGCAACTGGAAGGAAGTGTTGAGATATTATCTACTTCTCTTTCTTACTTATTGTAAATTATATACCTGTTGATTTGAATTGGCCAATAAAAGTGGGAAGAAAGAGCAATTGCCCTTCCCGACTGGTTTTTCCTCCATCGGAGGGTTTCCAGGATAAAATTGTTGGTGTTATGAGCTTATATTCTTTCCTTTACTACAATTGTTGATTCTAAGCACAATAGTATTTCATTCACTAGCTATCTCTGTTATTTTCTAATAGAAAGTAAATAGCAGCAATTAAATTATGATTTTGTGAATAATTCCAAAGTTGAAGAGTTTACAGATTATTTTGGTATCAGAGCTAACAAGTATCCAGGACTGTGGTATTTGATTCTTGAATTTGTATGACAGTGACAAGATCTAAAGGCAAAAAAGCTTTACCTTGCGATCCGGAGATTTCTACAAAGAAGTGGAAACAGAGAATTCAGGGAGAAATTGAGGAAGAGAACTTGGTCTATAGAATCGAGATGTTGGAGACCATGATGGATAGGATGTTTAGAAGGCAAGAGGAACTTGCAGATTTGCAGAAGATCGCTTCCGTCAAGCAAGACTCCATGGACTCAGTGGTTCGAGGCTTAGCCGAAAATTTTGGTATAGGCAAGAGTCACCACGAGGAAGATTATCGAGAAGAGCATGACGAAGAGACTTCTAACACGAGAGAAAAGGTAAAATCTGAACATACTCCTTTTAAAGTTGAGACTAAAGTTGAAATCAAAAACTTTAAAGGACAAGTAGACGCAGAATTACTGGATAAATGGTTGAAACAAATAAAAGTCTATTTTAGCAGCCATAATGTCACTTAGGCACAAATGATCACCTTTGCTCGTCTCAAAATGGAGGGACATGCTTTAGTTTGGTGGGAAACTCATCTAACTACTTGTGAAAAGAAGAAACGTCCTATTGTGAAATCTTGGCAAGAATTTAAGGAATTACTTAGAGCTAACTTCTATCCTATTGGCCATAAAACTGACCAAATCATTAAATGGCAGTATTTTAGACAAGGCAGTGGTCAAAGTGTGCAAGACTATACTACGGAGTTTCAGAGGCAAGCCATTTTGTTGAACATGGATTTGGAGGATGAGGATATTCTGACCAAATACTTGGGAGGACTTCATACTCACCTTCGAAGAAAAGTCATCTCCACAAAGCCCAAGGATCTCAATGAAGCATGTGTACAAGCATACTACATAGATGATGAGAAAAAGCAAGGAGAAGCAGAGCCAAGGATAAAGTAGTCAACAAATCAGCAGAAAAAGGATTATGGGCAAACAAGTAACAAGAGTAAGTGGAAAGGGAAAGGTAAACAAGCTGCCACTACTTTAAATACTTGTAAAGATCCCAAGAATTTTTGCAAGAATTGTGATATTAATGGTCATACTGATGCTACATGCTGGAAGTTGCATCCGGTGTTACATCTGAAGAAACGAACCATGGACTCCAAGAAGCCCATGACAGTTGTAAAGACAAAAGGGGGGGTGGAAATCAAAGATGACTCTGATGTAGACGAAAGGCTTGGATGCACGACCACCAACATGGACAGCAAAGAGGAGATGAGTAGACTATTCCATATCAAAATCCAGATCAAGAGGACTAAGGTAAATGCTTTGGTTGATACCGGTTCTCAATCTAACTTGATTTCTGAGGCAGTTGTAAATAAGCTTGGTCTTGAGACTTACGAGCATCCGCACCCATATCCTTTGGGTTGGGTGAAGAAGGGTGTTGAAATTCAGGTAACAAGAAGATGTAAGGTCATGTTTGGGATAAATTCCCAATATATAGATGTTTTTGAAGCTGACGTTATTCCACTTGATGCTTTTTATGTGGTATTCGGGAGTCCTTACTTGTATGTTAGGGATGCTATCTTTATGAGAAGGGAAAACCAATATAGATGGGTCAAGGATGGGATCAGCTACAACATCCGGGCACACCAGCGTAAGACACGGGTTACTATGGTAAGTGCTAACCAAGCAAAACAACTTATTCAGGAAAATCATAATCAGTTTTGTTTACTTTTGTTAAAGGATAAACAAGATGGGGTAGAAGTTTCAGAGATTTCTAACCAAGGAAAACAAGATTTGGATAGTATTATTCGGTCTTTTCAGGAAGTATTTCAAGGTCCTAGTGGATTACCACCAAAACGGGAAGTAGAGCATGAGATTCAGTTGTTGCCAGAATCGCCTCTACCGAACATCGGGTTGTATAGGCAATCCTTGCTTGAGAGTACTGAAGTAAAGAAACAACTCCAGGAACTAATAGATCAAGGGGTGATATGTTCAAGCACCTCACCGTGCGGTTCGCCTATTTTGATGGTGCCAAAGAAGGATGGTTCTTGGAGAATGTGCATCGACCACCATACTTTGAACAAGATCACCATAACGAACCGATATCCACTTCCCTGCATAGATGATCTCTTGGACCAGCTTCAGCATGCCAAATTTTTCACGAAGTTGGATCTCAAGTCAGGTTATCACCAAGTCAGGATGAAGGAGGAGGATATATGGAAGACTACCTTCAAAACAAAATAGGGTTTGTATGAATGGTTAGTACTTCCTTTTGGACTATGCAATGCACCCGCTACATTTATGAGATTGATGAATGATGTATTGTGGGATTTCATAGATTCATGTATCATTGTATATCTAGATGATATCCTGATTTTTAGTGCCATGTGGGAAGAACATCTAACGCATTTGCAGCAAGTCTTGCAAGTTCTCAAGGAGAAACAACTACTTTGTAATATGAAGAAATGTGAATTTGCCAAACAGACACTTGTCTATCTTGGGCACGTGGTTGGAGGAGGAGAGCTACGAGTGGATCCAAAGAAGGTGGAAGCCATCACAAATTGGCCAACACCAACAAGAGCCACAGAGACTAGAAGTTTTGTGGGAGCAATACAGTACATGCGGAAATTCATTCTGGGTTTCTCGGAGATTGCAGCACCTCTACACACAATGGCTGCAAAGAGTAACGGTTTTGACTGGGGTAAGGAACAAGACAAATCCTTTGAGTTATTAAAATACAAGATTAGTCATGCTCCAATACTTGCTCTTCCAAATTTGCAGTAGCCTTTTGAAGTAGAGGCATATGTCAGTGATTATGCTATGGGCGCAATATTGCTTCAAGGAGGTAAACCCATACGTTATCATTATGAAATCTTCACTTCAGCAGTTAAAGGATATTTAGTATATGATAAAGAAATGTATGCACTAGTTCAAGCAATTACAAATATGGAAACATTATTTGTTGGGTAAAGAAACTCTTGTGCACACTGACCACAAACCTCTCCAATATTTGCAAGCACAGTCTAAATTGTAGCAAGCAAGGCACTACAAATGGATGGGGTTTCTTCAGCAGTTCCATCTAGTGATCAAATACAAGAAAGGTAGTACAAATTTGGTGGTAGACATGTTGTCTAGGCCACCCACGCAGGAAAGTTCTCCTGTTTGGCCACTACCTCTCATATCGAGCCCTTCACGAAGGAAGCTTACGGAGAAGCATATGCCCAAGACAAAGACTTTGGGGTAACATTTCAGAAGTTGCAGTCCCAATGGGCTGAAAAGACGGGGATTGAAGACTGTTATCTCAAGGACGGGCTGCTCTACTGATGGGGGAAACTTTGTGTGCGTAAAGAAGAAAGACTTCTATTGATGAGGGAAGCACATACCTCGAAAGTAGCAGGACATTTCGGTGTTGGTAAGACCCTAGCCCACTTGCAAAGGTATGTATATTGGCCCAACATGCAAGAAGAAGTATCAAAATTTATTCGTGAATGTAAACTTTGTTGTACTAGCAAGCCTAAAACTAGGAAGGAAGGTTTGTATATGCCTTTACCGGCACCTACTTGTCCGTGGGAGGACATCTCTATGGATTTTGTAGGAGAATTACCTATGTCTAAACACGGCCATGACTATCTCTATGTTGTTGTGGATAGATTCAGTAAAATGTGTATTCTTATGACATGTAAAAAGACAGTAAAAACACATGAGGCAGCAGATCTTTTCTTTGCTAATGTATGGGTGCATTTTGGTTTTCCAAAGTCTATTGTCTCTGACAGGGATTCCAGGTTCTTGGGGAAGTTTTGGACTACTTTGTGGGACAAGATGGATACCAAGTTATAAAGGAGCACAACTTTCCATCCACAGACATATGGACAAACAGATGTGGTAAACAGGACTTTGGTACAGTTGATCAGAGGGTATAACAGTAAGTACCCAAGGACTTGGGACGAGTCCTTAGCCTACATTCAACATTCCTATAATCAGGCAGTACACACATCCACTATGAAGTCACCATTTGAAGCATGCTTGGGATATCTACCTACAAATCCGCTAGACATAGCATTTGGACAACAGGATGAGGAGGATGCACGAGACAAAGAGGTGACTAGAGCCAACAAGTTCATTGAGAGGATCTAACAAATCCATCTCAAGGTCAAAAAACAACTAGAAAAATCTCAAGCAAAGTACAAAGCTAGGCACGATCAACATAGGAGGGAACACAAACTTCATGTTGGAGACAAAGTTTGGCTTTACTTGAGCAAGGAGAGACTATAAGATCAAGCATAGAAGCTCAAGCCACTACGATATGGGCCCTTCACCATATTGGAGCAAGTTGGGGAAAATGCTTTTCGACTTGATTTGCCATCATTCATGAGGATGTACTTTGTAGTAAACTGCAAGAACTTGCACCTATATGAGCCATCCATGTTGGATGAAGACGAAGAACTACAGTGGCTACCTTCCATTGAGGATTGCGTCTTGGACTCATGAGGCAAATTGGAGGAAGATGTAGTGCTACAACAGAAGGTCAGTGAGACTAGAAGAGGTCCACAGGAGTCTTGGCAAATTGGACTGAAAGGGAAGACACCAAGGTAGGCCCGGTGGTACTTGAAGGAGCAAGCGAGGGAATTGTTCCCTCATCTACTCACCCACTAAGCTTTTGTGGGACCAAAAGCCTCTTAAGAAGGGGAGGTGTGATCCATAGGGATCTGAAATAACTCTACTTCATTAGAAACAATCAGCACAAAGAAGGAAAACAATGAAATGGAGGTTATGTCTTTTAAGTAATAGGACCGACGCCTAGCCAAGGCGGTGGTCCCAGAACCACCAGTCTGCACAGGGCGGCGGTCATGGCCATTACGGACAGAAAACAAAATTCGAAACGAACAGCGTCTGAATTTGAAAGGATGTTCGTCTCTCTTCTCCTTCATGACCTTTCCCATTCTCCAATGCACGGGAGGACATGAGAAAGGCTATAAATACATGATTGTAGAAGTGTAGAAGATCATCGAAGCATGGGAGCAAGTGAACAAGAAGTTTTAGTGCTGGAAATTGTATTTTTGTAGAAGAAAGGAGTGTTGGACAGAGCAAGCAACTGGAAGGAAGTGTTGAGATATTATCTACTTCTCTTTCTTACTTATTGTAAATTTTGTACCTGTTGATTTGAATTGGCCAATAAAAGTGGGAAGAAAGAGCAATTGCCCTTCCCGACTGGTTTTTCCACCATCGGAGGTTTTCCAGGATAAAATTGTTGGTGTTATGAGCTTATATTCTTTCCTTTACTACAATTGTTGATTCTAAACACAATAGTATTTTCATTCACTAGCTATCTCTGTTATTTTCTAATAGAAAGTAAACAACACGATTAAATTGTGATTTTGTGAATAATTCCAAAGTTGAAGAGTTTACAGATCAAACATGCCTAAATCTCCACGAAAGCACTCCTGACTCAAAAATAGAAGCAATGACTACCTTTTTGATCTTATTACCCCGCCTTGGTGGAAGTGTTATGGCAGTCCCCTGCACTCTGGCAGTGTTACTTTGAGACTGAGCCACAACCTCATAAGCTTTTTTCTTCTCCATCGCCGCTCTGAACTTCTCTGAACAGGGACTCCTCCTAATTGGGTAAAGAATGAAGTGTAACAACCCAACACCGACTCAATACTATTATATAGCCACAACTACCTAAGGGCTTAGTTAATCCACACACTTACCCTGGTTTATTTTGGTTGACTTAAAAGTATTTTTTTAATTTATTTTTGGGGGTGGAGAAGTGTTTGCAAGTTGCATTATTTTGCCCTGTGTGCATTAGCGTGAGAGAGAAGCAATGCCACGTAATTTTCATTTCGTTTCCTTCTAGATGGGTGATGGCCGGTGGGCTGGATACGTACCATATTATAATGAGAGCCGTAGCCCAATATAACTTCTCCCACGCATGGAACTGCTACCAGTACGATATTCTTCATTCACAAAAAACACACTAGAAGATATACCGATGCCATTCCCCGTGATTTTTATTTTGATTTTGGGGCGATGAATGTAGCCAAAATCTCATAATACTTTTTTTAAAATTTGTGGAAAAAAGTACCATGAAAGTCATTTTGTAGTGAAGCCTGGAGGGTAGCGTTGGTTAGTACTAGTGCCTCTAAAGGTATCACGTCACGAGACCACTACATTTGTTGAACATAAAAGATGATGATGGTTCCACCAAAACTATAACCGAATAATTTCATTGGTTGAAACGTCGTCCGACTAAGCAAATGGATGTGTTTTACAATTTACAATGGGCGCATGTGTTCAGGTGGCGAGCTGATTACAAAGTCTGTGGGCGGATTCAGTTTTAGAATCTCATGTAATAAAGTACAATCCCGTGATCATTCCCTCCCCACACACACACCCACACCCACACCCACACCCACTTTTTAAAGTCAATTGAAAATTGTGATGGTTAACCTCCTTTTTCTGCATATGACCTGTAATTTTATTGGGTTAACTTGCTTTTACGGCAGTGGCATGCCACAAAACTCAGAGCGGCTATCATTCAACGGGGACAAAAGTCTTAGAAAGCATTAAAACCTTCCCAGAGAAATCATTAAAAAACAGTGAATTTTACATGGATTGGGAAAGGGAAAATTTTAGTGTGTGGGCGGGCGAGCGCGGAGGTTAGAAAAAGGAATGTGGGGCCTGCGCCTGAGGTTGAAGTAATTTCTACTTCCAGTTGGTCTCTCGTGAAGTCACATGTGGAGGTAACTGTTAGTAATTTTGGCTGTATGCTCATGCCACTTTTGTAACGAGTCACGTGAGGATGGTCCAGGTGTTGTCGATGACAAAGAGCTCTCAGCTTCAGTTACATCCAGATTTCACATCTCGTCGGGGACGGTTGCGTTGAGACCCGCCTTAGACAGTGACAGTGTCGAAGCTTTTTAACCAGTAAATCGGGGCCTTCACATCAAATATGTTATTTTACGGTTACCCGTGGGCCTTGTCATAGATTTTAGACAAGGTGGTTTTCCAAGAAATAATGTCATCCCCACCAACTATTCCAACGAGTCTCTTCTTCGGGTCTAAGAATCAGCAATCCCACGTGAAGTGAGCCATGTGAAGGGTTAGTCTGAAATGAGGTTGATTTTGAGGGAGCAAAATATGAGAGGGGGAAAAGGGGTGTAGAAGAGGGGGTTGGAGGGAGGAGAAGCAAACGAGAGGATCCAATGGGATGGAACTATTTTGTGAACGTCATCTATTCGACTATGAGGTACATATGTAACAAGTTCCATTTACAAGAATTAATTGACATTGATAATATGTAGCGAAGTTTGTACTATAGATGTTTGTCAGTATTCTAGTAATAGTAGGTACTATTTAGCATAAATAGAACTCTTTAAAACCTTGTGACAGTATTCTAATAATAGTAGGCAATATGCAACATACCTCTTTAAAACCTTGAGAGCATCAAACAAATCTACAACTTATTATTCTCAAGGTGACACAATATGAACCAGACAAAGAGGAAAACATTTTGTTAACATATGAAAAATAGATCACAAGAAATAGAGTTCAAAGCATATTGATTTGAGGCAACAAAGAATGAAATAATATCTCATGACGTATTCTTGCTTTGTAAAAAGTTACAGGAATCAATGCAAAACCAAGCCAAGAGACGAGATAAATATACTTGGCCAAGAAAGACTTTTATGAAATTAGAGACCATTAATGCATGGAGGGAAATGTGAAAAGAAGGTTTGATAAATACTTTAATAATTTCTTGATAGACAAGCTCAAAAAACTAATTCATTATAACTTTGAAAATAATAGATTTCATATGTAAGGACAATCACACAAATGATTTGACCACTATCTAATTTCAAGACTCCACAATGTACATATGAGTTTTCACAAACTAAACACACAAAAAACTCAAACTTCAATAAACTGGATATACATAATATAATAATTTTATTCATTCATTTTGTTAAATTATTCAATAGGATGGTTATATGTAATTGGAGGGCATTGTCTACTTTCCAACACTTCTCATTACAAAGGCTAACTCGCAAGGAGTGGCTCAACTTGAAAGATGTAGTAGACTAAGAGTGCAAATTATTCTTACAACTTTTTTTTTGCTCGAGTTACCCAGGGAGAGGGCCCTAGCCCTTGTGGTATCACCAGCCCACACCAGCTATGGAACCATCCAAGGATAGTAGATTAAGCTCTTAGCGAGCCCACAAATTAAACCACATTATCATGGTGCCCTATCACTAGGTTATCCAAATTGTCAGTAGTAGGCCGCATTAACATGGAGCCAAGATTTGAACCTTGGACCTCCCAATTACAAGGAAACCTAGGAACTGTTACACCATTACCAGTTGGATAAAATATTCTTACAACTTACTACTTTAAAGTGTTAAGGAATTTGATAAGGTGAGTGATAGTATTTGACCCCCATGAAATCCAACCATAATTTCTAAATAGAATTGAAATCAAGCATGACCCTCATCTGATGTGATGAAAAATATAAGGTCCATGATGTAGAAAAAAAATATTTTTAAATTGTGTCATCAAAAAATCCATACAAACCATAAACAAATTAGAAGGTGGCCAGTTAAGACTCACTTCTCAATAACGCTAAGGCCCCTCGTCTACTCAGAACGGGAAATTATGGATTTTAGCACGATGGCCTTAATCAATAATACTATGGAAACTATGGATATTAACACAATGGCCTTAATCAACAATACATTTATAACAATGCTTGTCCCTTTGTCATTCATCCTTGAAAAACTTTCCAAAAGCAGAGGGACAAGTAGCAACTGACGAATAATGGAAAGGGCGCTAGTAATCCCAGAGGTCGAAGAAATATTGGCCATGTTCAACTCCAGTCTAATTTTCTCTGTTTGACATTAACCAAGAAACAAAGGTAACATTACCTATCTTTTTGTTCATTTATTTAATTTTTGATAAAAATATAACACATTCATTAACAAAATAAAATAAACAGTAATCATTTACTCAGTAAATAGACAAATATAAATGATTTTATTTAATTAATTACATAAACACTTTATAAAAAGAAAATAGAACATTGTTGCAGTCGTGTGGTTGCAATTGAGAGCATTGTTGTAGTTGTCGGTGGCACAAGAGCCCTTACCGCCGACATCGAATTTATTATCCGTTCGGCCCCACAAGCAGCCCGACCACCTGCGGAAACGCGGAGGGGCACCGACTCGCTCGGAAGAAGAGAAAATCCACCACCTCCATTATAAATGCTACAGTTCTCTCTACGTTGTTTCAAAACAGGGTTCACGAGTTCTAGTCCCGCTGCTGGAGGAGGAGAAGGTGGTGGTGAATGAGGAAGAAGAAGAAGATTGTCATTAAAAATGTGCACTTGAGATGATGGGTAAAAGAGGTTGGTGCATAGAAGAGGATTCAGATAACACAAATATGGGTTTTTGCCTCTCCTTTAAATGCAACAGTGATTCACGAAATGTTTTCTCTGATTCAAGTAGGTCTAGCGACCTGCTGCCAAGTTTGGCATGTGGTTTGACGTCTGAGTGCTTCCTTTTATCTCCCAACAATTTGAATTCTATATTAGAGGAGGCAAATGCGAAATGCAACAAATTGCCAAAGGGGAATAATAAATCGCCAGCGATATGGGAAATACGGGAAAATAGTTGAAACAACTTCCCAAATCGAGACATATGTTGGGAATAGATTATACAGGTTAGGAATATTGTTAAATGATTGATAGGGTGTTGATTTTTTTTTAATTTTGGTTTCTAAGTGGTTTGAGTGGTTTGGGAGAGGGTAAAATAGGATTTAACAGCTGTAGAATGATATTTATGGGGAGTAAATATAATGGGGAGAAATAAGACTTAGGATAATGATTTAATGTAAGGTATGATAGTGATGTGATAATGAAGGGGTGTTAGCAGACGCAGACACGAGGATTAGTGGAGTTAATTTTAGGTGTTTACAGTGCCTTCATAAGAAATGTACGCAAAAGGGAATTCATACGCAAAACACGTGAATTATTCAAGGAAATGCTTTAATGAGACATCGCATGCACTATAATGAATATAAAATATACACAAAATAATTTTCTTGAAGACCTTCAGAATTTCAAGCAAATGCATATGGAAGATAGAAAACAAAAATTTACAACCTTTGTCAATGTACTCCCACCCATGCCAAAATAGGGTCTTTAGAACATGGTACTCCTAAAATATACAATTTGGTGAATTTTTTTGGCCCTAATCATTACAAAGTCTTGGCATTTTTGGCGGTTGTACAAGGTTTGATATACTGAAAAAAGAGTCTACTTTGCGTTAAAAGCCAAGATTTCCTGGGCTCTACTCTTTTTAGTGTTATCTAAGGCCCAAATTCGATTTCAGCGATGACAGATCATTATTTTAGCACTATTAATTAAACATGTATTTGATATGGCAATCCCACTTTTACTAGTTTAAAGCCCCTTCTTAGCTAGGCAAAAGTTAAACTCTCGATAAAATGTACCTTTATGAATGCACGCCCCCATAAAACACATGCATGCCCTGGGCGGGTCTCGCTATCAGTTGTCACATCACAACTAACAAATTTTATTAATATATGAGTTTAACAACAAATGATTACATCTGTTCTCATGCAGCATGGTTGGAACATGTGCTGGTGTACAACAAGTCCTAGGTTCAAATCTCGCAGCTAAAGAGAATGTGTTTTTCAACAAATATGAAATTGAAAAAACCGAAATATAAGTGTGCATGCCATGTTTGCGTCGGATGAGTGCATGAATATTTTATGGGCATATGTGCATTCTAGTGGGGAGAATAGCCCTTACCTCTTGGTTATTAGTGTATGATGGAGATTCCTTTCGAACCTTTTTATATACAATGAAAATTATAGAAATATACAACTATTTTATTTTTTAAATATTCCTAAATAAATATATATAATGTGTGCAAATATAAAATTTATTGATATTTACCTCATAAATTGAAAGGTTACAAGATATCTAAAGAGAATTAAAAGTAAATTGTATTAACAAATTTATGTTCAAATTGAAAGATATTCATTTTAAGTTATTTATTTATTATTATATTGTAAGGAAGGGATGACATTATTTTATAATATAATATTTTTCTAATACATTATAAAAATATTGTGGTTTAATTTATATTATTATTACAAATATTTTAATATATTATATTAATTAACAATTAATTAGTGTTAAATAATATCAATTTTATGTAAATTTGATTTTTAAAAATCTTTCAAACAGAAAAAAATGAACTCTAGAAATTAAAATATTAGAATTAAAAAATGATTGCCATAACATTCTTTCACTTTATAAAGTGTCAATTATCTAAACAATCCTCGAGATTATTTAATATATAAATAAATGAGCTTGACTTTAGTATAATACAACATAAACCCAATAAACACGTGGTGGGAAACAAATTTACCAATATTTAAAATAAAAAAAATCCATCTCGGAAGTATTTTTCATTTGGAGTTTGCTATATTCCTTTTATCGAACGTAATGATGTACAAATAATTATAAAATGAACAGGCCAGTTAAATAATCAAAACGTCCGTCAAATCTCGTAGGTGGGCATGAAATTTTATGTGGGTCGGAGAAGTATCAAAAGTAATCAGGGTATTCTATTAGGTTTGAGTTTAATAGATACTTACTAATTTTCACTATTATACAAATATGGTGTGTATAAATATTTTTTAATTAAATTTGAAATTATGAAAATTAGTTGACAGAATTTTTAATTGTGATTGTTAAGGATTGAGGAGTTTCTATTCGACCAAATATATATATTTGATTTTTTAAAATTATCAAATAAATCAGAACCTGCCTACCCAAAATTTGCCTACTCAAAAATAATACATAAACCTGAGTTTAATACATAATCAAACAATACATAGAATACAATAGTTGTATATACAAATTTTTATTACTAAATTGTAAATAATAGAATCTTCTCTTATATTTGTGAAATGGTTTAACAATAATATGAGTCTCACTGAGAATTTACAATATTTAAAAAGAGTTTGTAGAATTTCTTTTTTGTCAAATATTAATTAAGCAGTAAAGTAAATTTTTAATTGTATTTTGAAAGAAAATTATAACAATTTTATTACAACCCTGAATCATAGAACCAATTTGGTACAAAATTCTTCATAAAATTGTATTATCTGCAGAGAAATTTGTGAGTTATCTTTTCGATAACCTATTTAAAATCTTTCTTTTAATTTCTACAAAATTATTAATTAAATTAAAAATTAAAATCTCTCTTTCAATTTTTATAAAATCATTAAATCAGAATTTATCTTGTAGAGAGGCCTATATAGGTCATCTTTCTTTAATCTTAACAAAACAGAAATCTTTGCAGATACTTTATTGAAAAGATCGAAAAGAAAGATCCAAAGAAGATACAGCCATAAGAATATACGCCCTGTATCTCCAAACTGGGAAGAGACACATCTAACTTTTGTACTCTCTGCAGATACCTTAAAACAGTCCAGTATCCGTAATTTCCATGGAAGTCGGAGCCGCTCAGGTTATACATGTCGAAACCCTTCTTCGAGATTCGTGGAGGTTGTATTATATTGATAATTTCTCTTTTTAGGTAACGAACCGGGCTTTATCTAATTGGTCACCGGTTCGAATCTTTCTTATTTTTGGTAACTAAATTTTCGTTTGTACCGCTATTTCTGGGGTAGGTATGTTAGTTTCCCATTTAAGTATCGACACACGGTTACCCGATTTAAAAAACAATTTACAAATAAAACTTGATCAAACAGATCTGAAATAACCGAATCGCAATACGAAAGGGAAGGGCAAGGGCTCAAATTTAAAATCTCTGAGAGCATTGTTATGTGATAATCCACTCCAATTTATAGATCAATTTGAAAATAAATGAGCTTCTCATCTAAACACAGAGTGCTCAGAATCCACAGGTAAATAAAACAAAAAGCCCCAAATGTAGCGTAACAGAATTCAACTGCAGATTATTGTATTTACAGATTTACAAATGCCGGGGAAGTAGCATCGCCCAATATGTAGCGTACAGAAAGAAAGTTTTATATATGCAAAGCTAACAAACTATAACTGCCGATCAGATTGTTCTATTTACAATAACAGGGGCGGGGCAGGGGCGAGGCAGGGGTTGATATGACGGATGACTGTATATAATGGACAATTCTACATCATAACAGTAATGACAAGAAAAAGAAGAAGAGGAATAGTAAAAGCCCCATTTTTACCCCCAAATTTGCTTCTTTGATTTCTTGCAGGAAATCATTCTTGACAGGAAAATAGAAGCAATAACTGCTGTTTTGATCTTATTGCCCCGCCTTGGCGGAAGTCTGCTCGGATTCCTCTCAACTATGTGAGAGGGAGGCATTCCCACCTTAAACATGGCCCTAAATCTCAGCGAAAGCACTCCTGACTCAAAAATAGAAGCAATGACTGCCTTTTTGATCTTATTAGGCCGCCTTGGTGGAAGTGTGATGGCAGTCCCCTGCGCTCTGGCAGTGTTACTTTGAGACTGAGCCACAACCTCAGAAGCTTTTTTCTTCTCCATCGCCGCCTTGAACTTCACTGAACAGGAACTCCTCCTAATTGGGTAAAGAATGAAGTGTAACAACCCAGCACCGACTCAATACTATTATATAGCCACAACTACCAAAGGGCTCAGTTAATCCAACCACTTACCCTGGTTTATTTTGGTTGACTAAACTATTTTTTAAATGTGTTTTTGGGAGTGGAGAAGTGCTTGCAAGTTGCATTATTTTGCCCTGTGTGCATTAGCGTGAGAGAGAAGCAATGCCACGTAATCTTCGTTTGGTTTCCTTATAGATGGGTGATGGCCGGTGCCCAGTGGGCTGGATACGTAGCATATTATAAGGAAAGCCGTAGCCTAATAAAACTTCTTTCACGCGGCTTAGTAAGGAATCTGCTCAACTTTAGTTAGTTACATCTCGTCGGGGACGGTTGTGTTGAGAACTTGAGACCCGCGTTAGACAGTGACACTGTCGAAGCTTTTAAACCAGTAAAATTGGGGCCTTCACATCAAATATGTTATTTTGGTTGATTCTAGGGGGAGACACCATTTGTGGTGTGGGGAGGACCAATACTTGGACAAGATAAATCCCTTTTAAAAGAATTGGTGGGTGCCAAAAGTGAAACTTAAAATATTTAATTTTAAAAGATGATATTATTATTATTCAAACATGTTCTCTTTACGCCATAAGGCGTTATATAGTGGAGTGCGACATGTTGATTCTAACACATGTTAGAATATAGATGACAGAGATTAACATTTGCAACATACGTTGAAATCTAACGGCCCTAACGGATCCACTGCAGCTCTTACATCCACGTGGCCTACACCCATGTCAAACAATTTGGCCGCCTTCATAATCGAAGAATCTCTGATGGGTTGCTCCCTGTTGTTAAGAATGTAAGAGGACGTCATGAGAGCAGATTTGATAGTCGTTGGGCTCCAGGTGGGATGGATGGTTTTTATAAGAGTTGTGATGCCACTGACATGGGGATAAGCCATCGACGTCCCCGAACCTAAAGAGTAATCTGATCCTCCGGCATATGCTGTCAGTATGTTCACACCGGTAGAAATCATAACAAGCTATATTTGGCACCCTTGATGAAAACACAACCAGAATGGGAGCCAAGATGGGAGCAGCCATTGCATTGCCCAATACAACCAATCCGGGATGTCCATGGTGGTCGTAGAACTATCTAACATATTGTTGATGCAACTTTTGATTTTTTCTCCAACTGTAAAACTCATACTAATAGATGGTATATTGTTAAATGGTTGGGGAGAGTGTTACACCTGCTACTGCTCCGCTCCATAAAGCTCATCATTTGCAAAAATCATACTTGCACTATGTTGAGCTGTGGAGCTCAATTACTTTAGATTAACATGCAATATGAAACTTGTTGGAAAACATAGTAACCGACATCGGTTATGGAGGAACCGGCATCGGTCACCTATGACCGGCATTGGTCAGGCAAGGAATAACCGACATCGATTAGGGCTAACCGACGTTGGTTACATTTGTGTGGGTGTTTTAATTAACTCACGGGAATTACATCTATTTTAGTATTAAAGCATATTTATCGATTGTAATTGCATGGCTAAGTGCCATAAGTTTGTATATGCCTATATAAGCATGAAACCCAGGGTATAGAATAAGAATTAAGAAGAACTTGCAAAAGTTGATGATTATTGTGAGAATAATTGTGAGAGAAAGTATTCTTGGAGAAGAAGCAAAAAGTTGAGAGAAAGAAAGTAATGTACATCTGAGAGGTGTGGAAGATTGTAGATCTTCATTGTATATCTTGTCAAAGCTTTGGATAATAAATTGGCTTGTTTCTTGGTGGACGTAGCCCACATTGGGTGAACCACGTTAAATCTGGTGTTGATTCATGTCTCTTGTTTTGTGTATTTCTTCTGGTAGAATATCCGCTTTTATTTGCATGTATGCTTAGATCTGATATATTAGTTGTACAATCAGTGTGTTAACCCAACTAGTAACAAATTTACTCATAGAGGGTTTTCTAATTGAGTGGGAGCTACAACAATGGCAAAATAAAATAAATACAAGGTAGAGAAATTTGACGGCCAAAAGTATCAATTATGGAAGATGTAGATTGAGGATTATCTGTATCGAAGAGATTTGTATTTACCATTAGATGAGAAGTTTAGACCTACGAAGATGACTGATGAAGAATGGAAGATTCTTGACATAATGGCTTTGGGATCTATAAGATTGAGCCTGACAGCATCCGTGCTTTTCAATATTACAGAAGTGACTTCTATGGTAGGGTTAACAAAATCTCTCACTAATTTATATGAAAAACTTAGTGCTTCAAATAAAGTTTGTTTGATAAAGAAACTATTTAGTTCTAAAATGCATGAAGGTGGATCTGCATTTAGTCATTTGAAGGATTTCAGATCTATTGTAAATTAGTTAAAATTGGTTGATATACCATTTGATGATGAAGTGAAAGAACTTTTATTCTTATGTTATTTGCCTGATAGTTGGGATAACTTGGTAATGGTTGTTAGTAATACAACATTTGTTAATAATATTTTGAAGTTTGGTGATGTGGTTAGTATAATCTTGAATGAAGAAATTAGCAGAAAGAGTACAGAGGAATCATCATCTGGGAATACTTTGATTGTAAAAAGTAGGGGGTAGGGAGAATGAGAGATCTAAGAGTAAGAGTAATGGGAAATCAAAGTCAAGGGATAACATATCCAAATCCAGAGGTAAGGGAATTACTTGTTGGAAATGTGGAAAGAAATGACATGCAAAGAAATATTGTTGGTAAAAGGATAAAGAGAACCAACAACCAGACAGATGTAAAGAAGCAAATATTGTTGCAACAGAGGTACTACAAGATACTCTTATTCTTTCTTTAGATAATAGAATTGAATCACGAGTTTTAGATTCAGGAGCTTCTTTCCATGTAACCCTTAATAAGGGTTATTTCAGAAATTATGTCCAGGGCAATTTTAGGCATGTTTATTTGGGTGATGATGAACCTTGCAGTATTTTTGGTAAAGGGGAAGCTCATCTTAAATTGTAGAATGGAAATACATGGGTATTGAGAGATGTGAGGCATGTGCCAAACCTCAGGAGAAATCTTATTTCTGTAGGGCAACTAGGTGAAGTTGGTTGCATGGTTACTTTTACAGGAGACTCTTGGAAAGTCACCAAGGGTGCTTTTGCTGTGCCAAGAGGCGAGAAGGTAGGAACGTTGTATTTATCTACCTATGTTACTGATTCATTTTCTGCATTATCTATTTCAGATGCAGGTACATGCATGTGGCATAATCGGTTGGGCCATATGAGTCAAAAAGGAATGCAAATCTTAAAGGCTAAGGGTAAGTTATCAGATTTGAAAGATTTAGATCTTGATTTATGTGAGCATTGTGTCTTTGGAAAACAAAAAAGAGTGAGATTTCTCAAAGTTGGGGCAACTAAGAAGGAGAAGAAATTGGAGCTTGTACACTCAGATGTGTGGGGACTAGATTAGATAGCTTCTCATGGAAGATCCCAGTATTATGTTACTTTCATTGATGATGCTACAAGAAAGGCATGTGTTTATTGTATTAAACATAAATATGATGTTTTTGAAACTTTTAAAAGATAGAAAGCCCTTATTGAGAATGAATCAAATTCAAAGTTAAAGTGCCTTAGATATGACAATGGTGGTGAATATTATAGCAAGACTTTCAATGATTATTGTTCAGTGAATGTGATAAGTAGAGAAAGGACGGGTTCCAAGAACACCACAGGAGAATGGTGTTGCAGAGAGAATGAACAGGAAAATCATGGAACGTGCTAGAAGTATGAGTATAAATTCTAGATTTCCCTTGCAGTATTGGGCATAAGCAGTTGATACAACGGTTTATTTGATTAATCATGGGCCTTCAAGTTCACTAGATGGAGGAATACTAAAGGAAGCTTGGACCAGAAAAGAGGTGGATTTTTTTTTCCTTAAAGTTTGTGGTTCAAAAGCTTTTGTGCATATTGATAAGGAAAATAAGAAAAAGTTGGATACAAAATACAAGAGATGTACTTTCATTGGTTATGGATCTGGTGATTTCGGATTCTATTTTCGGGATTTAGAGAATTCTAAAATTATTAGGAGTTGTGATATTGAATGGAATGAAAAGAGAATGTACATGGATCAAATTTTGTTACCCAAGGATGAACCGGTTGAGAAGTTTGTGAATGAAAATGAACTCTCGGATTTAAAAATAATACCGACAGGGTTACACAGTAACCGGTGTCAGTTGACCCCTGACCAACATCGATTAGCAGAGACCAACGTCGATTATAGGTGATCGGCGTTGGCAGACCTGGAATTTGATGGTCTATAGACTGTAATTTGGTATTTTAACCGTAAATTACAATTCAATAAAAAACAAACCTGTTAATTTAGCCAGGTAATTTTTTTAATAAAACTTTATTTAAGCAAGTTGGTATTATTTAAAAACTGTAACATTTCATAATAGTCAAATATAATATAGGTATATTACTATATATAAATGATATCGGATTGGATTTTATTCATTTTACAAATATTCTATAAATCATATTGATAATGATTTTTAATAATTCCCAATTTAAATTTAGAAACTATAATAAATTTTTGTGAATAATGAATTTATTAAACTCAGAGTTCACACGTTGTCTTTGTTTTTTTCTAAAAACATATAAGTTTCTAATTTCAATGATATTGTGACCGTATTTATTTTCATTTTGTCATTACCATTTGCAATCTACAAGTTTCAATTTAACTTTTATGCAAGTTTCAATTCAAATTTTTATTGCTGTAGGAAAATTTAAGGAATCTTGTTACAGACATCTAAGAAGAAGCTTAAGATACAGACATCGATACATGCACATGATTATTATTTTGAATAACATAAAATTATTACATATTACAATTTCATTTTTCTGGAAGCAAGGACTGTAAACTAGAGGAAAAATTGGGCATTTAGTAGAGTAGATAAAGATATTTCAGTTGGGTTGTACAAAATATATAAAGATATTTCTGTGCACACACTGCTGCTTGCTATGTCAATGCCTTTTTTGGCCAAGAAAATCCTATGACAACCATTCCTATTAGCAAAGGCATCCTCCACAGAAAATGCAAATTTATTTTCTTTGGATATATTCAAAGCCAAATCAAGCAGCAAATCGTGCACACTGCACGAATCATATGCACAAGTAGCACCATCATAATTTATATTAATTAAACACACACTTTCAAGTTGATATAAATAATCCCATCCAATCTCCCATTGTACTCTCATCATTTGTGTTTTACAATACCCACAAGAAAAACTGGATTTATCACTTCTCATTTTAAGAAAATAAATTGCCAATTTTTGGGTGTTTATATTGCATTTTGGCAGATTAAATTTGTTGACTTTTGCCAAGTTTATATTGATTTTATGGTCTTCGTCCAGTTCCAAGCCCAAAATGATCACGCCAAGATCAAGTCTCCACATGTAAATGAAATTCTTGACTGTGGCAGGCTACAACACATAGTACACAAGGCACATCATGGATTCCCATTGCCCAAGATTCAAAGAATCTCCCACGAACATAATTTTCTTTCCCCTTATCCCCTCCAACATGTACAACACATTGAATTTGACAATCACCATTATAAATAATAATTTTTACTCCATATTTATTGATTTTTTGAAATATAATTTATTTAATATTTAATAAGATTTAATTTTTTTGAACTAATGTATTTTTTTATGTAGGAAACTTTAAAAAACAATGTCTACAAAAAGGAAGAAACAAGTTACAATTGGAGAAATCTTTAGAGGGGACTAAAGAAAAATGTTCAAAAGCCTACAATGACTCTACAATACATGAACAAGATCATGATCTATTCACAGGAAAGAAACATTTCATGAAATTTTTGGATCTTCTTCTTCTTCTGATCTAGATGAAGAAATAGATCAAGTTAGGGAAGAGGTTACTACAGGTCATGAAAAATAAAAAGTAAAACAAACAAGAAAATTTCGTATGGAATGGTTAGAAAAGTTTGTTTGGTTGAACTATGTCGATTGTGATGGTAACACAGTAATGAAATGCAGTTATTGTGAGAAGTACAAGATGTCTGGTCCATGAGGTACTGGTGAGGGTTGCAAAAATCTACAACGCGATGCTCCTATCACTCATGAAAAGTCTGTGATGCATAAAGAAGCTCAAGCAAGGTGGATAAATGCATTGGATTCTAAAAAGATTAAGTCTATTCTAGATCATATCTCAAAAATTGAAGATGTTAATAAAGATAGAGTGATTACTACAATTAAAACAACTTATTTTGTTTGCCAAGTATGAGAAAATTTGTCAATTTCTCATGGATACAAAAACTCCTAATATGCCAAAATATCACGATTACTCTGATTACACAAATCGTAAGGCTACAAATGATTTCCTTTGTTGCATATCAAAACATCTTGAACAGATTCAAATTGAAGAAATGATAAAAAGTCCTTTTTTTTCAATAATGGTCGATGAAAGTACTACTCGAACCTTAGAGAAGCACCTTGTTGTGTATGGAACATATTTAACTTCAAAGGATCTTGGAGCACCCGTTTCTTAGTTTATGAAGGTAACAAATGTATCAGATGGGAAGGGAAAAACAATATATGATACCATCAATCAATTGTTTAATGATAGAGGTCTTTTGTATAAGAATTTGATAGCTATTTCAACAGATGGGGATTCAACAATGATTGGGAATGAAAATGGATTTGTTTCATTTTTGAAAAAGAACAACCCAAATCTTGTTACAGTGCATTGTGTGGCTCATCTTGAATCATTGGCAGCAACAGATGCTTCTAAAAGGATACCTGAATTATTACTTGTTGAAAAAATGGAAAATAAAGTGCATTCATGGGTTCATAATTCACCAAAAATAAATAATGAGATAAATGATTTACTTAAAGTTATGCAGATTGATGTTTTAGATGTTTTACAAATTCACATAGCCAGATGGTTATCTAGGGGAGAGGTAATAATAAGGCTTGTAAAACTTATGCTAGCTATCTTAACTTTGTGGAAAAAGGATAAGAAATGTTCATCATGGTATGAGAAGGCAAAGATCTATTATGTTCAATTTTGTCTTCATATGCTTGCTGATGTATTGGGTGAACTAAATAAGTTGAACAAGACTTTTTAGGAGGAAAATGTGGACATTACAATTATTGGGTTGGCTCTTGATGAAACAATAGGAAACTTACACAGATGGTTTTTGAGAAAAGGTACATTTGCAGAGGGTACAACTTATCTTTCAAAATTCTTGGTTGATTCTAAATTTGGATGCATTGAAGTTAAAGAGGAAGGTATTGTAATTGATACACATTATTTACAATATATTTCTATTCCAGCAGAGGGGATTGAGTATGGTGATGTACAAAATCGTTCTATGAAAGATTCTATTTCAAGAACACAAGAGAGTTGTAAGGAACTCACAAAAGGTTATATTCATTCTTTAATAGATTGTTTGAATGAAAGATTTCTAGACCTCCCTCTTTTTAATGCAGAAAAACTCTTCAACCCATCTTATTATCCATCAGATCGTCAAACTCGAGAAACTAAATCAGAGCACTGGTTTGAGAAGCTTATGAGGCATTTGCAACACACCATTTCAAATGATGTTGGTTATGCATCTTTATTTAATGTTAATGGTTGTAAAAGGGAGCTACATTCTTTTGTCGATTCATTGCATTTGACTTGTGAAGGTTTCAAAATGAAAGATGCATGGAGAGTATTTCATAATACAGAACATTGGCACAAAATTTATCCTCATATGATGAAGGCGTGGCAAGTTGTACTTACTATTCCTACAAGTACAGTGGATTATGAAAGGGGATTTTCAAAACAAAACATCATCAAGGATATTCAAAAATCAAAGCTAGAGATAGATACACTAGATTCACTAATGAGAGTATCTTTAAATGGACCTATTGCAGCCGATGTCAATTGGGATGAAATATATAAGATATGGAAAGATACAAAGTCAAGAAGAGTTCTTGACCTTTGACATTGCAAATTTACTATGTACTTAACACATGGTTGAAGGATAATATCTATATTAATAAATGATAATATCACATTTCCTTTCCTTTGGAAACCTTCTTTTGATTTTGAATATGTTTTAATTATATCTTATGTTTTATTACAATATTTTTTTGTTTTCAATATCTCAATAATACATTAAAAAACATGTTAATTTTGTTTGTAACAAGAATTAATAAAATTTTAATATTTAAAATACAAAGTTATACATTTTATTTATTAAATGTGCATGATAAATATAATATACGAAAAAATTATAATATCTAATTTTTCATTTAATGATTTTATAATTCTAATTACTAAATTTAATTTATAAATATATTTTATCATCCTAAAATTATTTAAAAATGATATATATCAATTAAGATTTTTTGAAAATTTAAAATTTTACTAAAAACGTAAATTGAAAGGTAACTATATCACGAAACCGTCATGAAATTTCCTTTTGACAAGCAAGGTTGACCGTCAAATTCCAGGCCTGGGCGTTAGTCACTAAAAAATTTGGATACAAATATCCAAGAGGTCCAGAATGAGCCTCCGGTACCCCAAACTCCTGTGAGAAGGTTACAAAGGGTAAGTAAACTTCCAGAAAGATTTACACCTCTATTTTATTTATTGTTGACTGATAATGGTGAACTAAAGAGTTTTGAAGAAGCAATATAGGATGAGACCCACGTCTAGTGGGAGCATGGCATGGATGAGGAGATGGACTTCTTGGAACAGAACCAGACTTGATATTTGGTTAAGTTGTCAGCAGGTAAGAGGACATTGTAGAACAATTGGGTTTACAGGATCAAGGAAGAAGAGGGTGGATAGAAAAGGTACAAGGTAAGGCTTGTAGTAAAGGGATTTACACAGAAAGTGGGTATTGACTTTGGTGATATTTTCTCTTGTTGTAAAGATGACTTCTAGTCATACTGTATTGAGTTTAGTTGCAGTAGAGGATTTGCATTTAGAGAAAATAGATGTGAAAACGGATTTCCTTCATGTTGATTTGGATGAAGAGATTTATATGCAATAGCCACTTGGGTATGAAGTCAAGGGTAAGAAGAAATTAGTGTGCAGGTTGAAAAAGAGCCTATTTGGGTTCAAGCAAGCTCCAAGGCAATGGTACATGAGGTTTGATATTTTTATGCATGATCATGGTTACTTGAGATGTTAATATGACCATTTTGTTTATTTCAAGAAGCTTGAAAATGAGAGTTATATTATTTTGTTACTGTATGTGGATGATATGCTTATTGCAGGATCTAGTATGCAGGACATTGGTGAGCTTAAGGGAAAGCTATCTCACACATTTTTTATGAAGGATTTAGGTGATGCAAAAAGAATCATTGGCATGCAAATACATAGAGACGAGAAGAACAAGAAATTGTATTTATCTCAGAAGGATTATATCTACAGGGTGTTAGAAAGTTTCAAGATGCAGAATGCAAGACTTGTCAGTACACCTATGGCTGGACACTTCAAATTGAGAAAAGATCAGTTTCCTTCATCACATGAGGAGGTCAAATACATGACACGAGTGTCATATGCTTTAGGAGTTGGGAGTCTCATGTATGTTATGGTTTGTACCAGACCAGACATTGCATAGGCAGTGGAAGTTGTGAGTAAATATATGGTCAATCCAAGTAAAGAGCATTGGAAAGCAGTTCAATGGATACTCAGGTATTTGAAAGGGACATCTAACATGTAATTATGCTATGGAGGTTTGGATATTTCATTATGTGGCTATGTTGATTTGGATATGGCTAGAGATCTGGATGGTAGGAGGAGCACTACTAGATATATTTTCACTGTAGGTGGGACAACAATTAGCTGGATTTCAATATTGCAGAAGGTTGTGGCTTTGTCTACTATAGAGGCATAGTATGTTGTAGCTACAGAGGCTAGCAAGGAGATGATATGGATGAGTAGGTTAATAAAAGTGTTGGGAAAGGAGTAAGATGATTGAAAATTGTTTAGTGACAATTTAAGTACAATTCATTTGGCAAAGAACTCAACATTTCATTCGAAAACGAAACACATTTAGTTGAGGTATCACTTCATACGACAGGCATTGGAGGATGGGTAGTTGAATCTGAAAAAGATTCATACGAGTGAGAACCCTACAGATATGCTAACAAAGCCATTAGCAAAGGAGACATTGGAGTTGCACTCCACTTCTGTTGGTCTTTGAGTTTGAGACTTGAAAAGGAAGAAACAAAGCTAAGGAAGGATCCAATAATGATGATGTACATGTATGATGCAATAATTAATCTCCAAGTGGGAGATTATTGAGTTGTGGAGCTCAATTACTTCGGATTAGCATACAATATAAAACTTGTTGGAAAACATAGTAACCGACATCAGGGACCGAAATCGGTCACCTATGACCGGCTTCGGTTAGGTAAGGGGGAACCAAAATTGGTTAGGGATAACCGATGTCGGTTACCTGTGTGTGGGTGTTTTAATTAATTCATGGAATTAGATCTATTTTTAGTATTAAAGTGGATCTTTTGATTGTAATTGCATGGCTAAGTGACCTAATTTTGTATACACCTATATAAGCATGAACGCTAGGGTTTAGAAGGAAGAATTAAGAAGAACTTGTAAAAGTTGATGATTATTGTGAGAACAATTATGAGAGAGAATTCTTGGAGAAGAAGCAAAAGGTTGAGAGAAAGAAAGTATTGTACATCTGAGAGGTGTGGAAGATTGTAAATCTTCATTGTATATCTTGTCAAAGCTTTGGATAATAGATTGGCTTGTTTCTTGGTGGACGTAGCCTACATTAGGTGAACTAGGTTAAATCTAGGGTTGATTTATGTCTCTTGTTTTGTGTATTTCTTCTGGTAGAATATCCATTTTTATTTGCATGTATGTTTAGATCTGATATATTATCTGTACAACTAGTGTGTTAACCCCAACACACCGTCTACTTCTGCCACTACTTTCCCCTTCTCCGTCGCACTGGAATCACTTGGCAACAGGTCACACACCATGATTTTACCTTTCACCAGATAAATTTTGAGGTTGTTGCAATGCCTAGAATTGTTGTTGGTGGATACATATACCAAAGGAAAATGCCCAAGTTGTAATTTCGCACCTCCTCCACTGTAGGTTAATACAGGGATGCCTCAGTATATATTTTGGTTTCATAGCATTGTATAAGAAGGGAAATCTATGTCTACCAAAAATGTTATTCGGCGAACTCTCCTCTTATTTCCTTTTCAGAGGCATTCCGTTTCAGATTCATAAAACAAGAAAAACCCATAATTGAACTGCAATTAAAAAAATCAATGACCCCAAAACAACTTGCTCACAGTTAGTATTGCTTGTGAAGAATCCTTAAAACTTCCTCAGATGACACCCAGGAAAATCCAAAAAATCTTCTTTCCATAGTACGAGTAAACCAATCACTAACATTTTTCGTTCGTTTTTATCCACTAATTTAATCCCCACAAGATTCGTCTTGAAGGAAACCCTAATGGGAATGGGATTTTGTTCCAAAGTTTAAAAAATAAATATAATAAAATAATTTGACCTAAACATGAATCCATATTTTGACGAATTTACTATTTTTACCATGATACTCTTCGGGTTTGATCCAAACAAGGAGAGTGGTTCAACGTCAAACCTCAACTAGATTCATTTGTTGTCAACATTGGGGATTGGCTAAGGGTGTGAAAATTATACTGTTATAGCTACTTCTATGAAATCCTTAGAAATTATCATGAAATTTGAAAGCATAAAACACTTATTTCTATGGTTAACATTACGTTGTAGGCATAGAGCAATGATAGGGGAAAAGTGACAAGTGAGCATGGGAATCTACAAGTAACTCTTCCTCGCACCCGATCTCTTGAGGTCGTGCCGAGACAGCCGGTGGGGATGGAATATACGTGGGGTATAGGACAAACTAATTAGGAAATCTTATGTCTTCGACACGCACTAATGGAATTTGTGAATCTAAGGCAAAGAAGGCCCTCCTAACCTGAACTGGTGTGATAGATCGGTCGGTGAGGATGACTGCTCGAAGGCTCCAATCAATATCGAGCTCTGGTGTGATCTGATCTATAGGTTGTGGGATACGGGGAAAATGACCTGGGATTGTTTCATGTATATCTCCAGACAGGGTCATAAGATGGATGATGGATATATAGTGGATTCTATGGGTGATTCTCTGGTCTAGTCCATAAATCTTTAGCTTTGTTAGCTGTCTATGTCTAACAAGGATAACTATGCGATAATGGTTGGTGGAAGTGGAGTGGATCTAAATACCAATGTGCATAAACCAACATCTATGTTGATTGTCCCGTGGACTCGTTGGGTTGTGAGACCTATGGATCACAACCGTAGATTTGTGGTTGTTGTGGACCTCCTATGGTCATGTGTGGAATCAATCCCTAATCCCTAGTATCCAGTAGTCATATGCCTTTTCGGCCTCTATATTTAGAATTAACAGTTGTGCAATCTTCTCAGAGTATCTTACAGTGTTCTTGCAACCTGAATTCTTAAACTAGTGTCTATGTCAGTGAGAGTGTCTCCTACATCTGGCTTGTGGGACCAAAGGATCACAACCAAATGTTTTCTCTCTTTCAAGCCCTTCTACAGTCATGTGGATATTTATCTAGGGTAATATGTAGTTTGGCTGGTTTGACCAAAATGTATGTGCTTTGTCGTCTTCTATGTTTAATCCTCTTAATTGTGAGCTAATTTCTTGTAGGTCTGTTGTTGTTTCGGAAGATTTGGATTCTGAGATTTGATCTATATCAGTTATTGTTGCACAAGATTGGGTTGAGGCATATTGGCTCGAATACGTATTCTCTGGGCTCCCTAGGTCCCGTGATTGTCATGCAAAAGAAACAATGTAAATCTAACTACAGTAAAGTAAAATTAACTATGTAACGTATGTTTACAACATATATAACTTCTCTATTTTTGTGTTTTTGATGAACTATTTGAATGAAATTGAAAGAGAAACTATTTAAAATATCCAGAAATTGACAACTAAACTAATAACGAAATTTAAAACAAACAAAGCAGCCGAGTATAGCTACTTGCCTGTGCAGTTGTAAATCTATTCTAAATAATGAAATAAATGATCTAATCTATTTGAAAGACTGTCAATCCTACCTCAGAAGTGAGGAATGAATCATAGTTTCTCAGAAACTATCAATCCCCACAGCTTCCCCGACAATATCAAAAGTGAGATTAACTGAAATGAAATGGTTCACTATTCTATTTGATATATTTTAACTAGAACTTTGATAGCTTGAACCTGGATTTTGCAGAACAGTGGTGAATCCGGTTGTGTGTGGCTTTGTCCCCTCAGTGTGATCTCCTCGTTCCTTCATGCTCACGTGAATCTAGAAAAGCGTGTAATGCTAGCATCAACAGAAGTAGGTATTGGGATAGTGGCAGCTTAGGATGTAGACTGAATACAATGTGAGTAGGAGAGGGATAAGCGCAAGAGAATAGAGCTTGGCTTATGTAATTCCTAGCGGGATTTATTGCGAGTCATACAACATAAAACATCCAGAACCTGAAACTATCCTTTTGACAAACAAAACCTGCAACTTTAATGGCTTCTGACTTGAGAATGAAACTATTCTACTCTAATTGATTGTGTGAAACAGTGACAGCATTAGCACAAGAAGATTATGTGGCTTCTAAACAACAAAACAACACTAACTATGCATGCAACAAATAAAACTATTGATTCCTAAGAAAAACTGGAAGACTAAACTATTGAAATGAGAAATTGAGAGGAAAATTTGAGGGGCCATTTGCTTGAGCACAAGCCAGCTATTTATAGAATTCCCATTTACCCAAAGGTGAAAACCAAATTGAACTCTTTAACCATAAATAATGCAAAAACACTATTCCAGGGAACCAGAATCATAAATACAAGCAAAGGCGGTGAAAAAAGCTGGTAAATGTTGAAATTTTACACGAGTCACATTAAAAAGAACATTCTGGAAAACATGTGAAGGACCGCCGCCCTAAGCAGGGTGGTGGTTACAGGACCGCCGCCCTGCCTGGGCGGCGGTCATGAGACCGCCGCCCAGGCAGGGCGGTGGTTTCGTAACTGAAGACCAAAACACAAAGAAAAAGAGGGGAGAAGAGAAAAACAAAGCACGCAGGGGCTAAGCGGGACATGCGGGATGTTAACGTATACTTGGAGAGCTTTTTCCAGATCCCAAACACCTTGCGAGGAGACCTGTATCATCATTGGGGCACGTGTAACATTGTTCCGGTAGCGTAGTACCCTACAATTTTGGGTACGTACATATTGCCCCCTCAGAGAAGCATTTTAGCCATGAAGAGGTGTAAAATGGTGGGTCTGAGTATGGCAGTCCCAAAATGGGAAGTTAGAAATTATACCTGACATGTCCGTGTGTCGAAATGACACCATCCAAAATTATTGCTACCTGCAAAATGAAAAGAGGACTCAAGTGTAGATAGATAAAATAGATAGAAAAATAAATACTAAAATAATATGAAATGAGGACTTACCATTCGTGTGGGGATAAGAACTTACCTCTGTTGGTGCTCCAAACCTACGAAAAGGGCATTCAAAACAAGTCAAGATGCTATATATGTAAAAATGGGCCCATTTTCCTATTCATTTGCGCGTGTTGATTTGATTGATTTTGAGCTCTGGGACCCACGGTGACGGTTTTTGACGAGAGTATAGTCAAAACATTCATGACGAGATAGTGATCATGCCTCCGCGAGTGGAACACCGACCCATGAGATCACAGGTTAGTTCTTCTTGATTTAACGTTTTTACCCCTAAAATGTTAAAATGATGAAATCTTTGTCATGGGGGGATTATTTTTGAAAATGTCAGTTTTAATAGGGTCATTTAGGGGGGGCACCTAATGGGTAGGCTTTGTTTTAGTCAAAATGGTCTTTGTTTTGTGTTTTTAGCCATTTTTAGGGCACGTGACCCGTGCAGAAATTTGGGACACGACTGCCACCTGCCACCTGAGCAGGGCGGTGGTTACACGACCGCCGCCTTGGTCAGGGCGGCGGTTACAGGACCGCCACCTTTAAGGTGGTGCAGTTACGGAACCGCCACCCTGCTCAGGGCGGCAGTCCTTCACAGAATGCCAAAATAATACTTGTTTGAATTCGTTTTTGCATTTCTAGCATTCTTATATGTTTTAATGATTTTTCTAATGTGATTTGAATACTAACTTACTCCTTTTTGCATGTTTTTGGGTGTATGCAGGTGAAAGGAGGAGTATATCCGATGGAGCTGAGAGAGAGAGTGTGTGATTGGCTTCCAGTAGTATTGGATGCACTTTCTCAGGATGAGCAGGACACTCTTCAGAGGGCCGGCATATTGCGTATATCACGGGTCCCGCATGTTGCACCTTCTAGTCACATACTTTGTGACTTGTTTTCATATTGGGATGCTGATCGGAACACTTTCCAATTTCTAGGAGTCAGGGGTGAGTGGACTATCACCCTGGAGGATGTCTACCATATCTTGGGGGTCCCGATCATTAGGAGACAACTTACGCTTGAGACAGCAGGGTCACGGGCTCAGATAGCACAGTGGGCTTCATACATGGGAGATGTAGTTATCTCCACTGGTTCGAAGAAGGGGGTGAGGGTCTGATCTATTCCTAGCCTACCTATCCCCTTGATTCGTCAGGCCATTATGGGGATCCTTGCCTCGAGATTGATCAGGGACAAGGGAGGAGACACTTTACTTGTATTGTTGGTCCCCCATTATTGCACAGATTGAGGGACATGGCCAGATTTATGCCTGGGGAGCTGACATACTTGGGACCACCTATCATGATTTGTACCGGGTGGTTCGTTTACAGGGGCAGTCATTGAGCCATCTGACCCTGGTTATGAGCTGGGTCTATGAGTGTTTCATCCCTTATGGGAGAGGTGTAGAGGTGGCAGATCCTAGAGCTGTGAGGGCAGCTAGATGGACAGATATGTCGGTGCTTAGAGCACCCCACCAGCCAGTCACCTCCTTGACTACTGATGATATGGAGGCCACACCTTATCAGGCCATGGTAGGTTTATGGGGCGAGGAGGCCCTCACTTTGATCTCTTACTCTACCACAGGGCAGCTTGTGGATAGGACGAGGAAGGTGGAGACACATCCTTTTACTCGAGTGCCTCAGCAGTTTGGCCTTCCTTATGTCGGTATGCTTCCCCTAGTGGTGCCAGTGTTTAGATCAGTTTGGGAGGCTAGGGGAGGTCCTAGAGGCCGGGGTTGGACTGTTGTTACTCCTGGTGTCCCCATTGTAGCTAGGTAGGTAGTACGTGCTTGAGGGAGAGCCGGTGCTCCTCAGGCCCTTACTTCAGATTGCCGCTGGTCCTACCCACAATAGTGATGACCCCATTGATATAGACTCTGAGTCTGAGGAGTTCACAGGGGGAGAGATGGAGGAGGAGACCAAGGCTGAGGTTAGTGAGTCAGGTGGAGAGGAGGACAACGATCCTGAGTGGCATGACACTCAGGATATCTTACAGGCAGAGAGGGCGGAGCAGAGTGCGGAGAGGGTGACTCTAGTTTTAGAGGAGCCACCTTCTCAGGACTTAGGCGGGGAGGATGAGTCTGTAGTAGGATGTTATGTTGCCCCAGGCATACAGGAGGAGGACATCAGTTAGTGGTGGCATCTGTGGCAGGTGCTGACCCTAGGGATCCCTCTTAGAGGCCCGGAGATCTGAGTGAGTTATCATCCTTCTCTTAATGTTTGTTTCTAGTTAGGATTGTCTTAGTTGCTATCTCTCCTTTTGTTTACTTTTGTTTCTATCTTTTGAGTATTTCTAATTTGTTTTCTCCTTTGCTTGCAGAGACTGCTGACGAGTGGTGAGACCTGATTCACCGGGTATGCACTGATACCCTGATGATCCCCATGGAGAAGACTCACACGGAGCTATCCGTGGATGCAGGGGAGCCCTCAGCAGCCGGTAGGCATACTGAATGTTTTTTGCCCCTGTCTGGCATGTGGCCAAGATGGTGACTACCCTCTGCACCGAGTTGGCTAGGTATAGGACAACAGAGCGCCTGATGAGGAGCCACTCTCATAGTGAGGCCACAGCTACTATTCGGGATCGTGAGCCCTCTGTGCACTCAGAGCGCCGGCGTAGCCGGAGTCCTAGACGTGGTCGTGCACCTTCAGAGGGATCTCATAGGGGTTGAGAGGCTGCTTGGCTCTCTTAGATTGTTTATATGATTTATTTTGTATTTCCCGGGCTCATTGAGCATTTTGACCATGCCTAGCGCATGATGGCATTGTACAGGAAACTTGATATATATATATATATATATATATATTCTTTTGGATCAGACTCTTGGTATCTATGATTTTGTGATTCGTTTCCACATGTAAATTATAATGTTGTTTTTATATGCTTTTCAGAATGTATGCAATGGAGAACAAATGATACAAATGCTTTCTTTCTTTTTGTATTTCGTGATGCTGATATATGATAATGTAGACACAATGTGATCTTGAACTTTAGTTTCTATAAGCAATTTTTTGGTACTTCATATTTGTTTTGACAAAATGAGATGATAAACTGGTATGATGAGCAGATGAACTTGCCCCACTCCTAACTCCACGCAACTAGTAAGATGCGAGGGCTCACCACCGAGAGCTAGAAAGGGCACAAGCTATGAAATTTGTTGAATGGTAGTGATGAGAGATAGACAAAGATTTGGTGGAACCAAATTAGGATGCTACAAACCTACTCTACTCAAGTGACTCCATAGTTTAGAATGCTACTTGCTTTGCGGTTTATCTAGACTTAGATCTGTAGATGGCCACATGGTAGACAAAATCTGGTTTTTGGGGTTTTGAGCTCTCTTGGAATTTTGGACATCTGATTCATTTGTTTTTGACTTAAGATTTCAAAGGTTCATTTGAATTGTTTGCTTACGACCTTCAACGTTTATTGTCAAGAGGACCCCCCACACCTTGCCCCATGCTACTAGTAGGAAGCATGGGCTTATCACCATGGACAAGGCATAGGTGAGTAAGGGAATTCCCATCCTTTCCCAACCCTACGTCACTAGTAAGAGATGCAAGCTCATCACCGAAGGTTGGTAGGGAAAGGAAATGTGTAAAAATAAAATTTTCTGTTTGATCTACATTTGATTTATTTATTTGAGCAAAATGTCAATATGTTCTTATTTCCAAAGAGATATACGTATGGGATAGATGTGACACTATGAAGCTTCTAGAATAGACCATAGGCAAGACACCTATCCTAGGAAGAAACCAAAAGTGAGAACAAGCATGCAGACCTTGGTATGGTTACCGTTAAGACTTTGTCATATCTAGCTTTATTTGGATGAAATGATTCTGAAATAGGTGATGATGTTATGAAAATGAAGAAGTATGATTGGAATGCTTATGCCAATACCATCAGAAGTTTGTAATGAATTGCTTTGAGAATAAGTTCCTTGATCACAAAATTGTATGAAATGAGTGGAAAAAATGAACCTAACTACATGAAGATGCAATGTAGATATAATTATACAAGTAGTGCTGGTTGCTTATGCATAGAATCGTTTAAGATGCAGGGAATTGACTGTTTCACCAAATTCCTCACCTTCCAGTGTACATAAGAGATATGCACCATTTCCATAGTCTTTTGTGACTCGGTATGGGCCCAACCATTTGGGCTGGAATTTCCTTCCTTCACCGGTCTTCTTGTCAATCCGGCTGTCTAGTCTTAGAACTAGATCTCCTTCATATATATCTCGTTCATAGACCTTTTTGTTATACTGCCGGCACATCCGGTCAGCATAGATTCTATGCCACTATTCAGCATCTAACCTGGCCTCATCTAGGCTTTCTAGTTGGGAGAGACGTGCTTCTCTATAAGCTTCTTCATCCAGAATCCCTTGTAGTGAGATGCGGAGACTGGGTATTTCAACCTCAAGTGGGAGAACTGCTTCTGCTCCGAATACCAATGAGAAAGGAGTTGCTCCTGTGGGTGTTCTTATTGAGGTTCGGTGGGCCCACAAGGCCGGGTATAACTTTAAATGCCAATCTCATTTATTTTCTTTTACCATTTTAAGGAGAATAGCTTTCAATGTTTTGTTTTTTGCTTCAGCCTGTCCGTTGGCTTGAGGGTAATACAGGGAGGCTGTATGATGGTTTATTTTAAATTTACTGCATAGCTCATGGACTTCATCATTCTTAAAGGAAGTACCATTATCTGAGATAATGATTTGTGGGACACCGTACCTGTAAATGATCTGGTTTAAAATGAACTTGGCGATCACGGAACCTGGTACAGTGGTAAGAGGCATAGCCTCTACCCATTTGGTAAAATACTCAGTGGCCGTGATTATGAAGTTATGGCCATCTGTTGATGAGGGAGAGAATTTCCCTATCAAATCTAGGCCCCATGTAGAAAAGGGCCATGGAGTAGCGATTGGTTGTAGAGCTTGTGCCGGCATGTGAATCTTGTGGGAAAATTCTTGGCATTTATGACACTTGCGTACAAACTCTACTGCGTCGTGCTCTAGAGTGGGCCAGAAATAGCCCATCTGATGTATTTTGTGAGGTAGTGGCATGACCTCCAAAATGGCCTCCACATATTCCACTGTGAGATTCGTAGAGAATCTTCTTGGATTCTTCTGTGTCAACACACCTTAGGAGCATTCCATCGAAAGCCTTACGATAGAGCACTTGTTCTATAATAATGTATTTAGCTACGATAATGTGTAACCACCTTCTTTGTTGTGGTGTAGCACCTTCTGGATATGCATGGCCCATGATATAATTAATAATATCAGTATACCAAGGACATTCAGAGATGGGAGGTCTGGTTTCGATGTAGTATATGCATTCATCGGGAAAATCTAGATCTACTAGATCACCTCCGTCTAACGGGTTGTCAGCTAACCAATCTGCAATGATTTGTCCCTTAACGGACTTCTGGTTTACAAAAGTTAATTCAAATTCACCCATTAAGGTTATAAAGCATCCAACCTTTTTAGACAAGGACCCTTGCATGAGGAAAGTTCGTAAATGGTCTGTTTTTACAATGACCCTTGTTTCTTGATTTAGCATGTAATGTCTTAAGCGTTTGGTTGCGAAGACTATGGCAAGGAATTCTCATTCTGCTTGCGTATAACATGTTTCATAATCGAGCAAATGTTCGGCTAATGAAATAGATCACACGTTCTCGTTTGTCATCATCTTCTTGAGCCAACATGCAGGCTAGCGAGACATTGGTAGCTCGCGAATATAAGATTAAAGGGTGGTCTGGCTTAGGAGGCATTAGCGTAGGTGGTGACAACAAGAAACACTTAACTGCTTCGAAAGCCTCATTACAGTCTTTGGTCCAATCGATACTATAATCTTTCTTGAGTAGATTGTTGATTGGATGAATGGAAAAGCTTAAATCTGGGATGAATCTTTGGATTGCACCGAGTTTCCCAAGAAATGACTTGATTCCAGATTCATCCGAAGGTGGGATCATTTCAAGAACAGCCTAGATTTTGGCTGGGTCCACATCAATCCCTCATGATGATATGATGTAACCTAGGAGTTTCCCTCCTGTCACACCAAATACACATTTTTCTGGGTTTAGTGTGACTCTATATTCTATCAAACATGAAAGAATGATGCAGAGCACTTCTGGGTGATCACAGCGCTTCCTGGCTTTAGCCAACAAGTCATCTACATAAGATTCCATGATTTTATGAATAAGATCATGAAATATATATGTCATTGCCCACTTGGTATGTAGCGCCAGCGTTCTTGAGACTGAATGGCATAACAGCGTAGCAATAGGTTCCCCAAGGAGTTATAAACGTGGTTTTGGCTTGGTCTTGTTCAGATATTCTGATTTGATTGTATCCTGAGAATCCATCCATGAGAGACAAAAGCTCAAATCCAGTTGTTGCGTCAATGATGACATCAATGGATGGTAATGGGAAGTCATCCTTGGGCACGCCTTGTTAATGTCTCAGAAATTCTATGCAAATGTGTATCTTCCCATTCTTTTTGAGAACGGGGAATGATATTAGATACCCACTGAGAGTAATCAACCAGTTTGATGAATCCTACCTGGAGAAGCTTCATTACCTCTTCCTTCACCATGAGAGCTACCTTGGGTTTCATTGGTCTTGATTTTTGTTTAATTGGCTTTGCATCTAGTTTGGTGACGAGGTTATGTACTGCGATGTGTGGTGCAATTCCCTTGTCATTTCTTTATAATTAAATGCAAAATCCTTTTGATGTTCTCTGAGGATTCAAGTGTGTATCTCTATTTCTTCTGGAGTTAACGAAGATCCTAGTTTCAAGATCTTTGGTTCTTCCTCCGTTCCGATGTTAATATCAATCGTTTCTTCGATTAAAGAAGTGTTACCTTCTTCAAACTCAGGTGGGGCTGGAGGTAGTTCCAGATCTTCTCCATTCTCTACTGCGTATATGTCGAGTTCCTTTTGTGGGGGAAGCTCTATCATGGGATTTCCGAAGTAAGAAGATGAATGTGGGATTAAGGAAAAATCTACCATGTGATGGGTGAGATGTAACTCTGCATAGGTGTTTAGGTAATCAAGAGTGGCTCTATCACTATCAATGTGATCTAAGATAGTAGATTTGTTCTCAGCTATGTTTGTTAAAAGAGGATTTGATATTTTCTTTACTAATGGTTCCGTACGGAGGGATACCATGAAACAGGTGTCTTCCAACTCACTGTTTGGAGTGAAATGTGAAGCTGAGGTTGCTATCGAATCTGTGAGAAGGTTTTGTTCTCACGGGATTGCTTCAATTGATATGAAGTTAAATCCTTTGCTCAAATCTAATACTGCTATTTTGTAGAGTTGTAAATGTTCAGCTCTAGTCTCATACACCTCAGAGACTTGGTTTGCTACTAATTGAGAGTCTCCTAACACCCTGATGTTATTAACACTGAGCCTTTTAGCTAAGATGAGGCCAAGGAGGAGGGCTTCGTACTCAGTCATGTTGTTTGTACATTTGAAATTTAGTTTAAAGGCGAACGGTAAGATCTTTCCCTCGGGAGAAGTAAAGATCACACCTGCCCCAGCCCCATAACGACATCTAGCTCCATCGAAATGGAGAGTCCAATATTTAGTTGGGAAGATGGACGTTGGGACATTTGCTACGTCAACCTCTTCTGCTTTGGTTACTTCTACCATGCAGAGTTCTTCTGCTGGAAGAGAACCAACTCCTAGGGTATATCCCATACCTACAGAATCAAATGGCAGGAAAATTGGTAGATCTTGTTCTAGAAATTCGACAATATTTGCTATAGTTCCTAATGATACTTTTTCTACAACGTTAGCCTCATCTTTGAGGGCTGGGATATTCTTGACTAGGTTCATAGTCTCTAGTTCTATTGTAGGTACCAACTTTTCTTCTAGTTTCGCGTCAGTTGGTTTATTAAGTTGGTTTGTTGGGAGTTCAAACTCAGAGTGAATGCCTGGCCTTTTCTTCAGGTCTGCTAGGTGTATATCGAATGGTTTCAGATCACCTTTTGCTACGAATACCTTTCCTAAGTGTAAGAATATTACTTCTTGAAATAACGTAGAAGGGATTGCCTTCATACGGTGTATCCACGGTCGGCCGAGGATCATATTATAGTTGGTTTCCCGATCTATAATATAAAACTCAGTTAGGATTGTTTTGGGTCCTAAGGTGACTGGTAGTATTATAGTTCCAATCGAAGTGGCCTTAAGGCTATCATAGCCTCTTAGCGTATTCCGAGTCGTGGAATAATTTGTTTCTCCATACCCTAGATTTTGAAGGAAAGAGAAGGGAACTATGTTAACTTTGCCCCATCGTCAACCATTGCACGTTTAACGTAATTGTTATAAACCCACACTTGCAAATGTAAGGCTGGATCACCTCTGCATGCAATCTCAGCGTCTGTTGGCATTTTGTTTATGTCAAATATAAACTTGGTATCCCTATCCGGCTGCCCCGGAGGGTGGATATCAAAGTCTATATGGTTTACCTATGTTTCAGGAGGTGGAGTGATGTTAATTAAATGAATTAAACCTAATGCTTCTAAAAGAGCAGCCCTATGGGTGGGAGAGTTCTTTAATAAGTCCAAAAAGGAGATGTGAGAGAAGGTCTTTGTTAGGTCATTTATTAAATCATAGGCACCTACGGGTTTTACTAATGATTGTTGAATGTTATCTGTCTCTAGCAGGTAACTTGGACTTGGCTGAGAGGAATACTCTCGTGTCCTTGTTACGGCTTCCATGGGTAGCTCAGTGTCTAAATCCACCAAACTGACTATCTTGGGTCGTAGCTGATTTCCTAATTTCGGTGTGACAGGTGGATTTAGCGAAGTCGAGGCTTCATGATCATTGTTTCCTATCATTACACTCTTTTTAATCCCATTTGGATTTAATTTTTTGTTATTGTGATTTGGGAGCGGATCGTTGAAGATCTTGAGGGGTGCATTTTGAGGGGAGACTGCTCCTGTGAAAGTATTTGGCGCAGGTGATACAGGATCTGCTAAGAACATATCTATGAAAAGTTGTCTTTGTTCTTCTGGAAAACGTTGCATGAACTTATTATAATCGCAACAAGTCCTAGTGTCATGGCCTCGAATTTTGTGGAAACCACAATACGAGTTAGGATTGTAATTCCTAGGTTGCTGGTTTGGCACATATTGTGGTCCAAAACTCTGATTAAACCGTTGATTATTAAAGTTTTTCATTTGTTGTCTTTGGTTTTGGTTTTGGTTTTGATATCCAGTTGTGTTTTGTCTTGGACCCTGTGTTTGGATCCTGCCTTTGTTGTTGTTGTTGTGGATGATTAAAATCCACCGCAGTTGATTGTTGGGGTAAAGTTGTTGTTTCGTTGATTATTAATCAGTGGTGGAGTATTTACAACATTGGCCTTTTTAGCTTGGTCAGTTACTCCATCTGTTGTTACGTTTTTGTTAAGGATTTTAGGTCCTTGATTGACATTTGTGGTAGTAGGATAAGTCATAGTTTTCTGATTGGGGATGATTAACCTCCTGTTTTGTTCCATACGTTTTGCGACCACTATCTATTGTCGCTTGATCTATTCGGAGGGCGCTCTCAAGTACTTCATCGTAAGTCCTTAGTGGGAACTTCTGGACTTCTTCCTTTACCTCTCTGCTGAGAGAATGAAGGAATAAATTGCATAGTTCCATTTGGTCCATGTTTGGAGCACTTTCCAAAGAATAAAGGACTATACGCCATCTTTGGATGAAGTGAGCAACATAGATTCATTGTGTTCTTGTTTAATGTGCAAGAATTCCCTGATTCCTGTTCTCAACAGTTTGTTCATGTCAAACGCCTTGATGAACTCTGAAACGAGTTGTTTAAATGAATGGATGGAAGCTTCAGGTATTCTGTAATACCAATCGAGGGTGATGCCCTCTAAAGTTTTGGGGAATATTTTGGCAACAACCCCATCCCAAGGGAATAGTTCCTGAATGGCTGTGGCATAGGCCTTAATGTGTGCATTCGGGTCTCCTTCCCCTTTGTATTTGGGAAAATTGGGAAGAGGTCTTGGAAGCATGATGCTTCGTATGGTGAAGTCTAAGGGCTCTTTCAAATATTTTGAATAAGTCCCTATCGCATAGGTTTTGACCATCGATGGCGCCTATTGAGGAGGTGGAGGTGGGATGGTTTGTTGGTACGGCGTAGCATATGCATTTGCAGGGGCATAAGGAAATCCCTGTGGTTGAGCGAACATTCCAGGAGAGGAGAAGATATCTCCCTGCGGTGATTTGGAATACATGTTTAGGTATGGAGGAGTATTGCCCAGGAATGGATTATTTTGTACTAGACCGAGAGGTATCATATTTTCCACCGGAACGGTGTTAGAAACGACGGTTCTAGTTGGCATTTGTTGTGAATACTGAGGAGGCATGCCCAACATGCCTATTCCTGTAAGGAGGTCTACTTGGCTAGGATGATGTGGAGGATTGGAATTTCCTACCTGCATGAATTGAGAATTTTGACTTGCTTGAGCAAGTTCTAACCCTCTAACTTTTTCTACTAAAGTTGAGATGACTTCATTTGGTGAAGTCACAGTATTTTTCCTTAGTGGCGTTTGTTGTATATCTTGAGGTTATATAGGCATGTGGTACCCCACTATGAACTGATCATTGCCCTGCCAAGTTTCACCGAGGGCATTTCCCATAGGTAGTGGCATGGAGGTGTTTTCTTGAAACGAGACCTTGTGTCGTGTTTGTAAACTTCCTATAGGTGGGTACATACTCCGAGAGTGTTGTTCATTCCTAGCATAATGCACTGAATGTTCATCATCTAAAAATGGATATGGATCCAATTGTCTACTAATTTGTGGTCTAAGTAATACCTGAGGAGATGAACCAAATTCTCTCGTAAACGTCATGTTGTTCAAGCCCGAAGGCTCTGGTTGTTGTGTTTGAGCGAGCTGATCCAACTCCTCTATTTGGAAAGAAGAACTATATCTAGTCCTTTGAGGTGGAGTTTGTGTTGACAATCGGTTAGTTGAATAGTTGTTACCCCATGCTGAGAGCGAGGGTGATGGTTGTTTATTCAGTTGATCGTAGTATGCTTCAAGACCTAGGAGAGGTCTGCCATATGCATCGAATCCATCATATTCGGGGGGTATATGAATACCCGCAGAATAATGGGAAAGAGTGAAGGTGGATGGAAGAAATATGACTCCGAAAAGAGGAATAACTCGGAAGCTTCACGTTGGGTTCACCAATTTTGTTGGTGAAGCTGATGTGAAAAGTGACTAAGCGAGCATGGAAAAGACGAAAAGGTAACTGTTCCTTTCACGTCGACCTCACCAAGGTTGTTGCCGAGATAGCCGGTGGGGATGGAATATATGTGGGGTAAAGGAAAAGGGTAGTTAGGTAATCATGTATATCTTCGACATTTTGCACTAATGGAATCTGTGAATCTAAGGCAAAGAAGGCCCTACTAACCTAAAACTCTTCCTGATAGATCAGTCGGCGAGGATGAATGCTCGAAGGCTCCAATCAATATCGAGCTCTGGGTGATCCGATCTATACGTTGTGGGATACGGGGGAAAATGACTGGGATTGTTTCGTGTATATCTCCAGATAGGGTCATTGGATGATGGATACTAATGGATTCTATGAGTGATTCTCTAGTCTAGCCAAAAATATTTAGCTTCGTTAGCTGCTATATCTAACAAGGATAACTGTGCGATCATGATTGGTGGAGTGGAGTGGATCTAAATCAATGTGCATAAACCAGCATCAATGTCGGATTGTCTTGTGGGTCTCGTTGGGTGTGGGACTTGTGATCACAACCGTAGATTCGTGGTTGTTGTGGACCTCCTATGGTCATATGGGAATCAATCCCTAATCCCTAGTATCCAGTATTCGTATGCCTGTTCGGCCTCTATATTTAGTAGTTGTGCAATCTTCTCAGACCTTACAGGCATTCATAAGGTGGATTCTTGATAGTGATATGTCAGTGAGATGTCTACGGGTGATTATAGCTGGAACCAAAGGGTCACTAGAAATCTTTAGTCTCTCGTTCAAGCTGCAGTCATGTGGATATTTATCAAGGATAATCTGTAATTTTGCTGGTTTGACCAAATGGTTGTGTTTGGTCATCTTGGATGTTGGATCCTCTTAATCTATACTAATTTCTTGTGTATTGTTGTTCGGAAGATCTACGTCTAAGATTCTGACTATGTCAGTTACTGTCGCAAAAAGATTGGGTTGAGGCACGATTGGCTCGAATATGTATTCTCTGGGCTCCCTAGGTCCCGTGATTGTCATTCAAAAGAAACAATGTAAATCTAACTACAGTAAAGTAAAATTAACTATGTAACGTATGTTTATAACATATATAACTTCTCTATTTTTGCATTTTTGATGAACTATTTGAATGAAATTGAAAGAGAAACTATTTAAAATATCCAGAAATTGACAACTAATTTAATAATGAAATTTGAAACAAACAAGGCAGCCGAGTATAACTACTTGCCTGTGTAGTTGTGAATCTATTCTAAATAATGAAATAACTAATCTAATCTATTTGAAAGACTATCGATCCTTCCTCAGAAGTGAGGAATGAATCATAGTTTCTCAGAAACTATTAATCCCCACAGCTTCCCCGGTAATATCAAAAGTGAGATTAACTGAAATGTAATGGTTCACTATTCTATTTGATATATTTTAACTAGAACTTTGATAGCTTGAACCTGGATTTTTCATAACAGTGGCGAATCCGATTGTGTGTGGCTTTGTCCCCTCAGTGTGGTCTCCTCATTCCTTTGTGCTCACGTGAATCCAGAAAAGCGTGTGATGTTAGCATCAACACAATTTAGGTATCGAAATAATGGCAGCTTAGGATGCAGACTGAATACAATGCAAGTAGGAGAGGGATATCGCAAGAGAATAGAGCTTGGCCTATGTAATTCCTAGCAGGATTTATTGTGAGTCATACAACATAAAACATCCAGAACCTGAAACTATCCTTTTTGATGAAGAAAACCTACAACTCTAATGGCTTCAGACTTGAAAATGAAACTATCCTACTCCAATTGATTGTGTGAAACAGTGACAACATTAGCACAAGAAGATTATGTGGCTTCTAAACAACAAAACAACACTAACTATGCATGCAACAAATAAAACTATTGATTCCTAAGCAAAACTGGAAGACTAAGCTATTGAAATGAGAAATTGAGAGGCAAATTTGAGGGGCCATTTGCTTGATCATAAGCCAGCTATTTATAGAATTCCCATTTACCAAAAGGTGAAAACCAAATTGAACTCTTTAACCATAAACAATGCAAAAACACTATTCTAGGGAACCAGAATCATAAATACAAGCAAAGGCGGTGAAAAAAGCTGGTAAACGTTGAAATTTTACATGAGTCGCGTTAAAAAGAACATTCTAGAAAATGCGTGAATGACCGCCGCCCTGAGCAGGGTGGCGGTTACAAAACCACCGCCCTGCCTGGGCGGCGGTTTCGTAACTGAAGACCAAAATGTAAAGAAAAAGAGGGGAGAAGAGAAAAACAAAAGCACGCGGGGGGCTAAGTGGGATATGCGAGATGTTAATGCATTCTTAGAGAGCTTTTCCAGATCTCGAACACCTTGCGAGGAGACCTGTATCATCATTGGGGCACATGTAACGTTGTTCCGGCATCATAGTACCCTACAATTTTGGGTATGTACAGTTCCCAAGCTTAGCTATGGGCATGTTGGGACTTGAACTTATGACCTCTCGTTCATTGACCACTAAGATACTTGTCCCTTTTTGGTCTCGATTCCTAAGTTTCATTGTTTCCATTAGTTCAATGGAGAAATTTAGCAAGAAAAATATTGACACCATTGTGTTATTCAATCCATTATCAAATCTAGGAATGACTGCATATTAGCCTCCGGGTTTGGTAGGACTGTTTAAACTGCTTCATTAGTTCTAGAATCCTTCCTCTGTTTTCATAATGTGAGCCCAAGTGCTTTGTATTTATCTGGGAGATAGTGTAAGTTATTTTGCACTGAAGGCATTCTTTATTCAATTTTCACAAAAAGTTTTTCTCTTTATACATGTCACTCCATGTGGTCTATTTCAATGCCTCCACACTTGTAGGTTACATTTTTTGAGGTTGATTATATAGAGGATGTGCTTGGTTTAGTCACATCTATATCTGTTAGTTATACCATTATTCAAAAAGATGGAATTTTCACGCAATGGTGCATGATTGCAATGCAATCCCAGACATCGTATAGAATATTCATAATCTTATGGGGGAGATTACATGTTGAGGATACGAAAATGTTACCATTTGAACATGACTGCATTGAAATACATATGCTAATATATATAAACTAATAGTACCTATTAAAAAGTTTGAAGTCACCACATTCTAGTAGATAAGCCTAACAACTAGAGTTAATGTAGCACCCTCTATTCACACCACAACAACCTTACGTATTTATATGGTTACAACACAAACAATTGATGTTTCAATTATATTAGGTATAGAGGTCATGACCATGAAAACTATTACATGCATACATGCCTCCACTATTCAAGGTCTAGGTCATCAGCCGAAGTTGTTGCAACAATTATACATATCTTCACATAACTAACTTCTCTTACCCAACTTATTCCCACTTTCTTAATGTTAACCAATGTCATAAAAATAATATGAATACAAAAGGTTCTTGATATTGCATTTATATGAATATAAATATGCCTCGTGTATCGTGCTAGAATATGTCACTAGAACTATATGAGAAATAACTTTTGATGACATAACCAATACTTTGGTAGGTGTGTTGTAGATGTTCATAGACACCTCACCTCAAATTCTCATGATGTATGGACCATTACAAATAATTCCCTCTTCCCCATGTTAAAATGTATCCTTCTTATTTCAACAGGTATCCATAATGGTAACGCACAAATCTGATGTGCGCTATGCAAAGAAACTAATAGGGAACAATAAAAAAACCATGCAGACATGTTAATAACATTATTTGAATCTTGGAAGTGAGTGTGTGCATGTATACTTTGCTTAATGCTAAATCAAATGAAGCAAGAACTACCACCTAAAATAGTTCTACAATTTAGCTAAAACAAAGCATAAACACCATCATGATAAGAATTAAACAAGGGTTAGATACTAGCATTCATCAATACAAACTTTAAAAATAACAATGCTAAATATCTAAAATCCTCTATTCTCTAACAACAAATAAATGAATGGACCTAAGTAAGCTCCATGGCTATCAAAATAGTTGTCCTTAATATTCCAAGAACCTAGGAATGGGGGCTAATCAAAGTTGGGCTATAAGACCCTTTTGACACCTCCCATATGACCCAAGCACTTTAAGAAAGAGGCTTAACTCTTCAAGATGATGAACTCTCAAGAAAACAAGGTGCAAGCTCTTAGTCTCTTTGCTATATGCTTTGCATTTTCTCTCTAAGGAGTTTAGGTGTAAGTAAAAAGGTAGGTGGATGGCTCTTTATATAGCCCAAAGGATAAATGATTCAACACATTCTCATGAATGTGGGATAAAGGTAAAACATGATTAGGAATGGATAAGGTTGCTTTATTAAAGGTAACCTTACTTTAGAAGGGTTTAATACATGTTTAGCAAGTCATGGGAGTTGGAGGTATTTTAATTAATCAAAGGTGATTAATTAATAGGTAGGTGTAAGCTTATAGAAGCCAATTAGAAGAATATTAGTGTGATTTAGGATATTATAAGGGGATTAAATCAATTAAATATTGATTTATTGGTTAAATGGAAGGGAAAGCTAATTAATTAATAATAATTAATTAGTCTAGGTAGAAGGGGTGATTTATTAACGGAAGGTCGTTAATTAGGGTATTTGTTGGATAGGCAACTTAATTAATTAGCTTAGTGTAATTAATTAATGATGATATGAGGGAAAATGAGTGCTTTTGATGATATGTCGTTGATTTGTGAGAAATGGGATAATTAACACAATTTAAGTATTTAAATTGCTTGGGCGTAATTATAGGTGTCTACATTTGCCTGACTTTGTATTCACACAGGCGTTCAAAGATACGCCACAAAATGATAGGATGATCCTCTCTTGTTTTGGACTTTCCCAAGATGTCGTCTACGTAGTCTTCCATGATGTCATGAATCATATCGTGAAATATTACTGTCATGGCCCATTGATAAGTTGCTCCCGCATTCTTAAGGCCAAATGGCATCACTTGATAATAGAAGGTGCCCCAAGGAGTTGTGAAAGCTGTTTTGTGTTGGTCTTCCTCAGCGATCTTAATTTGATTATAACCCGAAAAGCCATCCATAAGTGATAGCATTTCGTACCCTGTGGTCGAGTCAACAATCATGTCAATGTTGGGCAACGGAAAGTCATCTTTAGGGAAAGCTTTATTGATGTCCCTAAAATCTGTGCAAATTTGGATACCAATAGGTTTCTTCTGGACAGGAACAATGTTCGATATCCATTCAGAATAATCAATTGGCCTGATGAATCCTGCTACAAGCAACCTTTCCAATTCTTCTTTAACTAACAAGGCCACTCTTGGGTGCATCTTTCGAAGCTTTTATTTGATAGGCTTAGCGTCTGCGTGCACAACTAGGTTATGCACGACCAAAAATGGATCTAAGCCGGGCATGTCTTTGTAAGACCATGCGAACACATTAATAAAATCTCGCAGTAGCATAGTGAATGTCTTTTGTTCTCTGGCTGAGAGTGATGCTCCCAATTTTATTATCTTGGGATCTTCTTCGGTACCAATATTGACATTAATGGTTTCTTCAACTAACAATTTTGATAAATCCTCCATATGCGTAGGATCGGGAGGTAGGTTGAGATCTTCATCCAAGGATGCCTCTATGAGATTTTCATCCTTGGCGTGGTCACTTTGTTTGTCCTTTGATTTTCTTATTTGTTTGTTAGCCAATGCCTCAAAGAGGTTTTCACTGTGTGACTTGGACTTCGATTTTTGCCAAGGCTTTTCTTTAGAACTCTTGCCCTCGCTTTTCTTTAAATTTTGTTGACCACGAAGTTCAGCCTCCTCGCCGAAGTAGGCGCATGTGTCTAAGTCGATAAATAAACCCTTCTTGTGATCTCCAATGGGAATTGTATCCCTTATGCCCATGAACTCTGAAATAGCCTCGTCGTTCTCGAATAAATCTAGTGGCACGTGACGTTGTTGGTCCCATTCAACAAGGGAGGGGTATACAAGGTCAAGGGTTGGTTCAGTGGGGGTGATGGTTAGGACAGCGTTATTCATGAAAAGGTTTGTGGAGGCCAGATCCTCATATTGGCTACAACTTGAATCCGTATTGCTATCTAGATAATCAGAGCTATCCTCATGCTCAGAACAAGTCGCATCTTGATCGTTGGGGTGTGCTCCATAAGGGCGAATCCCAATGCCATATCTTTCTATTTTGAAATGTGGAAGAGGGACTGGTTCTCTTTGTCCTTGTTCGTTCCTCCCACATCCTAGGCCTTTGTAGCCCATGGAGTACATCATTCTACTAGATTTTTCATATTCTGGGGTTTGATAACAAGATGGCTGAGTGTCCTCAGGGACCCAAGTAGTAGGTGGATCAAGTAATTTTTCCTCAACTAACAAGCCTCCAGGTAGGAATGACCCAATAGTGTGTTCCTCTCTAGGTCTCCTGAAGTGGTAGTTGGGTCGACCTCTAGTCTTGGGCAACAAGGAGAGGTCAGAAACCAAGAGCGCTTGTTGTACATTATACTCCCCACAGCCATATTACAGAATTTTCATCTCCCATGAAATAAATGGAGATGTTGAAGTAGATGCCCCATGAGTGCAAGAACTAAGAGAATTTGAATCTACTCGAGATTCCATGGCCTCAAAATGAAGAGGGACAACTATATCTGTGGAGGGACATGCGTATGTACCCTTTCGTGCAAAGCTATTAAGAGCTCTACAATGAGCAAAGGGCTATGAGTATCCTGGTATTGTTACTGTATGTCCCTCATGCTTCAGCTTGATGCATTGATGAAATGTTGATGGCACTGCTTGCATGGCATGGATCCATGGTCAGCCTAGAAGCATATTATATGGAAATTCCAAGTCTAAGACGTGAAAATTTGTCTGATGGCAAGTGGGGCTCACCTCCATTGGCAGCGTAATGGTGCCTGCTGACTCTCTTTCTATGTTGTCGTATGTAGTGATAGTGATGATATGAGACTCAAGATCTTCTTCCGTATGTCCCAATTGTTTGACTAATTTAAGCGTGCAGATATTCAATCCAGATCCGTTATCCACAAGCACCCGTTTGATTTTCCTGCAGGTAACAACTACCTCAATGTATAAGGGAAGATTATGTGTAGGATTCTCGGTAGGGACCTCCCTATGGTTGAAAGTGAGATGCTCACTTGGTGCAATATTTGCCACTGCGGTTTGAAGGTACGCAGGATCGACTTCTAAAGGCACTCTCGACCCCTTAAGAGTTTGATACAGGATGTCCTTATGTACATTGGAAATCTTGAGAAGGTCTAAGATCGAAATCTTAGCAGACGTCTTCTCAAGTTGTTCTAAAAGGTTATACTTACCAATATGCGGGGTTGACAGAGAGGGGTCCGGAATTACGAGGCGGGAGCGCCTTGTTACCGCAGCACAATCCTTTCCCTTAATCCAGATGGTGTTGACGCGGTCAGCAGGGGAGTGAATACATCAGATAAGTGAATCCTAATGATTGTTATCTCTCTTGGTATACAAGTAATTCGCGGCTTTATAGGTTTGGGATGACTCTCCCCGATCCGGTTTTGCCTTTTCCAACTTATCATGCTTGGGGAATGGTTCCTTATAAATCCCCATCTTCTCGTTAGGTGTTTGCATGTGGCTAGGGTTATCCACCTCTATCTCCCCATTGTCAATGAGGTCTTGAATATAGTGGCGAATTCGCAAACATTTGTTTGTTTTATGACCTTTAACGCAATGCATTTCGTAGTATTCATGCTCCTTATACCATGAAGGTTTAGGAGCGTTGTCATCAAACGGTTGCATTGTAGGATAGGTCATCATGTGGGCCGCATCCAACTGTTTTATTATGACGGACAACGGCTCATTGAGGGAGGTGAATGTTCATCGCTTTGGTGGTGGTTGAATTGGGCCCTTGGTTAGTTTAAAAGGTTGACTGGTTTGGACTGTTTGTACACGTTTAGAATCAGTGATTCCGTCTCCCACCACGTTTTTGTTTTTGTTAAAGATCTTCAGATTTTCAGCGGGTTTGACACTTTGGTTGTCTTTAGATTGGGTTTTAAGGGTGCCTTTAGCAATGAGAGCCTTTTCTATTTAAATCCCTTTCTTGATAACCTCCTCAAAGGTGCGGACACAATGCATTTGGAGGTGAAAAGCTATATCTGGGTTGAGATTAGGGACAAAAATACTAACCAGCTGCTTCTCAGGGAAAGCGCAAGGGAAGCGACTAGTTATCCCTCTCCATCGTTGGAGGAAGCTGGCAAAGGTCTCATTTGGGCGTTGTTTTTTACCACACAAGTCTGCCATGGTGATGTCACTCTTTATGTTATACGAGAAATGACGCACGAATCTTTCCGCCAATTCTGGCCAGGTGAAAATTGATCCTCGTGGTAAGCGCGTAAACCATTCCAATGCTTGACCTCCGAGACTCTCAGGAAAAAGTCTGATGAGGTAATTATCACTATAAGACACCTCGTGACATGCCATGTAGAAATCTTTAACATGATCCCTTGGGTCTCCCTTTCCTTTGTATTTTTCAAACTTTGGAATATCAAATTTCTTTGGAAAGGGTTGAAGGGTCATTGTCTTGTCAAAAGGATAGGGGCATAGTTCTTCGTATTGGTATTTCCTAATACTCCCTATATTGCTTTCTTGTATGCTCACAAGTGTTGCTTTCATAGATTACACTTCTTGTGTGAGCAATTGTTCTTTAGTGGGAGAAGCAGGGATGTGTACACGATGATACCCTGTTTCTTCTTCTCCTTGGTTTTCTCGATGGAGTTTGTGGATCCTAAACTTAGGCTTTGACTTTTGAATGTTCTTGTTTGTGTCTTTCTGTACTCGGAAAGTAAGTAAAGCTAGTTGTCGTCTTAGGTTACTGAGTTGTTGTTGGATTGTGACTTGGTGTGTGTCTTCTTCTTCTAAAGGTTCTTCCTCTTCGTATTGTGGAGGTTCTTCCCCTGTCTCATGTTCTATCTTGTTTCTTCGTGGCACTTTGATGAGGGGTATTCTATGCCCTACCACTTTATCATTTTCTGCGTAAGAAGTGGAAGCATGCCCACATGTTAAAATATCTTCCATATTGATAAGGGGGTGTTCTTCTTTAGTAGTGTCATTTGTAGGTAATATTGGTTCATTCTCGGTGGGCAATTTGGCCCCTAATTCCATGACCCGTGCCAAAACTCTATCTTTGTTTCTAAGGAGAAACTCATCTAGTAGAGTGGGGTCAAAATCAAAGTCTGCGTGTGGTGATTCTAATTCGTTTCCACTATGGTCGACCATTTCTTCTATTTCCTTTTCTACAGAAAATAGTGGTCCTAGATCATGTCCGATAAATGGGTTTGACCCTTGTCTATTAGAGGTTTCCCAATCTTGCACCTGTTGTTCCTCATATGTTTGTTTCTTTAAACCTAGACGCGTCTTGGGAGCCATGTTTTCGTGATAAGTTTCATTAAGGTAAGTTGTAGATTTGTTCAAAATTCAATGAATACCCCCAAGTAAAACACAAGATGTAGGTGTTAAGAGTAAATTAACAGTGTGAGAATACCAATGTGATAGAGTGATAAGTCACCAATGAAACAATCATTTGGTATCAAAACTTAATCAAATGAAGTACTTCCTAGACTACGTTTCAAAGTAATTCGCGACACTAGATGATTAACAAGATGTCTCCACTTATGCCAAGTTCAAAGGAATGAACAAGATGTAAGTAAATACATGAAGTTAAATGTGATCTCCCAATCAAGATATACGACGAGCAAGCTCAATTCTGATTAAGACTTATATCTCAAAAAGTTCCAATTACGATTTGCGAATGACACAGTAATATCACCAAGATATGTTAACCCACTTTGCAAGAAAGTGGAGTATTGATATCGAGGTGTTATTGATATAACACGCACAAATGGTAGTTCCTATCACCTTTTGAAATCGAGGTAATAATAAAACCGAACAAAAAAAGCTCAAAGTATAGCTAGGAATAGTTAAGAATGTGTGCAGCGTAACCGTACAATATAGGTATTTATGTCGAGTTTGCAAGAAACAATACGTAAATATCGAAATTGTAATGATATGAGACAAACAAGCTAACTCCTCTATGGAAGTCTGCGGTGATGAACCACGCCTAACTACAATGACGATCTTGACGTGGGTATCAAGATCACAATGGCTACCAAATGACGTGAAAATGCCTCCGCTCACTTTAGACGTTTAACTAACCCAGCCGCAAACATGGATGGGTGTAAACGGACATAAAAGTGAGAGAAACAGTCGAATGGCAACACAAAGGTAATCACACCTCTTTTGATCAACAAAGTGTCAAAAGAATATGAAGGAAATAAATCAAGAAAAATGACGAAAAATGCTAGCCTCACTTTGGCAGAGTTTCGCCTCACCCTAAGGCAAGTAAAAACTAGGCGAAAGTAATACGTCACACGTTTCTCAAAAAGAAGGTTCAAAACTCAACACTGTTTTAAAATGGTCAAAGTGGGCTCCTGGCCAAAGTATATTCTCCTAGGTGGTTCTCTCGCCCTAGGTGTTACAAAGTTGCCATGAGCGAGCGCAATTTACCCAAAAAGTCACACTGACTAGTTTGGGAGTATCTCGGCTTTACTTTACCCCCTTCAAGAACAGTAGGCAACTAGTGCGTCTACGTGTACTATCACTGGGGTCACCTCAACGGACAACTTGTAATGCTATCTCACAAAGGAATCACTAGTCAAGTAGGTAGTGCGGAGCACTTCCCATTTCATCCACAAGGTTCCCTCTTGCGTGGACTACTTTGGGGTTCCTGGAACTACCCCCATTGTTGTAGCTTAAGGTGTTATGCCAAAGGGGTTATGTTCCAGTTGAGTGGAGAGGGACGTACCATTTTTCGAAACCTGCAATACAGTGTTTTGAATATGTTGTTCTTTTTATCTTGTATAATTAGGTGTGGTTTGATTGAACACCTTTTGACAACCTGTATAACAACTGTATTAGTAGTTTTTTATTTCGTTTTGATTCCTCCTTTATTTGACAAGCGTTTTTAGGTCCTGCACTCAAGCGTTAGTAGTTCTCCAAGAAAATCACATTATTTAAAAGAGGATTAAGAGTTGCTTTTGATTCTCAAGATCATCCAAGGATGCAAGAGAAGAGCATACAAAACAAATAATCTAACTAAAAAGTAAAGAAAATCTTTTCAATCAATGAACCATACAAAATTCTTGATAAATGTTTAAACCAAAAGTGAAATATGAAGTTTCTAATTTACCAAATGTTATAAAATGAAGACTAATGTTGCTTTTGATTCTTAAGATCACCCTAAGGTGCAAGAGAAGAGAATACACAAACTTTATCCCAACTATATAGAAATGGAAAATTCAAATCAAAGGACCATTAAAAAATGCTTTGTAAAAGGTTCATTCCCTTAAGCAAAATGAATAATCAAGTTTCCAAGTTTAATACCAATGTTAACAAGATAGAGATCAAAGTTGTTTTGATTCTCAAGATCACCAAAAGGTGCAAGAGAAGAGCATACACACGCTTTGGTCTAAATCGAGTAAGCATGGAAATACAACATTCATCAAAACATTAGACATGTTAGAAAATGACCAGTTTTAAAATAACAGAAAAACCTGCAATTTCTGTAAGTATAAATCCCGAATTTATGTTTTCATTGCATAGTTAACTTCAATACCTTTCCAACGCAAAAAAATGGAGTCATTTCGAGTTCAGGAGCAAAAGTTATGGCCTTCGGAAGATGGGTTACGCATATGCTCTTATGCTCATGGGTGTGCACTTGACATGCACTCAAAAAATGTTAAAAAAACGTCCCTTAATCTACAAAATGGGAAAAATTTTCCAACCAAAATTCAATTTTGACAACAACCCATCACATTAATATATGAATAAAAGACTCAACGCTATTAAATATTAACATACATGCTCAAGAATTTAAGATTTTCAAGAAATTGACAAAACTAGCATGTAGAATGATGAAAAAGTAAGCTTTAAAAATGAAAACATGATGAAATCTTGGAATTTTCTCACCAAGATTTAAATTTTGATAGCAACCCACCACATTAATATGTAAATAGAAGACTTGGCACTATCAAACACTAACCCACATGCTCAAGAATTGAAAATTTTCAAGAAATTGACAAAACTAGCATGTAAAATGATGAAAAAGTAAGCTCTAAAAATGAAAACATGGAGAAATCTTAAAATTTTCCCCTCAATTCAAATTTTGACAACACTTCACCTCCTTTATACCTACAAGAAAGACTCAACACATGCAAACTCAACAAAACATGTTAAGAAAAACAAGTTAGATCAACATGTGTAGAAGAGGGTTAGTAACCAAAAATAAAACTTAACTACAAAAACTTGAAATTAAGTGCAAAGGACAATGGAGTATGTCCCACCAGGCGTGCCAAATGTGTGCATGTATACTTTGCTTAATGCTAAATCAAATGAAGCAAGAACTACCACCTAAAATAGTTCTACAATTTAGCTAAAACAAAGCATAAACACCATCATGATAAGAATTAAACAAGGGTTAGATACTAGCATTCATCAATATAAACTTTGAAACTAACAATGCTAAATATCTAAAATCCTCTATTCTCTAACAACAAATAAATGAATGGACCTAAGTAAGCTCCATGGCTATCAAAATAGTTGTCCTTAATGTTCCAAGAATCGAGGAATGGGGGCTAATCAAATTTGGGCTACAAGACCCTTTTGAGACCTCCCATATGACCCAAGCACTTTAAGAAAGAGGCTTAACTCTTCAAGATGATGAACTCTCAAGAAAACAAGGTGCAAGCTCTTAGTCTCTTTGCTATATGCTTTGCATTTGCTCTCTAAGGAGTTTAGGTGTAAGTAAAAAGGTAGGTGGATGGCTCTTTATATAGCCCAAAGGATAAATGATTCAACACATTCTCATGAATGTGGGATAAAGGTAAAACATGATTAGGAATGGATAAGGTTGCTTTATTAAAGGTAACCTTACTTTAGAAGGGTTTAATACATGTTTAGCAAGTCATGGGAGTTGGGGGTATTTTAATTAATCAAAGGTGATTAATTAATAGGTAGGTGTAAGCTTATAGAAGCCAATTAGAAGAATATTAGTGTGATTTAGGCTATTATAAGGGGATTAAATCAATTAAATATTGATTTATTGGTTAAATGGAAGGGAAAGCTAATTAATTAATAATAATTAATTAGTCTAGGTAGAAGGGGTGATTTATTAACGGAACGTCGTTAATTAGGGTATTTGTTGGATAGGCAACTTAATTAATTAGCTTAGTGTAATTAATTAATGATGATATGAGGGAAAATGAGTGCTTTTGACGATACGTCGTTGATTTGCGAGAAATGGGATAATTAACACAATTTAAGTATTTAAATTGCTTGGGCGTAATTATAGGTGTCTACAGTGAGAAAATAAAAAGTAATACACAAACTTAAACCATGTTGTACATATTCATAATAGTAACCTTCTAGTAAACATAGTGTAGATATATTAGCATCTTTTTCAAAACCTTGCAAGAGGGGATAGAAAATACCATTACAATATATGTAGATGGGGAAGATCTTACCCTTATAACATGTCATACATATTCACCATAATAGCCTCCTTATAAATAAGAAACATAGAAGGAAGCTCGTTGTTAACGTTGTAAAATGATGTACATATTTGTAATAGTGTTTTTATTGTAAATAAAATAGATATAATTTAAAACATACCAATTCCACCATTGTACTTCCCATAAAAAAACATGCATGTTAGAATGTGATTAAATTGTAGTAAAAAAAGGTTGGACCCACCCAAACCCAAATGATTCTTATTATTTTTCTTATGGTTGGCAAGATTATAGTAATTCCCACTTATAATTCTAGACAATATAGAAATCATACACATTGTAGGGTCTTATATGAAGGAACTATTAAGTTTAAACAATCCACTTACTACAAATAAAATATAGAGATATAACATATTGGGGTTTATTATGAACAACTAATCAACAATAATCAATGTTTACAAAGGATAACCAACTTCATTGTGATTCTCAATTTCACCTAATGGTATTCTTTAATGGGGAATATAAAAAAACAAAAAAAAATAGTGCAAAAAATTTGGAAAACATCACACTAGAATGCCAATTGAGAAAAAACCCATCTAAATGGAGAGCTCACAAAATCAAAATGGACATATTATAAAACTTGCTTACATAATATTCATTTCTTCACGTCTTGACACTTTTCAAATAAATGCCTTTTCCATATGCCTCCTCAAACTTACAAATTTACAACAGGGTATGGACATCAATCAAACAATAATAGAAAGCGTATATTTCTCACACATACAAAATATGTCCGCATATTGAACACATACAAAAAACTTACAAAAAATGTAAACAAATACACTCAGACATTACTTGGCAATCAATCTTTAACTAGCATGTCTATACACAAATTCAAAACATTTAAATTTAAATTTTCTATATCAATAGTCTGTGTAATCTTGAAGAAGCACACATGTTATTTGAGGTCTCCAAGGCCTAGCAAGTTTTACCCAATACCGAATTTGAGCTGAGTTGATGAGAGAAAACAAATACTTAGTTTCTCACAACATTCCCTATTTCCGTAATAAATATGCAACACCCTAAGTAATAACAAAATTTATATTTGACCATGATATTTTCATCGAGCTGATGAGAGCAAAACGTTTTTGGTGTTATGAATGTTTTTAGTCTATCAAAACTTCTTCAAGAAAACCTTGTCTTCTTTGTTCCTAAACTTTTCATGTTTGCATGGATTATACATGACATCTTACCTCTTTCTCATCCCTGTAAATTCCCATTTTTTTAATAAGATTAGTTTACATAAGATAACTATGTTTTATATTTTAACTAAACATACATACATACATACATACATACATACATACATACATACATATATATAAACAAAAACATACCACCACATGTTAGTCATAATCACAAAGAGCACAACACCTTAAAAACTTGTAAGCAAAACATACAACAAATTACTTTGAGTAAAAATTACTGACTGAGATATTGGCACACAGGAAACTTGCCACATGCTACTGAAACTGCCGCTGACCATATGTAGTCTAACTTTTGTCACCCTATATGTGGGAAACACAACAAAAATTAGAACAATCTCAACAAACACTACAACAAGCAGTCATTGTAAGGTAAAATAACATCCACATCCTTAGAAAGAAATTCTACATAACATACTACAACCCCACCCCCTTCACTAATGAGAAACCACCGATGTAAACCACTCCCCCCTTCACATGTACATAGTGAAAACTATACAGAGCACACACAAAAAATGTATATGGTTTTCCAACTCATTTTTATTTCTAAACTAACAAAAAACTACCCCACTAAAACATCATCTTACCTAGACATGTTCAACTCATTCAAATCAATACCTGAAATACGATGGTTTTTATTTGTTTACTCTACCTTTACTACATCACTACACCACTATCTATGATTCCAACATTTACCACAACCACCTATGTTTTCTACTAAACCCTGCCCAAAAAAAACCTGCCTCACTAAATCACAAAAGAAAAGTGTTGTAAATCACCTCTCATACCAACGTACACCAGCGTAAATTACCATCCTTAAGTCACACACTATGCCACTTACCCTTCTTTACGTGACTAATCATACATAACCCTGCTCATTTCATTTAAAAACATGAAAATCTCTCAACCTTCATTAGTAAATGCCATTTAGTCCCCCTTTATCTCAATTATAAGCTTCATGAAAGAAATACAACTCATCAAACCAACTTATATATACTCAGAGCAACCAAACTTAAATAACTAGACAACCCATTCTCATATTCCTTATTAACAAAAATTTAACCCACTAAACATGCTAAAAAACCTCAACCACCTCTTGTATAAAAAAAACATTGTACACATAAAATAAGTAACCCCCTTGTCGATAAACAACGCATGCCCCACTGTAAAAATTATCCCTATTTAGGCCTATAACTATAAATAACCATTCACCTACTCACGTTCATAATTGAATTAAAAAATCATGCTCTTAAAGAAACAAGACTGTACCTACAAAACCTAGAAAGAACATATGGACACGAATAAGTCTTTATAGTAGGAAATTGTAAAAAATATATTTGTATTTCATTGGTTATTTTTGTGTGGACAACTAAATTTGGTCATTTCACATTTTATAATACATTCCTCCCACAACCACCATCATCTTGCTCACTACATTTTAAGTAACTTTACAAAATTACAAGTATTAAATTTGTAGACACCTGTAGTTTGATCAATACACCATTACTTCTAATGGTGCACTAACACTTCTTCCCTTTGTAAATTGACGGCACACCGCCAGTTAAACCTATCTAACTCCCTTTTTACGACACCCTTTTGGTTGTTTTTCCTCTTATAAACCATTTAAATAAGCTATTATAGCTTCGTTCTAACTACATTAGCTTCTTATTCTCTTCTAGCTCACTTCTATTAGTTCCCTGGAAGATCAATCCACTTCGTTGGATTGATTAAGCCCTTCATAAACCCTTTCAGAAACCTAAATACTCTCTAAGAGAGATTAATTAGTCTAACCTAGGTTAAATACCCTAAAACATACTCAAATCACACTTTGACTTGCTAAAAGTGCTTTTTGAACTTTAGCCTTTGTCCCACATACACCCAAATCTCCCTTTTCTTCCAAACCAAAAACTATAAATAGGGCTATACCCCCTCCCTCATTTCCTAAGAATTCTCTCTTCTTCCTAGCATAGATTATAGCAATTTGTTTAGGCTTTAGATTATATTTCATCTTCTTCCATTTGAGCTAAAAGCATTTAATTTTGTATTTCATTAGCATTAACATGGAGTAAAAGGGAAGATCCATTGGCCATGAAGCCATTAATGGGGATATCTCTTTCTCTTAAACACATAAACTAAATGCTTAGATCCTCTTAGGCTCATTATTTTAATCTTTCAAAGAATAGAGATTAAATTCATTTGCTTAGTTTGCATGTTTATTTCAAATTAATGTATGCAAAGAAGAAAACCTTACTCATTTCTTATCATATGGTCTATTGATCAGATTGTCAAAATTCTTTAGGGTTTCTGTAGAGATTCTTACCCCAAATCCATGGCTTTTGCAACTTTTCATTGAACACATTTGGCACGCCCGGTGGGACACTTATGTCCACCCTCCATTAATGGAGGCCTTTTAGGTTTTTCAAAGTTCATTTTAAAGTTTTTTTCTCAAATCACTTGTTATTTCCTCATTTTTATTTCTAACCCTAGATAAATGACCTTCATTTATATACGTTTCATGGGTTTGATATAGAAATAGGACACTTTGACTAACAACTAACCTATTTGCTCTTGAAAATTTGAAAATCCATGTTTTTTGCAGGTTTTCAACAGGGTGCGCGTAGGTGTCAAACAAGGGGCACATACATGTTGAAACCCCAGCGTACCCATCGGATCAGGTGAGTACCTATTAGGAGGTCTACATCAATTGTAAATTTTCTCTCTATAGAGACGTGCACGTGTCTCTGTCATCTGGGACGCGTATCCGCCTCTCTGGCCGCGCAGGCGTAAATGGTTTGACTATGTAAAAATTTTTACAGTTTCCTATTTCAAGCTTAGGCACGTACACGTAAAAACCTGAGCATCCATGTCAATATGGGCATGTCTTTTTCATGTTGCGAGCGTCTGTGTTTTACAGCATTAGGTTTCATTAATTTTTTACTACAGGCGTACTTGTTAGGTAAGGCGCATATCCGTCGGTTGGGGAGTGCTTGTGTCAGTATAGGTGCACAGGTGTTTGTATTAAAAATTAAAATTTTTACAGTCTGTAAAATATATTTTTTGATCCATTACTGCAGGTTTTTAGAACTAACAATTTGAAAAACAGGGTTTTTTCTCAACATTTCAGTTTGCATAGTTAAAGTGTTTTTGTTCTTGGCTTAGAAATAGCTTTGTAGAAGTGTGTATGCTCTCTCCTTGCGTCTCCCAAGGTGATCTTGGAGATCAAAAACACTTATACAAAACACATATCAATTGTTCAAAAAACACTTGTTTTATAAAGGTTGAAGTAAAACTTTCATGTGATTTCAGTGGAATTTTTCACGTTGTGTATGCTCTTCCTTCGCGCCTTTTGGCGATCTTAGGAATAAAAAGCAAAGTGAAAAAATATATTTCTTAACATCAACCTACGAACTGGAAAATTACTAAAAACTTGTTATCTACAGGACATATCGCTTATCGAAGAAAGGCATCAAAAATAAAATACAAACCTTCTAATACACGTGTTCTTACATGTTACCAAACAATGTGCTACTTAAAACCACATTAAGCTAAGCAAGATAAAAAACACACCATATTCAAAACATTGTATTGCAGGTTTCGGAAAAGGGTACGTCCCTATCCGCTCAATTGGAACACAATCCATTTGGCATAACACCTTAAGCTACAACAATGGGGGTGGTTCCAGGAACCCTAAAGTAGTCCACCACTGTGTAACCTCGTGGATGAAACAGGAAGCGCTCCGCTTACCCACTTGATTAGTTTTCCTTGTGAGATAGAGTTATAAGTTTTCCCTATCACGACCCTATTAAAAGTACACGATGAATGCATTTATTTCCCACTGTGCTTGAAGGGGGAAAAGCTAAGATACTCCCAAACTAGTCATTGTGATTTTTTGGGTAAATCTCCCTGCTCGTGGATAACTTTGTGACAACTAGTTGAGAGAATTTATTAGGAAAGCCATTTTTTCTTGGAGCCCACTTTACTAGTCCTTGTTGCATCAAGCCATCACGAAATGATAACTCATCTGGAATCTGAACCTTGTTTGTCAAACAAGGCAAAGAACCCTTGTGAGATTGATCTGAGTGTCTTTCATCACGAAACTAAACTAAGTTTCACTTTTTCTTAGTTTTATTCTTGTCTTCAAAAGAGGTGAAGCTCTGCCTAAGTGGCGCTCGATTTTTTTCCATCTTTTGATCAGTACCCCTATGTTCTCATTGCCTATTGTTCAGGGTGAGAAAGGTGCATACATCGCGTGTTTTTGTTAGAGATATTGCTCGTCACTTTTTTGTCTGTTTACGCCCATCCATGTTTTTTTTTATTAAGGGAAAATAGTTTTGAAGGTACTATACCCTATATACAAAAGGGATCAAAAGCCAGATAACAAAGGAGAGAGAAATAGCCCAGAGAAGGGAAAAACGACCAACCGAAGAGGGCTCAACAGCCAAATATGACAATACAAGTGAAGAAAGGATCCATAAGAACAATGATCCAAGAAGAAGCAGAAAAGATAAAAAAACAACCAAAAGAGAAACATCATAAAAAACTCCGCCAAAAAGCAGCTCCAGAACTGCCAAATAACAGCAACTTCACAGCCAAAAAACAACAACACAACAACCTGTTACTTGATAGCCTTGTCAATCTTGGTCTTGATAGCTTGCAGCGACATGAAGAAGGCAATGGCAGTGGCCTGAGAGGGGTCCTTCATATCCACCTGAGAAATTGCAATATCCCTTTTCTCTTTAGTGCCCCAAATGTCCTCATTAATCCCACTTAAATTACAGACACTACGAACATGCTGTTCAATGAAATTATAAATGCTTTTAAGGGAAAATAATATGCAATCATTGCGACTTTTTGCATTCCCCATTCTGTCATCCAAGGACTGTAAATTTTTGAAGACCTCAGCAATAACCCCCTCATCATCATCACTTTGAAGAATTCCTTTTCCTTTAGCTCTTTCCATAGTTTTAATAGTCCCTTTGAGCTCTTGTATCTCCTTTTCTAACCTGTCAACTCTTTCCATCAAATCCTCTTCCTTGGGGTCCTCCCTCGGAGTACTGATATACAGGAGGTTCTCAGCCAGCTCCAGGTCTTTGTGGCTTCTTAGTACCCAGTGGGAATCATGGATTTTAACTTTTATGCTCTTGCTTTTCTTGCTGGAAGCAGTAGCTTCAATCTTCCTTTTCAGCAGGGGGAGTGGAAGCGGTGCGAGTAGGTGGAGGTATTGAGGGAGAAGGTGGGGCAGGATTCATGGGGGGGTAGCTAGAACAGTGGCGATGGATCAGGAGGATAAGTCCCTGGTGTAAAGGGACAGCCCTAGAGTGGATCTGAACTTCCCTTACCACCATCCTTGCAAGCTCAGCAAAAGGCTAAGGAATCGACGCCACCTTGATGCCAGCAGTCACGAATTCAAGGTTCTCGCTATCATCCAAAAACTTCTTGGTCTCAACCTCCCTGTCCACCTTCTTACTGAAGAATTTGGTTCCTTCTAGGCTGAGGCCTGTGATCTAGGCGATGAGCTCTTCAGTGATTTGAATCTCCATGTTAATGTATTTGACAATCCGATTCTTCCAACCCTGAGCGAATCTGATAGAAATGTCTTGGTAAAATCCTTGAATCCTTTCAATGAAATTAGATAGGCCCCCGATCTAAAGGTGATTTCATAGCACCATATTCTCTTTCCACGCCAGATTGTGGGTTGGTTCAATTTTGCAAGGCGGACCCCCCATGTTTCCTCTGTTCCTTTTCCTGTTCTCAACGGTAAAAATGTTCTCACTATGCAGGACAGGCAGAGCTCTAATGTTGGTTTTTGAATCTTTCCTTTCCATGAAAGCAGGTTTAATTATTATGACACACTTGTAATTATTTCCCCACTCCTCGGCTTTCCTCCTATGCCTAAAAATGATGACAGTCCATCTCACACATATCACATCAATCATCCATATCTTATGCGATGTCATCATATTGTACTTGAGGTTCTGCACTTTAACGTCCAAATTACAGCCGTTAGTGCTGATTTTCACGGCCATGTATATCATTGATTATGGCTTTATTGATTTGAGTGGGTAGACCGTCCCCCCTAAGCCAAGTTTGAAAGGTATTAGTAACACCAAGGTTAGCCAACCTGTCAGCGACCCTATTTCCTTCCCGATAGGTGTGGGTGAATTTAACATTCTTAAAGCTCTTGCATATATCAATAGCTTCCCCAATGAAATCTCTTATAGACCAGCTAGGGTTCTGCTTTTTGTTTAAAAGATTGATGATATTAAGAGAATTGCCTTCAATTATAATATTCAGAATATTACAATCTCTGACAAGTCTTATACCCCAAAGAGTCGCCAGGGCTTCAGAGTAATGATTAGTCTGCCTGCCCATTCTTCCAGAAAAAGTAGCAACAAAACCGCCTCTTTGATCTCTGATAACTCCCCCTCCTCCAGAGTCTCCCAGATTGCCTTTTGAGGCACCATCAAAATTTACCTTGTGCCAATCAGTGGGAGGCTTAATCCATCGGACTGTGTTTCTATCAATACCATTGTTACTCTTATTGACAGTGTCAATATTCCAATCAGTCAGGATGTATTCTTCCTCCTCAGGGTAAAGCCTATTTTTAGGAGGTTTAAATCTAACAATATTATCTTGCATGGCAATGATAATTTCCTTGTAAACTTTGTTACATGCCTTTCTATTGTTTCTGAAAATGTTATCATTACGTGCCTTCCAAAATCTCCACATAGTGTGGGGTAAAACAAGTTGCCACAATCTTTTCACCACACAGTGCTTAAACGGAGAGTCCCATTGTTCCCAGGCCTGAAGATAGGTAAGGGGAAAAATCCATCTCTGATTAAACTTTGCAAAAACAAGCTGCCAAATTTTGGAAGCAAATTCACAATGGAGGAATAAATGCTTTATATCTTCTGCCTCTTTCTGACACATGCAACATCTATTCGGCATGATGAATCCCTTCTTGATGAGGTTGTCATTAGTTAGGATCTTGCCATTAATGATAAGCCACTAAAATAAGTTCACTCTAGGGGTTAACTTCGGTAGCCACAGCTTGTGCCACTTAATTTCACTTTCCATTGATACAAAGAAAGAATTATATCCTGATTTAATAGAGTATTCCCCATCAAAAGAATCTTTCCAGATAAGTTCATCCTTAAGATTTTGATTACTTATAAGGATTAGTGAAAGTTGACTCTGTAACGATGAAACCTCAGCCTGTACATTATCATTCTCCACTTTTAGTTGTTTCCATTTTCTTTTGTTTCCATCCCTCTCAATGTACCCCTGGATTATGTGCCCATACTTTGTAATTAAGTTGTTTTTAATGTGGTCATAAGCAGAAATCTAGTTAGAATCAGTCCACTTATCTGTTCAGAAGTTTATGTTTTTCCCATCCCCAAGCTTCCAGCTACATCCCTGAGAAAGAATGTGTCTGCTGCGAAGAAGGTTGTTCCAAAAAATAGAACCACTCGGAAGAGACTGATCATATATAAAGGAAATCTTGTTTTGATTTGAAAGATATTTGATCTTAACCAACTCTGTCCAAGGCTTGTGCTCTTTTATAAGCCTCCAACCTTATTTTGCAATAAGGGCAGCACTCATACACCCATCCATGTTTGCGGATGGGTTGTTAAATGTTTAAAGTGTGCGGGTACGCTTTTCATATCTTTGATAAAAGTCCGTCCATCTTGATTTCAAGATAATCTTCACCACTGTGTGTTCGGTTCATCTTTTGTCGCTTCTTGAGTTGATAGTTTTGTTCACATCCTAGACATACAATCTTGGTACTTACATCGTATTGTCATTTTGTGGGAAGATGGTATAAGTCCCCTTATTGCGCGGTTATGCTACTCATGTGATTAAAAACTCCTTGCTATATTTATCACTTGGTTTCAATTTTGACGTCATCTGAGTTTTCTTGAAAAGTGTCGATAACACCTTATATATATCTTAATAAGGATGTCATGGTACTAACACCTTGCTTTCTCGGTTAATGTATCACGATGATGTTATTATGTTATATCTATTTGCGACTTCCACTTTTTAGAAGTTTTGGCTTTCATCGACATTCAAACTAGTTTTAAGTATACCTTGTCGAGGGACTGCGACAACATCACGTCAATGCTTAGACCTTGTTGGGGCTCTAACTTGACTTATATATTGATACATCATTTTCGTTGTCTGTTTTTAGGGCATAGACTTGGTTACAAAAAAATGAGTGCTCATTACATTAGGTGTGCATATGAGTGTTCCTTGATAAAGACGACTGCACAACACTACATTTAGGATACACTGTAGTATAATTCCAACATCACCTTGAACGGATTGCAAAAAACCATACACTTGGGGGTTACACTAGCTACATACAAACGTCCGCTATTAATGCCTAAAATCATAAAAATGATAGCTAAATCAAACGAGCAGGATATGGGAGAAAACCCTTTCGACACCTTCCCATTTATTGGCCACAATTTAGGACTGCTCTTCTCTCAAGTCCAATACATGGAGACATTAATTGATCATAGTGGAGAAGAGTCAGACTCTTCCAGAGAACAACAAAGGTTAGACCTAAGTATATTTGATGAACTCCTATATTATAATAAAGATCAATTACTCATAAGAGTCTTGGCATTAGGAGATAAACTTCCGCACAAGCGCAAAGAAGAAACAAATGTCATTAACCCTAACTTAGGAGAGTGAAGATTCGTCTTAGACACAGATAATCCTTTTGATGTGGGGTACGCTTCCACTTTTGGGCAACATAAGGCAGCTGTCGAAGGTGAACCATCACATAAACCTCACTTTAAGGCTTCGCATAAAGTAAAAACTAAGCGGAAAGCTTCCCCTCCCCCAAAATTTGATGAAGAAGAGGACCCCCTAGTTGAGGAGGAGATCCTCCAAAAATAGATCTTGAAGTTGAGTCAGAAACTAGCAAACCTAGGCTCTTCAAAAAGAAACATATGCAAAGACAAAGACAAAAAAAAACTTAACGAGTTTCAATTTGATCCGCATATAGATTATACCTTTAAGGAAACTTAGGCTTAAAGGTCAATATCACCTACTAAAGAGCAACTCATTCAGGATGAATTGAAATCTATGAAAGATACACTTACTACATTACAACAAGGAAACGTAGGCTAAAGCAGAAAATATTCATATGAAGAACTATGTCCTTACCCCTTTGATAAGGACATGTTACAAAATCCTTTCCCAAAACACTTTACTGTTCCCGAGTTTGATAAGTATAAGTGCAAAAGTGATCCTCATGATCATATAAAATAATTTTACATGGCTTGCTAAGAGGTCGCGTATAGCGATAATTTCTTAATACGAATTTTTCCTCACAGCCTAGGAGACGTAGGATTGGAATGGTTTTATAGCATACCCAAGGGATCCATTAAAACGTGGCCCGGGTTAGCAAAGAAATTTGTAAGGCATTACTCCTATAATATGGAGAGTGACATTATGATGAATGATCTATGCAACACAAAACAAAAACCCAATGAGACATTTGTAGGATTTTTGCAACAATGGCATGGGTTAGCTAGTCGCTTTCCTTGTGCCTTACCAGAAAAATAGTTAGTGAGCATATTCGTTCCTAACTTGTACCTAGAAATTGCCTTTCACTTGCAAATGCATTGTGGCTCAAACTTTGAAGAATTCGTAGAGAAAGGCAGTCAAATTGAGAAAGTGCTCATTGCCAAAGGAACGCTTAAACCCATTACTAAAAACAAACGTGAAGCCAATTCCACAGACAAACCTAAATTCTTCAATAAGAATGCACATGTTGTTGGTGATGGCATTACAGACTCCAAGAGAGTCCAAGCCATACAGACAGGCCCACTCTTAAATCTTTTGCAAGGGCATCGTCCCAAAGCACCTACAAAATGTATGTTCACATCCTTATCAAAATCCTTATCTACCATCCTAAAACAATTAGATGGTGTAAAAATGGTAGAATATCCAACCGCAATAGTACCATATCTATAAGATGCTCCAAAACCGGTTTGATTCAAAGATCATGAATATTGCCACTTCCACCGTGTTAAAGGACACAAAACGGATAGATGTTTGAGATTACGCCATTATATCCAAGACCTCATAGAGGAAGGGAATATTGTTGTGGAGTCTCCCCCTGAGACTGGTAAAAGTTAAAATGAAAAAATGGGTATTTACAAGGAACCTTTTCTTGACCATGCAAATAAAAAGAAAAAGAAAAAATATCAAGGGAAAACTTCCAATGACTATAGGACTACTGCCTTGTGTACCCTATAAATGATAGTACTTATGATTCCCTTATTGGATATATTAACTCATCTAATGAATAGATCAACCCCATTCAGATTTTAGAAAAAAGTTGTGCAGTCGGGACAAGACGTGCCCGCCTAATCATACCATATCCTGTGCCTACCCCTCAGGAAAGCCAGTATAACTTAATAGAGCATTTAGAGAAAACACCTGCTAAGATATCTATTCTCGATCTTCTCAAGATCTCTAATGGCCATAAGAACATACTATATAAAACTTTACAAATTTCAAGGGTTTCCACAGAAGTAGATCCCATGAACCTTCAAGCCATGATTACATGCTTAGACACCAATGATCATATTACTTTGTATCATACTGCAATCCCGTATAACAACCCAGAGCATAAATTGCCATTGTATCTCGAAGTGGTGGTTACCCATTGCAAAATCAAAAGAGTACTTGTAGATGGGGGATCTAGTTTGAATATTTGCACCTTGAAGTTGGTAAAGCAGCTAGGCCATTCAGAAACAAAGCTAGGTGATAAAACTATCACAATCACAACATATGACAATGAAGAAAGAGAGTCAGCAGGGACTATAGTGGTCCCCATGGAGGTAGGACCAACATGTCATGACACAATGTTTCGTGTCCTTGACTTGGACCTTCTATATAACATGCTCTTGGAACGCCCATGTATCCATGCCATATAAGCTATTCCATCAACGTTTCATCAGTGCATCAAGTTATGTCATGAAGTGCAGGTAGTTACCATTTTGGGTGACCCATAACATTTCACACATTGTAGGGCATTGCATAGTTTTTCTTGTTCCACTTATGAATGTCCTTCTGTAGATGTTGTTGTCCCTCTACAAACGGAGGCTATAAAAATCTGAATAGATTCAGAGTCTCTCACACCTTTCAATCAAGATTTTCCATCATTAATCAATCCATTTGCTTCATGGGAGGCAACATTAGAAAAATATGGCCCAAGTAATCCATTTACTCTTGAGAAGGCTCTGTTGATATCAGACTTATCAATATCCCCTAGGACAAAGGGTAAGCCTTATTTTTCAGTTCAAGAGCACTCGCGAGAAATGTCCTAAACCTTTGGAAAAATTTGTCCATAGTGGCCTCCTATCTAAGGAGAAAATGTTAGAAGACCCTACCAGTAGAGTGCTAGAAGGCACCATGGCTTCATGCATTCAAGTACCTCAGTACATCAAAGGTCCCCACGTGATGTTTTTCATGGGCTATAGCAGGTTCGGATGTGGCATTAATGCACAAGGTCGGTTGGAACCTATCCCTATCCCTCATTTTAAAACTGATAAACATGGCCTTGGAATAAGGCCCCATGATGCTCTACCTGTTGAGAATGACATCACCTCTTCTGAACATGAGGACATTTCATCTCATTCTAATAGTGACGCAGATTCCTAATGTAGCCTTTATGAGGATCTTTCCTCCACAAACCTATTCCCAGATTCATCAATCCTTACCTTATCTGAATCTATCCCCCTAGATAAATATCCAATAGCCCTTTTATATCCTGAACTTATAGATTGGGATCAACAACTTCACGTGCCCTTGGATTTCTTTGGAAATGATGAGGCACTTGCAGAGTTCATGGGACTCAGGGACTATATTCCGGCTGGAGACCACAAGAAAAGGTTTAAGATTCAACTAGATGCATGCGCCTATTTTAGAGAAGAAGCAGAGATGTGTGGATGATTGAATAAAAAGGCTGTAAATAAAAGTACACCTGCTTCTGCGAAACCAAGCAAGAAGGCTCAACGGAAATCCCATAGTGACAGACTCTTTGATAAACTCATAGACAAGAAGGATTAAGAGGCTAAAGATGAATTGATTTATCGATTCAAAGATGATCATGAACTACCACAAGAGGTTGATCTTACTCTTCCCCCTGATCCTACGAGGATGGAGGATGCGTCTAAAATGATTATGGAGGAAACAATCAACGTCAACATTGGCTCAGAGGAGTAACCTAGAATAGTCAAGTTGGGAGCTTCACTCTTAGCTCAGGAACAAAAGACTTTTGTAGGGCTCTTAAAAGAATATGTGGACATATTCAAATGGACATATGCGGATATGCTTGGTTTGGACCCCGAGCTATTTGTGCACAACCTCGTTGTGCACCTAGATGCCAAACCAATCAAACAGAAGTTGAGAAAGATGCATCCTAAGGTAGCATTATTGGTCAAAGAAGAATTAGAAAATTTGTTAACTGTTGATTTCATTAAACCTATTGACTATTCAGAATGGATCTCTAACATAGTCCCAGTACAGAAAAAACTTGTTGGCATAAGGATCTGTGTGGATTTCTGTGACATTAACAAAGAATTTCCAAAAGATGATTTTCCCCTACCTAACATCGACATGATAGTTGATTCAAAAACTGGTTATGAAATGTTGTCCTTAATGGATGGTTTTTCAGGTTATAACCAGATACGAATTGTGGAAGAAGATCAACATAAGATAGCATTCATCACCCCTTGGGGAACATTTTGCTATTAAAGCATGCCCTTCGGGCTTAAGAATGTTGGGGCTACTTATCAGTGGGCCATGACCGTCATTTTCCATGATATGATAAGTGAAATCATAGAGGATTATGTTGATCATATCCTAGCAAAGTCCAAAAGTAGAAAAGAACACCCTAAAGTGTTGAGGCATATCTTTCAACGTCTAAGAGACTATAAGGTTCGATTGAACCCTGAGAAATGTGTCTTCGGTGTTTTATCAGGAAAAATCTTAGGGTTGATTGTCTAACAAAGAGGGATTGAAGTGGATCCTGCAAAGGTTACTGCTATCACATAAATGCCACCGCCTACCACTCTTAAGCATCCAAGGAGTCTACAAGGAAAGATTCAGGCAATCCATTGCTTTATTTCACAACTTGCGGATAAGTTCCACCCCTTTACTCATTTGCTCAAGAAATATGTTACATTCAATTGGGGACCAAACTATCATAAAGCCTTTGCGCTACTCAAACAGTACTTGTCCAGCCCACCAGTGCTAATGCCACCTACCCCCGGTGAACCTCTCCTCTTATACATTTCCGCTACCTAGTTTGCCATTGGTGCATTACTTGCCCAATATGACTTAGCCCATAAAGAGATATCAGTTTACTATCTTAGCCACACCTGCATACGATTTGAATTATCCCCAAATAGAAAATGCCTGCTTAGCGGTTGTCTTCAAATTTCAAAAGCTTCGCCACTATCTCCTAAATAATAAAACCAAGCTCATATCCAAAGTTGACCCTCTCAAGTACCTTTTTTCCACACCCACCCTCACGGGCCGAATGGCTAATTGGATCATTCTCCTGAGTGAATTTGATATCAAGTTTGTGAATCAGAAGTCTTTAAAAGGATAGGTATTGGCTAATCAGTTGGCAAAAGCTCCTCTCCCAATAATTGAACCTTTATGCTTAGATTTACCAAATGCATATATGATGTATATTGAAGAATTCGTAGCATGGCAGGTTCATTTTGATGGATATTTTACCTACCATGGATTTGGAGCAGGAGTGGTGCTCATCACTCCAACTAGTGATGTCATACCACATGCATTCCAGTTGGGATTCCCATGTACAAATAACATTACAGAGTATGAAGCACTCATCGTTAGCCTCAAGATAGTTATTACATGGAACATCAGACAACTGCGAGTCATTGGGGACTCTCAACTTATCATAAAACAGGTTAATGATGAGTACAAGGTTAAAGATGAGAAGTTTATTCCATATAAGAAAATGGTTGAAACTTTGAAGGAATATTTCACACAAGTCATATTTGAAAAATAACCAAGGTCACATAATAGATCCACAGATGCTATGGCTACTATCGGGTCTCTCTTACACATAGCACCTGAAAAAAGCAAGATGCCTTTCTTCGTGGAACATTTACAGGTACCTGCATATGATATGCCAGAGTCATGTTTGGCATGTGAATTTGTTGGTCATTTATCCCCTTAGTACGACCCTATCTTCTAATACCTACAAGATGGCACTCTTCCCCCTGACATTACCCATTCTGAAAATAAATCCCTTATTCACCACATAGCCCATTATACCCTCCTAGGAGGCACCCTTTATCATCATGGCTATGATGGGAATCTACTTCGCTACTTGGATGTTGTTGATTCTATCCACGCAATTAAGGAAGTACATAGTGGTATTTGTGGAGCACATACTAGTGGCATGGTCTTAGCTAAAAAGCTATTGAGAGTAGGCTATTATTGGCCTACCATGGAATCTGATTGTTGCAACTTCGTAAAGAAGTGTGAACTATGCCAAAAATATGGAAATTTAATACATGCGCCAACACAAGCCTGTACAACCTATTGCAACGCCTTGGCCATTCTCTAAATGGGGCCTGGATCTCATAGGGAAGCTCCATCCTTCTTCATCAAATGGTCATACTCGCATCATCACTGCCACCAAATACTTTACCAAATGGGTAGAGGCTGTCCCTCTTACCTATGTCATTGGTGCGCAGATTTCAAAATTCATCATGAACCATCTCATATGTTGTTACGGGATCCCCTCAGCCATTGTCACTGATAATAGTAAATCCTTCAAAAATAAAATGGTTAAAACATTGTGTCAATGCTTCCATATCCAACTTAAGTGGTCTACCCCTTATTACCCTCAAGGTAATGGATAGGTAGAAGCCACCAATAAGACCCTTGTACGGATTATGGAGAAAATGGTCAGTAAAACTGGCCGTAATTGGCATCTACAGATACATCCCGCCCTCTGGGCCTATCGTACTTCCATCCACACTCCTACTGGTGCGACCCCATATTCACTTGTCTATGGCACTGAAGCCATCATACCTTTAGAAGTGGAGCTTCCCTCCCTGAGAATATCTCTCAGAGACTATCTTGATAAAGATGAAGACTACCGAGTTGCTCGCCTAGCAGAGTTAGAACTATTAGATGAAAGGCGTATCAGAGTGCTCAATCACCTAAAATTCTATCAGAATAGAGTGTCAGGAGGATATAAAAAATGCATCATTCATGGAGAATTCAATGTAGGAGATCTAGTTCTCAAAGAAAATGAGAAGAACACCATCAAAGACAGAGAAAAGAAAGGAAAGTTTGAAGGCTAACTGGTTAGGTCCTTATGTTGTAATTGCAAAATATGGATCAAGAGCCTACAAACTTGCATATTCAGATGGTGAAGAGCTTATGGAACCTATGAACACCATGCACTTGAAGTAGTTCTATGCTTAGGCATGACGAGAATATCAAATAAGAACTAAAAATTGGAAAACAAAGAAAAAACAAGCAAAAAAATGGAAAAATGAGAAAATAGTATAGAAAAAGTCAGGTCGTCCTCATGTGAAAACCACGCAATTGTGGCGTAGTGGGAATGTATTTGAGTGAAAACTAGTTTTTACCACTCAAGGAAGATTTTTCGAGACACAAGTTACTCTTACGGAAGGACGGGTAATCATTACCACTTTTTAGATACGAATTTTTTTGCTAGGTCTAGGAACCCTACTAGGACCACCTTTTCCTTGCCATGATCTGGTTTGTTTGCTCTTATATCTACATGGAGGACATCACCTTTGTATACTCCCATCTAACAATGAGCATGAAAGTACCATTGCCACTTTTTTGCACATTTCACGCATGGCATTTTGCCTTTTGTATATTCCCACATCACGATGGGGGCATCCATGCTTCTTTGTTCTTGTACATTGCTTTCAAAACATGACCTTGAAAAATACAAAAACATTCAGAAAACGATACACAAAAAATCTAAACATCTAGAAAATTTCCCTTTTCAGGGATAAAGCTACATTCATCTCACAACGTTATCCTAGGAACACCTAGACAACAATGGAAAAATGTACCTGTGAAAACTTATCTTTTTAGATAAACCCAAAAACATTAGAAAATATGTCAATGTTGTCCCGCAAAAACAAAGTAGTGCTTTAATTACTTTTAGTTGTTGGTTTGTATAGTTTTGGTGTACTTAGTCTGTTGAATTGTTGGTTCTTTAAATGGATCATTTGTCTTATCTTATTTTGAATCTTGTTTGATTTAAATTATGTATTGCATTACATACATTTGTGAACTCTCATGCTTGTAAACAATTGTTATAGGTTTCTTTATTTTGTTATGTTTCCTTTAAAGTTAATTTTTACTTGCTTAGATTAGATCTCATTTTTAATCTCTTGTTCGCTTTTGCATGTGTGTTTGTTTAGTAGTAGTCTGTTGTATGTGTATATTTTTTTAGTTTTGTTAACTTTTGCTTATGTGTTTTTTGCACAGTTGTTTGTTATCACATCTATCATATATCATTTCATCACATTTCTAACATCATTCACTACATCATATATATAAAAAAATGCTAAGTATTACATCATGCATGTATGCTAAGCTAATCATCAAATATTGTATCATCAATGGGGGCAAGAGGGGTTGTGCATAATCACAAATCTATCCCCCCCCACACCAATATCATCTAGTATCATCCCAAGTGCTAGAATACAAAACTCAGAAACAACTCATGAATTGAAAACATGTGGTGCTATATACAAGATACATCATCAAAAATGAAAGCAGGAAATATACACATTTCTGAATCTAAGGTATGCCACATACATAAAGGAAAGAAAAATCATACATCATAAATCCATCATAAAATGATACATCAAAATGTCCATATATACATGTATAATTGTCCAGGTCAGTACTCAAAATAATACATCATCGATACAATATGCCATCAAAAAGGGGCATGCATTAAAAAGAATCGAGCCTTCATCATGAGGCATCATCAAAATAATGTATATGATAACTATACATCAAAATCAACCTTCATAAGAGGCATGTATACAAGATATCTATTCAAAAAGAGAATATAGATCTCAACCACAGCTCTCGCCCTAGCCGGGGCTCCCACGTCTATCACCTAGTCGACGGAATAATGGTGGCTATGATGGACCTGCACTAGGAGTACCACCAAACTATCTAGATGGCCCCTATCCAACCGGCTACTCTGGTATGGGCTGCCTAACTGATCTCACTGAATGACCTGATCTCTGTGACCTGGAGCCTATCACGCTAGCCTCTGACTACTGAAATGAGACTACTCACTGGTCTTCCAGAACTGCCCTGAAGTAGGCAGTCCTCTAATACAAAGCCTTGTTGCCAGATCTCATCACATCTCGTATCAAGTTTGCATCTCTAGAAGTGAGAGCTGCCTGTAGGGCGACATCTCTCTGGCCTGTCAAATTGCCAATATAATCCTTGGCCTGTCTCAAGGTAGAATCCTCTCGCAGTCCTAGTAATAACCTCACCTGGGCTCTGCCTGATCTCTCTGTGTAATAGCCCTGCGACTTGTGCATGTGCATGGTCCCTCTGGGAAACAACCATCCACACCTGAGTCTGGGACTGGTGTAGGAGGCTCAACATTTGAGCACCATGTGCAGCCATCTCTCGCATCTGACTCTGCCATGAAGCACTATCACTGCTCTGAGTGGCCTGTGCTCTAGCACTGGTCCCTCTTGCTGTCAAATTCTACACCTGGGTGAGTGCCTGATCTCGCTCTACTGTGAGGACCTATACCTAGGCCCTTGTTGTGTCTCTCTCACCAGCCACATGTAACTGTACAACAATGGCTGCCTGTAACTATTGTTGAAGAGCAGCTCACTGCCCACCAGCAATGCTACTCTCTGGAATATCAAGTGGTGGCCCCTACTCTAGAAGTACCTGCTGAAGAGGGGTATATATCCCCACTGGAATGCCCACTGGGTGAAAATCTATATCCATGGCCCTGTATACATGTCTCGACCTGGGCTTAGAGCCCTGTCCCTATGGCTATCATGGTATGGGACCCTGTCCCCTACCTCTAACATGGTGGTGTGCATCGGGCCCACCCTCATCATCGTCATCATCACTATCAGCTCCACCCTTGCCACCACTAGGAGGCCCCACTAGAGGAGGTCTCATGCCGATGTCATACGCCACTCTGGGAATACTCAAACGACACGGAGCACACCATGGTACCATGGCCCATACTCCAGCATAGTGCCTGAATCTCTAATCTGCCACAGTGGTACCCACATAAAAAGTACCACCTGTCGAAAACTGGCCAGTGCTCTGTCACGGGCAATCTGTGGACCCATATCAAAATGCTCTCTAGCTCTATAAGCATACCATCTGTCTGGCCTAGGAACATCCTGGGTAAGGCCAAACTTCCTCTGGCACCGATCTACTCTATATAGCTCCCGCATATAGCTACGGCTACCCAAGATAAAATGCTCAATGGTAGCAGTGCTGAGCTCTAAACCATCCTCTGGCCACTGAAATGTCTATAAGGCCTCCATACAATGGAAGCCTACCGCAACTCATCCAACTCACACCTGGTAGTGGTATGTAACTCCCATAAATGGTCACACATCGTCCCCTGTCGGGACCTAGCCCATCGTAGAAGGCTCTTCGGGAGCCCGAACTCTCAGAACACCTAAGGGGCGACCAATAGCAATGTGGTCCCATGCCCAAATCTGTAGCAAGCAAGAGTAGGTCCTACCATCTTCTGACGGTAGTATGTGATCAAATGAAGGTCCTAGTATAGATGTGCTAATATGCACTGACCCCAAGCAGTAGGTCTCTCCCTCCACCAAACCAAGAATCACTCCCAGGAGTCCAAGCAGAAATGAAGCACCAGTCTTTTCAGGGAGTAGAACTCCACTGACAAAAGCCATCATGTAGACCACTACTCGGTCTAACTCTGGATCATCTATACATCGGGATAATCTGATGGACATCCCGTGCACGTGGTATAGTAGGAACACCGAAAAATGTATGATATGACGTTGAATATCGGTCCAGCGGCTCGTAGTCTCGATAATTTGTCCCTAAATCGGGACCCGCATGATGTGCCATACATCCTCCAAGGTAATGGTAATCTCCCCGGTCGGGAGGTGAAAGCACTGACTCTCGTTGTGCCATCACTCTGCTATGGCTGTCAAAAGGCCGTGGTCTAAAGTAATCTGTGGCATCTCGGCCACATGAGTTAGTCCCGTCACATGTAAGAGGCTCTCTAGGGTCGCTCTATCATCATCATCAAACCGCGCCTCTATCACAGCTAAACGAGTGCATAACACTCGCAAGTCTGAAGAACGGGTAACATACGCTGCAAAATCAATGCAAGTGTTAGGCATCTAACATTTCTATATATTTTTCTAAGGAAAAATAATTCTTTTAATGCATCTAACTTACTAATTATTCTTTTCTTCTAAACTAATCTCACCTATATTCTTCTATACTTGGCTATTTTCTAGCCAATTGTCTTTTCTCACTTCATTCTAGTGCCTACGTGCCTCTTTTGGCACCTGCACGCCCTAAATGATGTGTATGCACCCTTACGGATGCATACACACACAAACCCCCTTCTTCTCCTTTTGGCACAGGCCATACAGGATGCATACGCACCCAGTATGACACCTACATGCCTGCTTCGATGCACATGCATGCACGTGGCCGTTCAAAACCCTAATCGATGCATACGCGCCCCCTTTAACTTTTTCTATGGGTACACGTGCACATACCCACCTTTTTCAATGGATACGTGTGTGCGTATCCGCTTCTTCCAAATGGATACGCATGCGTGTACCCACTTCTTTCAAACAGGTATGCGTACGCGTCCCTGCCTCCCATGAATGGATGCGCGTGCACGTCCATGTCTGTTTTGATGCATGCACGTGCACATACTTGTCAAACCGATGCATACGCCCACTCGCATGCATCAAATTTCATCCTACCTACCCTAGAAAACCCTAAAAAAAGGCATTAAATGTGTAATTAATAGGGGGGTTAGGCCACTCATGAAAGGTCCATCCGTTGGGTCCTGCATGTACTCCCAGATGCGATCTGCATGCCTCGTCCTCCTCGGTATCCTCACCATCTCACTCCAGGGCTATCGCTTTCACTCACGGTAAAAATTTGCAAAGGCTCTAGTAGAAATGAATTGGTCGTGATTGTTTTACCGACCCCGGGTGGGTATATTAACCCATCGTGATGCCCCTGGGGCATGTTTTCTCCGCCGTGATCATTCTAACCTTCTTCTATCCGTTATGATAATTATTTTTGTATTAAAATAATTATTTTTACTAATTTTCACACGCTGGGGCACTTCGTGCCGTCCAACGGTCCCTTCTCCGTCACACTGAGATAATTTACGAACCTTTCAGGTGCCTTTTCCCACCTTTTCCTCTATTTTTCATCTATTTTCCCCCGTCATGATAATTATTTACTAATTTATTTTAAATAAATTATTCTAAACCCGTCTTTCTTCTTGTGGGTGTATATTCTGGCTCTCTGGCAGCCTCGCCTTCCCGTTACCACCCTACGCACATATTTTTAGAAGATCTTTGATCTTTTGAAATTCTTCTGACCTATCAAAAAATTCAAAAAATTCACAAAAATATTTAAAAACAACTAAAATATTGAAAATATCAAAAATGGCTCAAAATTGGTTAAACCGATCATCTACGGCTGAAATCTGTGTCTATTGCATGGCACTCATCCCAAATCTTGCTGACATTTTCAAATGTTTTGAAACAATGACTCGCGCATCACCAAAATCTTCAATCACCTACATAAGCTATGTTGCTTACTTTGTCTATACTCTGGGGCACTATCAATTGCCTGGTACTGTTTTCATCATGCACATTGCTTTTTCAGCAGGACCCAAGTGTCCTCCATCTTTCCCCTTGCATAATACACCTTTCTTGGGGCATCATTCTTCACCCTTGTCATTTATCAGAACATTTGGGACTTCATCTTGATAACAAAATATTTGTGCAACTATCTTAAATGTTGTTGGTTTAAGTGTGTGTGATTGTACTTATTTCCCTGTTAGGTGATTTTGTTTATTTCTCGTATTGCATTGCATTCATGTATGTTGCATGGAGTTGGTCATTTTTAGCACAAGATGGTTATTTTTATCTTGGCTTTTCATGTCATTTTACGCTTCCGTCGCATGCTCACATTTTAATAAGGACCCATGAGGAGGATTCTAAGCATTATGATGATTAAGTATTGTTAGCAATTGATTTGCGGATAGCTCAATATCCCTTTTTATTCTAGTTTCTCATCTTCTCTTGAACACTTTTCTTTCTATTTGTTGCTTTTTCGATCGTCGATCGAGTTCCTTCGTCACCCCATCGACACTCGAGGGGGCATTCATCATCCTTCATCCTATTAATTTTTCTTCTACCCCTTCAAAAAATTTCTACTTGCTTGCGTTTGTCTACTTTCTTTGAAGTGACATAGCTTACGTCACCTCAAAGAGGGGAAAATGTAGACACCTGTAGTTTGATCAATACACTATTATTTCTAATGGTGCACTAACACTACTTCCCTTTGCAAATTGATGGCACACTGCCAGTTAGACCTATCTAACTCCCTTCTTACGACACCCTTTTGGTCATTTTTCCTCTTATAAACCATTTAAACAGGTTATTATAGCCTCGTTCTAACTACATTAGCTTCTTATTCTCTTCTAGCTTGCTTCTATTAGCTCCCTGGAAGATCAATCCACTTCGTTGGATTGATTAAGCCCTTCAGAAACCCTTTCAGAACCCTAATTACTCTCTAAGAGAGATTAATTAGTCTAACCTAGGTTAAATACCCTAAACATAGTCAAATCACACTTTGACTTGCTAAAAGTGCTTTTTGGACTTTAGCCTTTGTCCCACATGCACCCAAATCTCCCTTTTCTTCCAAACCAAAAACTATAAATATGGCTATACCCCCTCCCTCATTTCCTAAGAATTCTCTCTTCTTCCTAGCATAGATTATAGCAATTTGTTTAGGCTTTAGATTATATTTCATCTTCTTCCATTTGAGCTAAAAGCATTTAATTTTGTATTTCATAGCATTAACATGGAGTAAAAGGGAAGATCCATTGGCCTTGAAGCCATTAATGGGGAGATCTCTTTCTCTTAAACACATAAACTGAATGCTTAGATCCTCTTAGGTTCATTATTTCAAGCTTTCAAAGAATAGAGATTAACTTCATTTTCTTAGTTTGCATGTTTATTTCAAATTAATGTATGCAAAGAAGAAAACCTTGCTCATTTCTTATCACATGGTCCATTGATCAGATTGTCAAAATCCTTTGGGGTTTCTTTAGAGATTCTTACCCCAAATCATGGCTTTTGCAACTTTTCATTGAACACAAAATTGATACCTTATATTACAATCCAATTCTTAACGACATATTAACGGCGTAACCTTGCTCCTCTAGGAGCAACCACTAGTAAAGTTTAAATTTAGTATGCTATTATTATATGATATATCATTGTCAATTGAATTACAATCTTTTTACTCAATATAAATAATTGAATATTTTATGTATATCAATTTTAAATTATTAATTTTAAAATATACTTTTTATTATTATTTTTTTGATTGAATTTTAAGTTTGTATAAATTAAATGTACATAATTTTTAAGTTTAGCTTTTAAAAATTGAGGAGTCTAAATTTATTTGGGATAAGATTCAATTCTCATCATTTATTACTCGAACTAAACTTCATCTCTTATTATTACGCCGAAGGCGTCCCCCCTACAGGAAAGGTCTTTTTGGTCTTTCATGTCGCTGGCCTAATTTTGACAGTCATTTTGACGGTTTTACAATTCGATTAAATTTGACGGCCATCCTGACGTTTTTGCTATTTTAAGTTGTTTTTGCTATTGAATGTGGCGGTTGCATGCTTTGATTTTTATCGTTGTTTTTGCTGCTGAATGCGGCAGTTACATGCTTTGATTGTTTTTTGTATGGGAGTAATATAATTCAATATTATGAGGGGAAGGTTTCTGCAGGTGTGCCTTAATGCAAAATATTTTTTCAGTAGGTCATGTATAGGGCACGATCTTCATCCGCAAGCATCTCCCAACAAACGAATTTAGCCAATTATCATTTCCATTGTTTTTATTGACTCGATCAAATTTATATAAGGAAAAATTTGGGGTTTATAAGATTTTATGCATAGAAAAACCCTAATGGGTTTCTAAATTGTTTTTAGCGGTAGCCAATCATAGGCTTGTGAGAGTGAATGGGATGCAATGTTGAAGTGTACAGATCAAAGAAAAGATGAAAAGAAACAAATAGGTTTTATTTCTAATTCGGTTGGTTTTGTTGGTACCACATACTCTTTCAATGGGATATCAAGGGCTAGAACAATTAGAGCTCTTGTATTCATTCCGGTGGGCATCAGACTTCCTTTTAGATTTATTTAAGTACATAAAGAAAGTTTGATATTCTCGCAAGCGTGCTACATGTCATAAATGGTAGCTATCATGAAATGCACACAATGCAATCACAAAATTACTGGGCCATTCAAATGATCACGATGATATTATGAGAAAATGAATGGTAGTTATCATGAAATGTTCACAATGCAGGTGACGCGGTCACATAAATAATGACCCTTTTGGATGATCATGGTGACGTAAGTCAAACATTGTTTTATGAAATCACCTCACCAAATCTCACAAACAAATGCCCATCAGAAGTTATGTTTTGTGCTCCCTGTAACATCTATGTGCTTACCATTTGCATATTCATCCAAATACCTCATGTAATTATTACTAGGGAACAGTTGGTTCGTTTAAATACTAGGAACTTGCTTATAATTGTAGATATAATTAGAGATAAATGACAAGAATAATATGCTTATTTTGGTTTGTGTTCTCTTTAAATGATATGCTTGCATGATCCCAGGTCATGTTGACATGGAAAAACATAAATGTAGGTCCAGTATTAATCTTGTGATGAACTGCCACATGGTTGGAGGATTGAACTGATATAAAAAAAAAATGTATAGTGGTTGATATTAATTTTTGTGAAGTCAACAATGAAAATGGTTGGGGATTGGAGTGAAATTTGTTACTCGAATAAAAGTGCAACTAGCCTCGTGGATATTAAAATACGTTATTAGTTGTAGGAATTTATATTTAGAGTGAAAATGAAATAAAATATATAACACAAAAGTTAAGTCATTGAGATCTATTGTCCATAAAAAAATAGATCCGTTTACACTATTAAAATTAAAATTAAAGAGAAGAGTTTGAAGTTGAATCATTAAACAAAGATTGTATGGACGAATCTTAACAAGACCAACTATTTTTTGGGTCATCTCTTAACTTTAATTCTCAGAGTTTCTAAAAAAATATTCTTTTTTCTTAGATACTGGAGTAAGGCCCTCTTTCAGTGAGAAGATGATTGCAATCAGATGCCTTTGTGGGAAATTCCCTAGTAGATATGTAAGAAAAAATGTGGAAGCATAGAGAGTGCGCGCCATGTGTTTTATATAATGACTCAACGAGATGTAGTGTCATGGACAAGTATTATTACAGGGTGTGAACATAATGGGTTCTTTGAAGAATCGTTGGAGCTATTCCATTGAATCCAAAAAATGGATGTGAAATCAAGATTGAAAAACTTTCACAAGCACTCTTTCTACATGTGCCATCTTAGCAGCTCTGGAACAAGGTATGAAGGTCCATAATTAGTTAAGTATAAGTGGATTCCAATGTGATATCTTGGTGGGAAATTCTCTTGTAGATATGTATGCAAAATGCAAAAAGATAAAGAAGGCACGTGATCTATTTAACAAAAAGCCTCAACAAATTGGTATATCATGAACAACCATGATTACAGGATATATGGTAAATGGTAAAGTAGATGAGGCATTAAATATATTTCAAAATATTCTAGAGAAGATCACAACATATTGGAATGCAATGATTGTAAGATATGTAGAAAATGGACATTTTAAAGAATCCCGCGAGTTTTACAAACAAATGCAACTTGCAGGGGCAAGGCCAAAATTGAAGACATTTTTCAGTGTCCTCCCCGACATGTGGAAAGTTGGCTTCTCTAGAACATGGCAAGGAGATTCATGAGGAAATTTTTAGAAGCCAATTACATTCCAATATCACAATGTTAAATGCTCTCGTAGACATGTATGAAAAATGTGGGAGCATAAAGGAAGTGCACAATTTATTTGACATAATGCAACATCAAAATGTTGTCTCTTGGACATCTCTAATTAGAGGATATGGTATGCAAGTCTGTTCAAAATAGGTTCTCAATCTCTTTGATCAGATGCAACAATCTGGTAGGAAGCCATGTCTTGTTACTTTTTTGTTGTTGTTTTTCTAACAATAACTATCTCTTAGTACCATACTACACCATTCTATAAAAAATACCTTCTATCTCCACTAAGATTGATAATTCAAGGAACAGATGGCACAAGATAATTATTTGTAATAAATAAAATCTGAAATTCATTCACAGCAGCATCAACCACATCTCCCTCACCTCTCCTTCTACTTGCCCCTACTAGTGTTTCAGCATTAAACATCTCCACATCCACAATCCATACAGGCCTCTGTATTCCAATCAAATAACTAAAATCTCTTGAATTCCATGCATTAGCATCTTTTAAAGAGTGACTAAAACATATAAAATATATTCTTATTGATGAAATGAGTTTTATCAGCCCAAATTTGTTAAGCAAAATTGACTACAAGCTACGCGAGGATTTCCCACATTCAAAAACATCTAAATTTGGGAATATATCAGTCATCCTCCTCAATGACCTTGGCCAATTACCACTGGTTTTGGAAAGTCCTCTTTATGCAAGTAATTCATATAAAGCTAGTCTTTGGAAGGGATTCCATTCTTTTATTACATTGCAAACAATATTTCGGCAACAAGCAACAACCACTGCATAATTTTTATTCTGGAATTTACTACTCCACATGTGAGATTTACCTCCTTTTATTAAGGATTGGGAACTCCTAATGTCTCGCACCGAATCACACCTAACTCAGTATGAGCTCAAAATTTTTTAAGGACATGCCTCATTTGTTTGTAAAAAATGATCCTGTGAGCTCCCACAACCTTCAGAGTCCAATCACCCAATCCATTGTTGTAAGGAACAAGAGATCCTGATGAGGATCAGTTGGAACACAAAGTTATGCTATGAAAACAACAAAAAATCATGCTTATTGATAATTTGTGGGTTGACACAGGCCTTGTAAATGGTGCTACAGGGACAATCACCGACATTGTCTACGACACATTAATGCCACCACCAACATTACCTTTATTTGTTTTTGTCAAATTTAATAGATACAGCATCCCATGTTGGGATCCCTCCAACTTGTTACATATTCCAAAATCCCCTATTTCGAGAGGGAATAGAAGATAATGTCCAATTAAAATGGCCTGAGCATTAACTATCCACAAGACCCAGGGACTTACTTTACATAGAGAAATTGTCGGCATTGGAACCACTGAAAGGCAAGGTCTAAAATTCATAGTTTTCTCTAGAGTTCCCTCACTTAAAAATATGTGCGTTTCCCCTCCTTTTTCATTAGAACGGTGTTCAAAAATGGCACACGTACCAAAAATTGTTGCAAGAATAAAGGAGGAGTTAAGACTACCATCACTCAATGAAAACAACCCGTCATAAATACTACCCTCTACTTTGATAGCACCTCCAATACTACTTTACTCAACACTTCTTGTATCTAAAGTGGTAGTATCATTCAAGGGGTATCAAATGTATTCATGTTTACTATAAATAAAAGTGGCCACAAAGGCTACCACTCATTATATAAAATTTGTAAATGTCTGGAGGTCTTCATGTTTTCATGTTTAGTTCAGATCTCATGATATAAAATTTGCAAATGTATATGTACGAATTTGTAACAAATTTGAAATGTACACATAAATTTGAAATGTATATGTACAAATTTCAATGTAATCTTTCATCTATATTCCTACACTTCCACTATCAATCACACCCCTTATCAACATATAATAAAATATTATAATTGAATTAAAAAATTAAATAATATAAAAATATGATAAAATATCAAGATTGAGTATAAAATGTCAAATAAATTAGTCTATATACAAAATAGAAATACATAAAACAATAATTAATTTTTTACGGGCTACATATGGATAAAATGTCTTATTAATATGTCATTTTGTTCCATCAAAGTATGTGAATATGACTACACTAATATGAGTATGACATGTATAACCCCTCATTAATATGTAGTTTCCTTCCTCCAATGTATGCGCATATGACCACATTAATGGTAATGACATAGTACATAACCTATCTTTCTTTTTTTGCTTGTAAATATTCATTAAGTCACAGGTCTGCCTCCTTAAGAATAATGCATATGCAAAGTCTAATGATTAACACAAAACAAGGTTAAATTTAATGGTCATTTAGACATTTTTGTGATTTTATTCTTAACATATTTATAAAAATATAAAACCATCACCAACTTGTATATTTAAAATTTAACATAATTGATATTTTTGAAAGACAATATTTTTTTTATGAAAAGGATCTTATATTATATTAATTTACTTCAATACGATACAAGAAGACTTTAAACAAAAAATCAGGTGATATGAGAGCACGCCCCAAAACCACAAACAAAGCTAGGCCGAGCCTAGAACATCGAGAGATAAACTAGGCCAAGCCTAAGAAATTACAAAATAGGCATCACCTAAAAACAGTCAGAAAACAAAATCAAGTAGCAGCAACAAACATGCCCGAAACGGGCAGATCCTGGTCATCCAGTCACCTCGAACTAGGCAAATCCTTGCCAACATCTGGAAGCTCCCAACTAGTAGCAACAACTTCTTCCTCCGGGTCCACTTCCTCGAAAGTAGGGATAGCAAGGTTGACGCGATGGAATTTTTTAGACTATGATGGAGGTGGTAGAGGTTTCCATGCACCATGATGCAAAGCAGTGGTAAGAGGAGATCCCCACCCATGTTGGCGAGGTGGTGAGCCCCATCCCTCCTGATGAGATGATGAATGCAGTGGGGAGCCCTGGCCACAGTGGCAAGTAGGAGAGTAATTGCCCTGATGTACCGACCCCAGGGAGTGGCCAACACGAGTGAAAGCATGAAGTTGAGACCGGATGTGCCAGCTGCCATGGGAGAAAGGCGAGGTGTGCCTAGTGGGAGACAAAGGCTCTTTGGAAACAGTGCATGGGGCTTCCCCCCAGTGGCATAGTAGGTTCTAGAGGTGGTCCACATCCAACACCACCTTCTTAGCCTGAACTTGAATCTGCAGAGGCACATTGGAGATCACCATAGATTTGTTATAAACTGAGAAATATTGATCAACTGCATAATTAACAAAGAAAAAAGCATTCCTTTCTTTCCAAATCAAAAACATAATCTCCCCTCTAAAAATATGACAAAACTAGGTGAATAAAGGAAGGATTTTGGGATTATCTCCCAAGAGGATATGCTACCAAGTGAAGCAGTGAGGTTGTGAAGGAAAGAAAAAAGAATGGATCAATTTCTAGGCATTTTGAGCCTTGGGACAAAACCAAAAGATATGCAAGATCGTTTCCAGGTATCCACAGAAAGGGCATTTTAGAGTTGGGATCCCAATTTGAACAAGACGAGCCCCAATAGGAAGGCCTTGGTGTAGAATACACCAAAGGAAATGAGCAATCTTGGGCTCCAAACTGTTGCAAATCACCTCCCCCAGGTAGACATAGTGTAATGAATTCCCCCACATGTATTGAGTTTTTTCCACCATGGGAAAATGTGGCGAGAGCCAATGATAGCCTTTGTTGGCTTTTTAATTACAAAAGGGGGGTATCAACATACCACTTCTAGCCCATCCACAATGGGCAAGAGGAATGAATAGAAATCTTATGCAACATGTGGTTAGGAACCAAATTGATCACAATAGTAAAAGTATCTTGATCTTGATTAGAAATCTGAACCAGAGCTTTAAAATCCAGCCAAGAGAACTAGGAGTGGGCATTTTTTATAGAAGAAGTCCTCTATGATGTAAATTTCGTGCTTAAATAACTTGAGCGCAGAGATTCTTGGGGCCGCTGCTAAGCATTTATCACGGGATTGAAAAATCATTGACCACCAGAGAGACTACTGGTTGACAGAAAGCTCATTATGAAAGCCATCCCCCTTCCACAGAAGCTAGGGTTTGAAACATTACCACGCTTTCCAAATACTCTTGAGAACAAAGGTTCCACCAATTTTAATGGGCACTAGGGTGATAAGAAAATTGAAAACCCTAAGCCTTTCCACGCAGGGTAACCATAAGGAGAACCTTCTGCAATATTGTGTCGTATGAGAAATTTCTAAGCTTCTTGCCCAGTAATGCTTATAATAATCCATTTAGCGCAAATAAATTATCCTTGGTGTTCAATGTGAATGAGCCTGAGGCCTCCAGAGTTGTGAGGTAGACAACATATATCCCATGCTACCCAATGAAAACCTTTTCTCGTAGAAGCACTGACCCATAAGAAAGCTTTGACAAGATTTTCCAGCTTCTGGATGGAAGCTTTGGAAGGAACCCAGCATGATGAGTAATAAACATGAGTGGCTGCAAGAACTTTAGAGCATATTTGGAACTTGTCAGCTCGGGATAAAGGCTTGGTGATCCAATATTCCAACGTTTTGGCCACCCGTTGAATGACATAATTCCATAGCTCAACCGGGGAGACTTGAAAAGTAAAAGGAATACCCAAGAATTTAAAAATCTCACAATGTTTCAAGATTTTCCAACCAAAAGTGGCAAGCTAGTCAGGTGCAGGAAGGAAATATTGCCAATAAAACTGGATTTTACGTCATTGAATGGATGATTCAAAAGCTAAGAAGAAGGTATCCAAACATTGCATGGCATTGCGAATGGTGGTTTCATCTTTAATAAGCGTAATGAAGGAATCATCCATAAAATTCCCATTAAGAAGTTGTGAGTTGTGCTCAGTGGGCAATGAGATTCCATGAACAAGACCCTGCGCTTTGGCATGAGCTAAGAGATAACCAAATCCTTCAGCCACGAGCACATATAGTGTAGGGGCAAGAGGAAAGCCTTGCCGAATAGACCAAAAAATCTCAAAAGGCTCCGAGCTAAGGCCATTGATAGAAATTTGAGTAGAGGCATCACCAAAAAGCATATTGAAGGATTGAATAAATATGGACCCAAAGCTAAGGGCTTGAAACATGGCGAGAATGAATGGCCATTCAATTTGATCATAAGCCTTCTAAAATTTGATCTTGATAAACATGGAAGCTTGATTAGACCTCCGAGCCCTTTCCATGCCTTCCCACACCACGATGATGTTGTCCAGGATGAATCAACCCTGTATAAATCCTGTTTTCTCTGGCTAAATAATAACATGCAGAAGATAGCATAATCACAAAGCTAACACCTTAGCAATGATTTTATAAGAGACATTTAGCAATGTAATCAACTGCCAACAAGTGATTTTCTTGGGATCTCCTTTCTTAGGGATAAATTTGATGTTTCCCTTATTGATGCATGGCCCTAGGGATTGATTATGGAATCCTTCCAAGTAGACCTGAAATAGGTCTTGTCCGATAGAATCCTAAAGGGCTTTATAAAATTCATAAGGGAATCCATCGCAGCTTGGCGCTTTATCATTATCCATTTACATTATCATTATAGCAGCTTAGTGCTTTATCATTGGTGCTTCATACATAAATAACTCTTAAATTTAACCTCAGTTCCTAAATCCAAAAACATTATTAAATCAAAACATACATAATTCTTTTTTATCTCAATAAATAATTATTAAATCAGTGTACGCATTTTGAAATACCCTAATATGGTCCAATATCCACAAGCCTCATCAGAAATTATCAGTCTCCCCAATGCCCACCACTATTGTTGGATTTATTGTACTGGTTGTTTATAATCTTCAACACAAAATGTGTATAATTGCTCCATATTGTAGGAATGGATTCACAATTTTGATCTTGTGCACTTTAATAGTCAATCTTACTCACGGATCTGTAAAAACCCAAAAATTGGGATGAAAAAGCAAGTTGCCAAAACATAAGGAAGAAATTAACAGTCAAATAAGCCCTTCTTAATTCCTAGTTTATTCGGTCAGACATTTTCCTTGGGAGCTAAAAGGGCAGGGCATGCCTTAATACTAAAGCTTCCATTTTTTTTCTTAAATCCCCATCTATGTTTCTCTTATTTCCTTGGGATCTTAACATGTCTTTGTGGTGTAGGGAAATATTACCAGACTATTCAGTTCATTTTTCCTGACCGTATGAATAAGGAACTTTACAAAGTGAGGAGGAAAAATAAAAATAAGATTTTTACGGATGCCTTTTTTCTATTATTTTGAGCAGGTGCGTCAGATGGGAACTCATTAATGGAGCCAATGACTCCTGCAACAACATCTCTTTTGCCTTGCTGGCTTTCTTTAGACAAATTATTGTGGCTAACTCGCGCAGAAATAGATGAATAGAATTTGATGATCGAAAAAAATCTCATCAAGGGTTTTACCTTTAGATTGAGAGAGGCAGGGATAGCATTTATTCGCTGGACTGAATGGGAAAAATTCATACAACCTCAGGTCATTTACATGTTCGATCTCAACACAAGAGTGGCCCAACTTATTAAGTTTATGCTCAGTCTTAGGCCTGAGGAACTGTAATGATCTGTCTAGAATCCTAAGGTTATGGCTCCGTGGAGTGGGGCTTCATAAATATCTGTGTTGAGAAAATTTAGGAGCATTTTAAAAATTTTAAGGTTTCATGTTCTTTATTACTATCTTCAACAATACCTCTTGACATATTATAGGATTCCATTCCCATTGGATTTTAAAGGTTATTTGTAGATAAATAAAAATCATATTTCCCTTTAAAATCACCAAAAAATTAATCCCCAGAATCTGTCATCCCCCTCTCTCTAGTAACTTCTTAAGTTAATGGGACAAAAAAAGTGGAGCTATTAAATAGGAGTTGAAGCCCTAACTCGCGGTAGTCAATAAATTCCCTGTCAACTCTTCTAGGGTGAGACCCTATTTAGAGGCTTCATTTCATCCACTAATATAGCCTATTGGCTACTTAAAATTGGATAGAAAAATACTAATAAATAGCTATCATTTGAAAAAAAATCCCTAAATACCTTCTACCTGAGATGCAAATTGCTTGCTTCTTATGGTTAGCAGTGGTTGAAATCATTTTCTTAGAAAAATAATTGCTTCAAATTTTTTGGAAAAGATTCTATTTTTTATAATCACATAAGTTTTTTTCTGTTATGAAACCTATAATAAGTGCAGTAGAATTTTTCATAACACCCCAACCCTATTTGGTATCCATTCTACCAAATTTATTTAAATATTCTTAACTATAATCCCAAACTAAAAATTAGAATTTGTAACACCAAGGTAGAAAAGACATAATTTTTCTCAATATCTCTATTTTGAAAATTTAATTGATCCCCATAAAAGACTTTAACTTAAACCTTTATTACATAAAAACCTGTACATACCTTACTCGTTTCTCATATTAAAAACTCTATTAAATCAAAATTTTGATGTTTCTACGAAATTAGAAGATTTTTAGTACAAATAGTATCTTAATTTTTTATAACAGGGATGAAATCACTTTGTGATTCATCATAATATTAAAAAAAAATCCTTATGAATCACTCAGAGCAATATAAAACTCGTAAACCAAAAATCCGAATTGATCCCAACTGTTAAATCAATAAAAAATTCAAATTTTAAGATTGGATAAAAACATCATAATAACCAGATTTGAAATAACAGTTTCTGGCCTATTAAATCAATTTAAAAGTCTCAAAATTTGAGAATGGATAAACCACCTGAAATAACTGATTCTCAAAACCCAGGACGAGGGGTTAAATTCAAAATCTATTGCACAATTGTTGTGCTATGATCATCTAGTCCAATTTATAGATTAACTTGAAAACAAATCACCTTCTTATGATCTGAGACTAGTGCCTCATTCCTTTTAACCTCAGTTTTCATATTAATTTGAAAACAAATTTACATTCTGTGCAGAGAACCCAAAAGCCAAAAAAAATGCAAAAACCCTTAAACGTAAAATAACATAACTGAACTAATTTACAAGTGTCGGGAAAGTAGCTAGATCTAATACATAGCTTAAAGAAAGGAGCTTACAGCTATACAAAGCTCACAAAATGTAACTGCCCATCAGATTAACAGGAGCAACCCACATCATAAGAATATTCACAAGAAGCATGGGAATCGTAAAAGTCCCATTATTAACCCCCAAAGTTGCTTCAATTGTGGTTTGGATTCTTGCAGGAAAGCATTCCTGACTGAAAATGGGAAGCAATGGCAGCTATTTTGATCTTATTACCCCACCTGGGTGGAATTTTTCTCGCATTCCTTTGAACTTTGTGGAAGAGAGGCACTCCCACAGAAGGTTCTTTCGTCTTCATGGCCCCAAACATTCCCGTAAGCATTCCCGAGGGAAAAATAGAAGCAAATACTACCTTTTTAATCCTATTTCCCCACCTGGGTGGAAGTGGCCTCGCATTCCCCTACACCCTGACAGAGTTCTTCTAAGACAGAGCCACCACAACAGAAGCTTCTTTCTTCTTCGAATCCATTACCCTAAACTGAAATGAAGTAGAAGACCGCTTGGAACCGACTCAACAAATCTCATATACTCATTTTATAGAGGTGAGACCGAATAAAACTTGACTCTAACGGCATGGCCATTTTTTTTACTCGGCCAGTTTTTTGTTACCGCAGTTTAGTTTAGTTGTGACACCGCCCGCCTGGCTATGGGGATTCTAGAAGTAGAAGAAGAAGAAGCTACCTAGGTACCTGCGGGCTGCGCTAAATGTTAAAAATTAGCATCCACCAAAGACGTGTCATAACAGTCATAGAAATGATTTCTTAGGTTTTGTAATTATAGCTTTGAGTATTCACTTCTTATTTATGAATGGTAATAGTGGCTACTTAAACTAGCAAATCTATTATGGAAATGTTGAAGGGGATCTTTTGAAGGAGTCAAATTGGAGGGAGAGAAATAATTGGATAGGAAGAGGCGTGAAGAAGCAAAGGTTAGAGGGTGGAGAGGTGAAAGGGTGGTGAAAATGGAAAGGGGAAAAAATGTGAAACTCAACCATCCAATAACCCAATGACATATATGTTAATTATTTGAAGGAGATCGGGGTTATTTTAAGATGATGCGAAAACAACTTATAGAGATATTTGTGAACATAAGGAGTGGTAGAAAAATAACTCCCGAAACATTTTTTTTTAGTTTTAGCTCTTGAGTTTAGAGACATGAAGATGTGGAGTGAAAGTAGCATCCAAAGGTGGCGACGTCATGCACATTTCTCCACATTAGAAATAGTGATGACATAGTTACTCAATAAACACCGACAAAGAAAGGAACATGTGTGGGACATAAAGGATTTTGATTGGACAGGGGAAGGTAACCACATGCATGGCCCAAACATTTTCCACTTTTGAGATTATTCCTCCCCAAGAAATATGTTGTGTATGAGATGAACTTTATAGTTCATATCTTGCTTGGACTAATTACGTGAGCTTTAAGAGTCCAAAATAAAAATGGGGGGATTCCAAAAGGTTGTTAGTTCAAAACCCAACCACAATGCTTATTTCTTGGAGTACTTTGTATCCCTTGTTTTTAGTTATGAGTTGAAATAAATGCAGGGAGCACTTGATGTACAAATAATCATCAATAATTGAGCTTGTACAACAACATGTCATATGAGCGACAAGTAGAAATTATTTATCAATCGAGGTTGAAAATTCAAGGTTTTTTATTGGACGACATTAAATCTTTTGAGATACTTAATGAGGAAATGAATGAAGTTGGAAATGAACATGGGGGAAGTTAATAATTGTGGAATCAACATGATAAATAAAATGAACAACATACAATAAATTTAAATGGAAATTTGAAACCCATATGTTCATTCCTAAAATGTATCAAAGAGATGACAGTTACGAGTTGTAGATGATAAGATGGTCAACATGTGATAAAGAGTTGACGACATATTATAGTGTGTATATGGTGGTAGCAACATAACGATTACTATATAATAGGGTTACTATATTTTAGTATTAGCATCAACAATTTCAATTGGGCATTGTTTAAGTTATTAGATAAGGTAAAGACATGAATGGAATTCTAGAAATAAAATGGTGGAAATGAAATACATGTATGTTCCACATTACGGCTTAGAATGTGCTTAGAAAAATATTATATTTTATATGTGTTCCAATTTAACATCTCAATCTCGTTTGCATTACTTACATGTGTGCAAATGGTGCTTCAAGGGACCAAAAAAGAGGGAAAACCATCATGGCGGTGACCACACTAAGAAGAATGTGTTGAGTATGGAGCTTAATTGCTTCACAAGAAATTTGTTTTTACATGTTACAAGTTCTGAAAGTAACTAGCGTCGGTCAGGCCAGGTCAGGAAGTTACAAGCGCCGGTCAGGCAGTAACCGACGACAGTTACCTATGTAACACAATTTTTGTTTTTTGACAAAAATTCGAATAAATAAATTATTTTAAAGATGATTTATTGATTGTAAAAGCATAGTTAAGTTACCCAAAATAGATATATATGCATGTATGAATTGTACGAGGGTAAGAAAGAAGAAAAGAATATAAATAGCAATTATTTTTGCAAGTAAGTTTTCTTGGTGAGCAAGAAAGAGGAGTTGAGTGAGGGAAAAGCATTGAACATATTGTGAGGTGTTGGAAGACAGTAGATCTTCATTGTATTTACTCTGTACAACACTAAATAATAATATTGTCCATTTCTTGGTGGACGTAGCCCACATTGGGTGAACCATGTTAAATCTGGTGTAATCTTTCTCTTGTTTATTTTATCTTCTAGTTATTTCTGTATTCATTGCTTGTATGCTTTATCTGAGTATAGATCTATGCAACACTCTTATATGGTTTAACCCCAACAACTGGTATCAGAGCTTTGTTTGAGGGTTGTGTGTTGATAGATTTACTCACAAAGGGTTTTCTGAATGAGTGGGAGCTACAACAATGGTAGAAGAAAACAAATACACGGTAGAGAGTTTGACGGAAAAAATTATCAATTATGGAAGATGCAGATTGAGGATTATCTGTATAAAAAATATTTGTATTACCATTGGATGAGAAGTCTAGACCTACGAAGATGACTGATGAAGAATGGAATATTCTTGACAGAAAGGCTTTGGGATCTATAAGATTGATCCTGGCAGCATTCGTGGCTTCCAATATTATAGAAGCGACTTCTACGGTAGAGTTAATGAAATCTCTTGCTAATTTATATGAAAAACATAGTGCTTTGAATAAAGTTTATTTGATGAAGAAACTATTTAGTTCTAAGATGCATGAAGGTGGATATGCATCTAGTCATTTGAATGATTTCCGATCTATTGTAAATCAATTAAAATCGGTTGAAATACCATTTGACGATGAAGTAAAAGCACTCTTATTCTTATGTTATTTTCCTGGTAGTTGGGATAACTTGGTAATGGTTGTTAGTAATATGACATTTGCTAATAATGTTTTGAAGTTTGACGATGTGGTTAGTATAATCTTGGATGAAGAAATTCGTAGGAAGAGTATAGAGGAATCATCATCTGGAAATGTTTCAAATGTAGAAAGCAGGGGCAGGAAGAAGGAGAGATCTAAGAGTAAGAGTAATGGGAAATCAAAGTCAAGGGATAGCAGATCTAAATCCAAAAGTAAGGGAATTACTTGTTGGAAATGTGGAAAGAAAGGACATGCAAAGAAAGATTGTTGGTCAAAGGATAAAGAGAACCAACAACCAGACAAAAGTAAAGAAGCAAATATTGCTACATCAGATGTAATGCAAGATGCTCTTATTATTTATTTAGAAGATAGAATTGAAACATGGGTTTTAGATTCAGGGGCTTCTTTCCATGCAATCCATAATAAGGGTTATTTTAAAAAATTATGTCCAGGGCAATTTTGGGCATGTTTATTTGGGTGATGATGAACCTTGTAGTATTACTGGTAAAGAGGAAGTTCATATAAAATTACAGAATGGAAATACATGGGTATTGAAAGATGTGAGCCATGTGTCAAGCCTCAAGAGGAATATTATTTCTGCAGGGCAACTAGGTGAATCTAGTTGCATGGTTACTTTTATAGGAGATTCTTGGAAAGTCACCAAGGGTGCTTTTTTTTGGCAAGAAGTAATAAGGTAAGAACGTTATATTTATCTACATGTATTACTGATTCCTTTTCTGCATTATCTACTTTAGACTCAGATGCATGCATGTGGCATAACTGGATGGGCCATATGAGTCAAAAAGGAATGTAGATCTTAAAGGCTAAGAGTAAGTTATCAGATTTAAAAGATTTAGATCTTGATTTCTATGAGCATTGTATCTTTGGAAAGTAAAAGACAGTGAGATTTATCAAAGTTGGGAAAACTAAGAAGGAGCAAAAATTGGAGCTTGTACACTCAAATGTGTAGAGACCAGCTCAAGTAGCTTCTCATGAAGGATCCCAGTATTATGTTACTTTCATTGATGATGCTACAAGAAAGGTATGGGTTTAATGTATTAAACATAAATTTGATGTTTTTGAGACTATTAAAAGATGGAAAGCCCTTGTTGAGAATGAATCAAATTATAAGTTAAAGTGCCTTAGATCTGACAATGGTGGTGAATACTGTAGCAAGGCTTTTAATTATTATTGTTCAGTGAATGACATACGTAGAGAAAGAACGGTTCCAAGAACACCACAGGAGAATGGTGTTATAGAAAGAATGAACAAGACAATCATGGAACATGTTATAAGTATGAGAATATATTCTAGACTGCCCTTACAGTTTTGGGCAGAAGTAGTTGATACAGTGGTTTATTTGACTAACCGTGGGCCTTTAAGTTCACTAAATGGAGGAATACCAGAGGAAGCTTGGACCAAAAAAGAGGTAGATCTTTCTTTTCTTAAAGTTTTTGGTTTAGAAGCTTTTGTGCATGTTGAAAAGGAAAATAGGAAAAAGTTGGATGAAAAATCCAAGAGATGCACTTTCATTGGTTATGGATCTGGTGATTTCGGTTTCCGTTTTTGGGATTTAGAGAATTCTAAAATTATTAAGCATCATGATGTTGAATGAAATGAAAAGAGAATGTACAGGGATCAAATTTTGCTACCCAAGGATGAACCAGTTGAAAAGTTCGTGAATGAAAATGAACTCTCGGATTTAAAATTATTACCTATAGGGTTCCACAGTAATCAGTGTTGATTTACCCTTGACCGACATTGGTCAACATAATTGGTATCAGTTATAGAACAGTCAAACTGGCATTGGTTAACAGAACCGATGTTGGTTACAGGTGACTGACATTAGTCACTGTCAGATTTGGATACAAATGTCCAAAAGGTCCAGATTGATCCTCCGGTACCCCAAACTCCTATGAGAAGGTCACAAAGGGTAAGAAAACCTCTAGAAATATTTACACCTTCTCTATTTTATTTATTATTGACTGATAATGGTGAACCAAAGAGCTTTGACGAAGCAATGCAAGATAAGACCCACATCCAATGGGAGCATGGCATGGATGAGGAGATGGACTCCTTGGAACATAACGAAACTTGGGATTTGGTTAATATTCCAGCATGTAAGAGAACATTATAGAACAAGTGGGTTTACAGGATCAAGGAGGAAGAGGGTGGACAGAAAATATACAAGGCAAGGCTTGTAGTAAAGGGATTTGCACAGAAAATAGGTATTGACTTTGGTGAAATATTTTCTCCTATTGTTAAGATGACTTCTATTCATATTGTATTAATTTTAGTTGCAGTAGAGGATTTGCATTTAGAGAAACTAGATGTGAATACGGATTTCCTTCATTATGATTTGGATGAAGAGATTTATATGTAGCAGCCGCTTGGGTATGAAGTCAAGGGTAAGGAGAAATTAGTGTGTAGGTTGAAAAAGATCCCATGTGGGCTCAAGCAAGCTCAAAGGCAATGATACATGAGGTTTGATAGTTTTATGCATGAGCATGATTATATGAGATGCAAATCTGACCATTGTTTTTATTTTAAAAGGCTTGAAAATGGGAGCTATGTTATTTTTTTACTGTATGTGGATGATATGTTGATTGTAGGATCTAGTATGTAGAACATTGGTAAACTTAAAGAAGTGTTAGCTCACACATTTGCAATGAAGGATTTGGGAGCTACAAAGAAAATCCTTGGCATACAAATTCACTAAGATAGGAAAAACAAGAAGTTGTATTTGTCTTTGGAGGCTTATATCAATAAGGTATTGGAAAGGTTTAATATGCAAAGATAAAAACCTGTTGGTACACCTATGGTTAGACACTTAAAATGAAGCTAAGATCAGTGTCCTTCATCACATGAGGAGGTTGAGTACATGGCACATGTTCCCTATGAAATTTTATGTATGCCATGGTTTATACTAGACCAGACATTGCACAAGCAGTGGGAGTTATGAGCAAGTTTATGGCTGATCCAGGTAAAGAACATTGGAAAGTAGTCTAATGGATTCTCAGGTATTTGAGAGGGAAATCCGACATGGAGTTATGTTATGGAGGATTAAATAATTTTTTACGTGGATATGTTGATTCAGATATGGCTGGAGTTTTGGATGGTAGGAGGAGCACCACTAGATATATTTTCACAGTAGGTGGAATGACAGTTAGCTAGATTTCAAGATTGCAGAAGGCAATGGATTTGTCTACTACAGAGGCAGAGTATGTTGTAGCTACATAAGCTAGCAAGGAGATGATATGGATGAGAAGGTTCGTGGAAGAGTTGGTTAAGGAGAAAGAGGATTGCAGATTATACAGTGATAGTCAGAGTGCGATTCATCTGGAAAAGAACTCAGCATTTCATTCAAGAATGAAACATATTCAGTTGAGGTATCACTTCATACGGCAGGTGTTGGAGGATGGACAACTAAAGTTAGAGAAAATCCATACAGATGAGAACCCTGCAGATATGTTAACGAAGCCATTAGTAATGGTTAAGTTGGAGCTTCACTCCACTCCTGTTGGTCTTTGAGTTTAAGACTTGAAGAGGAAGAAACGGGCCAAGGAAAATGAACCAAGTATGGTGATGCACAGTACAATGCAGAAATTGATCTCCAAGTGGGAGATTGTTGAGTATGGAGCTTAATTGCTTCACAAGAAACTTTCTTTTACATGTTACTGGTTCTGACAGTAACTGGCGTCGGTCAGGGTTGTAACTAGCGTCGGTCAAACAGTAACTGACGACGGTTACCTGTGCGACGCATTTTTTGTTTTTTAACAAAAATTAGAATAAATCAATAATTTTAAAGATGATTTATTGATTGTAAAAGTATATTTATGTTACCCAAAATAGATATATATGCATGTATGCATTGTATGAGGGTAAGAAAGAAGAAGAGAATATAAATAGCAATTGTTTTTACATGTAAGTTTTCTTGGTCAGAAAGAAAGATGAGCTGAGTGAGGGAAAAGCATTGAATATCCTGTGAGGTGTTGGAAGACATTAGATCTTCATTGTATTTCCTTTGTAAAGCACTGAATAATAATATTTTCCATTTCTTGGTGGACGTAGCCCACACTAGATGAACCACATTAAAATTGATGTAATCTTTCTCTTGTTTATTTTATCTTCTGGTTATTTCCGCATTCATTGCTTGTATGCTTTATCTGATTATAGATCTGTGCAACACTCTTATATGGTTTAACCCCGATAGAATGTGCCCCTGCATGAAGCTTTGCACTCAAACTCTTTCTGAGTTTTTAGGAGTGTCTCTCAAAATATCCTCCCATTTGTTATACAAAGGCTGCATTGTTCAACATCAAAATTATGCATTAATAAAACAAGGCATCCAAAATATATATCTAATTCAGTAATCTCTTCCCTCCTTTTTTCATTTTACTTCGACTCTGGAGTTATTCTATTGCGAGAATATTTTTTATTTGAACAGTAGGTGGCCATAATTAAATTACGACCTATAATTATTGAATCCTCAAAGCACAAGGTTTTGTTTCTGTGAACACATGAAGAGAACCATGTGGTGCATTTCCCTAGGACTTACATGTTCATGCATAATGACATCATCACCAAAATAATGCCCGCCATTTCCCATACTATAAATAAGCCTTAGGAAGGGTTAGTTTTTCAAAATCAAAAAGAAAGAAACAAGATACGCTCAATTTATGGGGCATAGGATGTAGAACGGGGAAGTGCGTGGTGCGCAACAGAAAAAGAACATTAAGGAAAAAAGTCTTTGCATATTCACTTCCTTATCAATGGAGGGACTTGGATCTTTAAGGCCATCACCAAGTGTAAATTTTACATCTTCCACAAGGATCTCCCTTTGGTATGCCTTCCCCCCACCGAAAAACATCATCCTACTCTTACTACTGTTACTTCAAGAAATATAATGATGGGGGGTGTGTGAATTAAGGTGGTTGAGGCATCCAGACAAGGTATCAAGGATCATTTCTAGAGAGTTTATCATATAAAATAACAACAATAACTAGTATATATTATATAAATACATAAGATTTAATTTCCCTACAATTGTTTGCATTCCATTATGAAATTGCTATTGGTTGACACCATTATGAAATTTTTACCGGTTGACACCATTATGAAATTGCTATTGGTTGACACGATTATGAAATTTTTGGGCCAAAAATCTATCGGGTGGGCAGATCTATGGATAGACAGGCCAACAGTGTGCAGGGCATAGCCCCTCTTTGAGACAGCAAAGCGAAAATGGTTTATTGCTATTCTACCAGCAGGAACCTGTGCAAGTCTTATAGTATTCTGCCTTCAAGGGTTTGGGATCTCGTCCCAGTAGGGGTATTTCCGACTGTGAACAGAAAGGAATGAAAGGAGGAATGGAGATAGGATAGATCCGAAGGGAGAAAAGAAATGAATTCCAAAGTAGAAAGGTCAGAGGGTTTATGTTTTGGGATGGTAGTAAACAAAGCTAAACCTACTTGCATAAACAAACAAAGCAATATTGATGAGAAAATGACAAAAAAGTAGAGACAGATCTAACAGAAAGGCAACATAGATCTAACTTAAGAAATATCTAATGCACATAACACATCCATTGAGCACAAAGTCTTAATTTTTGTATTAATATTTTCTGTTACAAAAATTACAAAGCCTTTCTCTTCTCACTTCTATTTTTCATCTAAAAAATATTCACCCCTTGAATACAACAAGTATCTAAGTATTTATAGAAGGAGAAGGAGAAAGAAGGCAAAAGGAGCCAACAACTATTTACAAAATATCTAAAAGTCAAATGTTGACTTTAGGGCAATTTGGTGGATGACAACATCTCATGATGCAACATGGATGATGTCATCATTTGTGCCAACATTCTTTTAAATATTTTACAAAAATGGGATTAGTCCCATGAGGAAGGAGCCTATTCGTCATCATCCCTAGGCTGGAAAGGAGTGTCCTGCTTTTACTCAGGAGAGGAAATGTGAAATTGAGCCCGATACTCCATGAATTTTCTAACCATTGTTTGAATTTGATCCTGAGCGGGACCTTTGGTGTGATCCCTGATGACTTCGCAAGTTTCCCATTCATCTCTGAGTCTTTCTGGGAGTTTGAAGTATTCATTACCTGCCTCCATCAGGTATCCAACAAAGTCACGACAGGCCAGAAGGTTATTGATAGATTCTGTATCAAAAGCGACCTCTGACTCTAAACCCTACAACGTGATTTCCTTAAAAATCCAAATAGTTTCATATGCCTTCCTCAAGGTGTATGATGGGGTGAGCAAACCTGGAGACATCCTTAAAATGATCTACTCCATTTGATGCATTGCATCCAAGGCTTCCTCCTTGATTTTATCTATTTTCTCCAAGACAAACTCCATCTGGTCAACCCGATAGTCTAAAGTAGCAAGGATTTTATGGGGTGCTCTCGGGGTGATCGAAGACGCCGAATTTCATTAATTCATCGACTAGGCAGTTGAGCATCTTCTGGAATGTCTCGTGTTGTAACCTGGCATGGTCCAACTCTTCAGAGATAGGTCCTATAATTTCCTAGAGATCCTTATTAGCCTGATCTATATTTTGATATAGCTCTATGAAATTTATAATTACTTCCTCACTATCTTTGAGGATTTGCTCTCTCTAGGAAGACACTACTACACCTTGCTCACCAATCTTGGCATACTCATTTATCTTCTCCTGACTAAGGGCTTTAGGAGTTTCGGGTGGCAGCTACAGGAGGTGCATTGCCCATATTTTGCAGGGATTGGAGAAGATGTTTGTTTTGCTCTTTCAATATCCTCTTCTCTTCCTTTGCCTCTTGAAGCTTTTTTCAAAGGGCATCCACTGTGGATAAGGCCTCTCCTTGCAGGCTCTCTGAGGATGTTCCCATTGTGACCTGAGTCACTATAAAATCTGTAGGAGACATATCTTCTTTCTTATTGGTGGGATCAAGGTACGCGATCTCCATAACCCTTTCGCCTGAAATGCTCTGAGAGAGCGGGTTACGGCCTTTTTCTTCTTAGGCCCTTTGGCCGGAATAACAAAGAAGTCCATAGGTGTAATGGGGACTTTCCTCTTGTGCTGACTCAGGTGTTTAGAGAATCATTCTGAACTTAAGGGAGTGGGACCAAAGGGAGAAGAGGAAACGGAGCTGGAAGAAGGAACAACTACAGTGGACATGGAGAAATGAGTCGAGACGCTGGGTGGTGGCATTGAAAAATAAGCCAACCCTCCAACACTCACAGGGGTAGGAGTCACTTTAGGAGAGGAAACTGTGGGGGTGGAAGGGATCTGCGAGATGAGGGAAGAAATGTTGGGGGACAGATCCGTGAGGGAAGAGAAGATGGAGGAAGAGGAAGGGGGAATAGTAAAAGATGGGGGAGAAGACACAACCAAAGGAGTGGTTGGTTGAGTGACGTGAGGAGGGGAAGGAGGAGCGGGAGATGGGATGGTGGGAATCTCACCAGTTGTAGTAGTGGCAACATCCTAAGTGGATGTTCCCTTTGGAGCACTTACCACTTCTTCTTCTTATGGGGATGTCAAGCTTACTACCTACTCCTGCCCAGCGGAGGGAGGGCTCTCAGGAGCTTCCTCTTGAATGGTGCTTGTCTCTCCCTCTTTATCCTTTCCTTTTCCTTTAGGAAAATGCTTTGGCTTGGTGGGTGCATTTCCCAAGGGAGACGTGGTAAAGTCTACTCCAAGGTAGATGAGACCATTTTTCTTGCACCAATGTTTAGTGCGCTGTAGAGTGCCTTTGACCCTTTCCTCAATAGTCTGAGGGGCCTTGTTTCTATCAATTTCAGCAAATGGCCAAATGTCCCCATCCGTGTCTAGATAAACCTGATCAACCTCTTGATCAGTTGCTTGGAATCCCTTTGGGACAATGGCCACACCATACTGAATGATCTCTGCCAGGGCAAGCCGGGGGAGTGGTCCTTTCTTCTGAGCTCGACTTCGTGATACAGATCAATGTTGATATCTTCGATCTGAGGGACGTGAATTGGATCGAGCTTTTCCCTTGGAAGGTAATTACGAGGATCAAAGGTTGGCCTCGCCGGGGAAATTATGCTTTAATTTGAGCAATTCAAGCTTTGTAAACATCTCTCGGGCTTTTCTTTGTGAAGCACAAGTGTACCTGCCCACTGTGAGGGGGAATGGAGTTCCACCCTTCTTTCTTTTCAAACATTTTTCATGGTATGTGATAAGCTATCTAGATAACTCCAATAGGATCAGCTTAGGTCCCACATACCTTGGTAACTTGGTGGGATCCCCCAAGAAGTTGGCGGCTCTAAGATAGGTGAAAGTGGGGAATTACGTGAATAACACTCCCCACTTCTCTGTGGTGGATATCACACTTTTGGTCATCTAACCGTGAGTCATACTGGGCCTCAAGAGGTAGATAACACCGTAGAAGAAGGCATCATTTATTTTTCTTAATTGTACTATACTCTTTTCTAGCTTTAACTCTGGATAATACTCATATATTTGGACCTGGGGCCATACTCCGCATTGATTCAATGTTGGGTAGTCCCTCTTTGAGGTAGAAACATATACCACATAGGAGTTCATGTAGAACCTCTCAGTCGTTGAAAGTTGTTGAAGCTGCTCGGAGATGGTGCTGCTAATAATCTCTGCCCATTCAAAATATTTCTCAGGAACTTTTTTTGCTCATTGCTTCTAAGTATCTGAGCATCCACTTGTGAAAGTAATGGGCATCAGGAAGCCCAAATACTCTACTGAGGAAGGTGATAGTGTCACTCAATTCTTATGAAAATTCACTACGATGAATGACTTGTGGCCACCTGCTTACCACCTTCTTGTTTTTTAGGTACACCTCATTCATTAGCTGCATGCATTTGTCTTCATTTTCGTTCCATGTCTTCATGCATTCTTCTTGGCTTATTGCAACAAAATGCTGGTGGTGAGGGATAACCAACATGATTTCAAAGTGTCGGGCAGTGAGGCTAATTATTACCTCACCCTTCTCATTCTCGACACATCTTGTCTCCTTATTGTAACAACGGCCCACCACCATCATGAACTCGTTGTTGATTGCGCTCATGGGAATCCCTGCAGCAAAGTGTAGACCACTGCCGACCAATTTGTCCATCCACGGGCTTCCCGTGACCTTCTTGGTTCTAGCCAAGAAGTCCTCCATGTCAATATGGCCAAGCTCTGAATCTCTGATATCCTTTGGTATTTATACTTCATTTCTTCTTCTGTTAGCTTGGCTTTACCCTTAGACTTGGTTGGCTTCTTTCTCGATGAAGACATGTGTGAATCTGAGTTTAGTTGTTGATATGTAAGAAGAATCAAGGAAGTCCACTGCAGAAGAGCCATGTTGGCTGTTAAGTCATCCATCAAAGCTTACAGAATGAAAAGTTGGCAATTTATGAGCTTCTGGGTGCAAGGCACAACTTTACTGCAGGCTATAGGGTCTCAAAAAGCAAGGCACACTTTTGGAATGTGTTTCATGGCAGAAAACAGTGCCAAAAGGGGCGCAGGGCACAGAAAGACTACACACAACATTTAGATGTTGGTGTCAACGGATATGCACTCGCACCATATAAAGGGTTTTAACTCAGCGCATATTTATTTGGTGTAGCAAGTCCTCAGGGTGCACCATTGGCACATATATGGTAGATGTAACATTAAAGTGAATTGTGCCAAGGGTTTAGCTTTTCACGGTGTGGGAAGGACTTGCGCAACATTCATATGTTTTTGTTTGTAGGTGTATGTGTGCTTGCGCTTAGGAATTTTATGATTTTATAAGGTGCAAGAAAGGCTAATGTTGCGCGCGGGGATAGTGCGCCTTGGTGCAACTGTGTTTGGTGTAACAATAATGAAGTCAGCACCTTGTAAAAAAAATGGGTTTGATTACAACAACTTTTAGAATTTTTACTACCTTTGCTTGTGGTTTTTTGACTCTTTCAACTCAGAGTTTGACAGTGAGGGGAACGGAGGAAAAAGGGACAGGGGTCCAATCTGAGGCAGGGCATCCCAAGTAAGAAGATCTAGAAAGAGAGTAAAAAAGGTTTTGAAAGTGGTTTACAATATGAATGGGAGTGAAGTCATCTTCTTAGGTTCATTGTTGTTTTTTAAATAACACAAATTACCAAAACAAACAAAGAAACCACAACAAATCCACAAGAAGGGAAAGAGCCACTTACTAGGAATATATAAGATAGAGGAAACGATGTGGGATCCACGAATGCAACAAAAAGCAACACACGGGGCTGACAGGAATGCTGATAAGCGCAGAAGAATAACTTTTCACATTTTTTGAATTGTGAAAAAGATAGGTCGGATGCGCCTATTTATAGCAAAAGGTGCAATAAATGCGCCACCAACTTTTCTATGGCGCAATTAGGGAGATGTTGACACGAAACTATTTGCGCAATGGCGTAGTTTTTAAAGTGTCGACACTGCGTTTTCAACACCTTGGTGCACCATTGATGGGTGCAACATTCAGAGTGTTGACAAGTGGGCGCATGCACCTTGGCACATTTTTTAAAGGTACAACATTCAGAGGTGCAACATTCAGAATGTTGACACTCAATAGAATGCACCAAAGGAATATAGGGGGTGCAATTTTGGTAGATGTAACATGAAAGAAAACTGCACCCATCCCAAAAAGGATTAAAATGACCAAGTTCTAAAAACTAGATTTTCCGGAAAGGGGTTTTATGCCATTCCGAACGTTAAGAGACCTCAACGAGGGACAAAAACAGAAATTTTGGTATAGTTACCTACAAAATTGCCCTTGTCAATTTTACAGGATAACAGCTCACTCTTTCTGGGGACTAACTTTGATCGAAGTTCAAGGGTAGAGAATCCCATATCAACATGTGCCTATCCATTGGGTTGGAGAGTCAAAAACAAGGGCGATGAAAAAGGAAGGAAAACACACAACCATCAAAAGTAAACACACGACAAAAACAAACACACAACTAAAGCAAACTGTACAAAGAAGAGAGCAAGCTCTACTTCCTGAATATTTTGAGATGTTGCCCGCTATAGGGAAGCGGGAGTTCAGTCCCATCCAGATATGAGAGATAGAAGCTATTTTCTCCGTTGAGTTGCTTGATCTTGAAAGGCCCTCTCCAAAGAGAGTCGAATTTCCTGTGCATGTCGTTGGGATCTCTTCGCTTGTCCCATAAAAGGACGAGATCTCCTACCTGGAAATCCCTTTGCTTAGCCTTTTTATCGAACAGTCTCTTGATTTAATTCTAATGTTCAGTGATCGTGTCGACCACTCTTACTCTCTTTTCTTTAAGTTCTGTTAGATACATGATCCTCTTTTCTAGGGAATTCTGGAAAGTTTCATCCTCGATCGCTCGTGCCAAGCATAAAGTAGTGAGTTCCACAGAAATGGGAAGCTCAGCGTCGATTCCATATAACACTTGAAAAGGTGACATACTGAGAGACCTCTTCGAAGTAATACGGTCTGCCCATAAAGCATCATACAATGACTTGTGCTAGGACCGTTGATTCTCATCGACTAGTTTCCGTATGATGGTCACTAGGTTCTTATTACTGGATTCTGCCTGACCATTTCCCTGGGGGTAATAATCTGAGGCATAAGCCAAAGTTATCCCGTACTCATAACAAAAACTGATAACTTCCCATGAGGGTGAAGTTGGAGGCATTATCAGCAATGATCTTGTGTGGGATGCCGAACCTCACGATGATATTTTCTTTGATGAAGTTGCAAACAACTTCAGAGGTGGCATTCTTAACAGGTATGGCTTCCACCCATTTGGTGAAGTAATTTGTTGTTGTTAGGACATAACTATGTCCGGCACTTGATTGGGGCTGTAGTTATTCGATGAATTCAATTCCCCATTTCCTGAATGGTTCGTCAATAATGATGGGCCTGAGGGGAAAAGCAGCCAATTTTGGTTTGCCAACAAACTGTTGGCAAAGTTCACATTTTACTACCCAGGTGGCTGTATCCTGAAATAGTGTTGGCCAGTAGTACCTGGCCCCTATGATCTTATGTGCTATTACAGATGAGGAGAAATGACCGCCGCAGGCTGAGTCATGAAAACTCTTAAGCAATTTGATCTGCTGCGGTTTGTCAACGCATCGCAAGAAGATGCCATCAATACCGTGCTTGTATAAACCATCATCCCATATGACATATCTAGCTACCTTTGAGCTTTATAGTCCGCTTCTCATTCAAAGTTAGATGAGCTGCGCACTCACCATAGGTGAGAAAGAAAGTGATATTGGAATACCATTCATCGCTAGTTGCAACGAATAGAACCATAGGAAAAGAATCAACTTTCTTCAATTTACCTTGCGTTGCGTCGATGCAATCATCTCTCTTTGGGGATTTCTGAATCTTTGTTTTCAGCCATAAGCTGACATAGGCCCTTGCCTCTTACTAGCTTGGTTGGTTTTATGTCTAGATCATACTCCTGGACCTTCGCAATCCAATTCCCTCGTAAGCTCCCTAACTCTTGTTGAGTTAAGATAGACTTGACTACTATGTCAGGAACCAACACTATTGTATGAGAGTTTAGGGTGTAGTACCGGAAGTTCTTGACTGCTTTGACAACGGTGAATACGTGCTTTTCTAACTGAGACATATTTAATTCATGAGGCTTGAGAGGGGAGCTCATGAACGCGATAGGAGATTCAACACCCTCAGAATTATTTTGCATTAAGATGGCTGATACAGTATGCGCAGATGCATAACTGTACATGATAAAATCCTTGGAGAAGTCGGGACATACTAGGATGGGTGCATGGGCAACGGATGCTTTTATATCCTCGAATGATGCCTTTACTTCTTCACTCCATCGGAAAGTTTGTGACCCTTTCATCATATTTGATATGTGCCGAGTCTTTTCAGCAAAGTCTGGAACAAAGCGTTTGAGAAAATTCACCTTTCCGAAGAAGGAGTGAACACCAATCTTGCTTGTGGGTAAGATAAGGTTCTGAATAACATTAACCCTTTCGACATCTATTTTTGTTCCTTCCTTGCTGACAACGTGTCCCAGTAACTTTCCTTCAGTGACCCCGAAAATAAACTTTTTTAGATTTAGGGAAATCCCGTATTCTCGGCATCTAATCAATACTTGTTCCAAATGATCACAATGATCACTTCGATTTTTAGAGAACAAAGTTAAGTCATCTAAATAAACTACGATGACCTTTCCCATTATACCTTTGAATGCGAAGTCCATTGCTCACTGAAAGGTGGCACCAGCATTGGTCAAGCCAAAAGGCATCTTGTTGTAGGCGAATGTGCCCCAGGGAGTAGTGAATGCTATTTTGAATTTGTCTTCGAGTGAGACATCAATCTGATTATAGCCTGAAAAATCATCAAGCATGGACAACATCTCTGAACCGGTTACTGCCTACAGAACTTGATCCATTATGGGCAGCGAGGTAATTTTCCTTCAAGGATGCCTGATTCAGATTACAAAAATCTACGCATATGCGTATCTTGCCATTCTTCTTTTGTACGGGCATGATATTTGTGACCCAGGGTACTGTGATGGATAGGAAAGATAATCCTCACATCCAGCATTTTCTGTATTTCTGCCTGGATGGTACACGAGATCTTGGGGTTATAGTGTCTCTATTTCTGGCGAAATGGTTTGACATCATCTTTTAACGAGATGTCATGTTGAACGTCCTTAGGCTTGAATGACTTTAGATCGGCATAAGACCATGCCAATACGTCCATATATTTCTTCAGCAATTTGACAAACTTCCGCTTTTCCTTGGGTGTACAACATTTCCCGATGTTCACAAACTGCGGATGTTCCACAGAACCCAGGTTGACCGAATCAGTCTTTGGAGAGGAGTTAGGGTCATCTTGCTGCTTCTTCTTGACAAAACAATCATGTTTGTCAAACAAACGTTCCAGAGAGACTAAACCTTTTAGAATTTTATTTCCCTTGAGTTGACATATGCCATCACCTTCTTCTGACTCGTTTGCTTGACTAGTGACAGATTCACGACATGCAGAAGTAGATCCTTCAAAATGAAGCTCATTGAAATTTTCTGCTTTCTCTAGAAAGGTAATGAGTTGATTGTCATTGTTAAATACCTGCCAGGTGCTGAGACTTTTCTGGCACGCTTGGGCGGAAGACTACCTCAATGGTATATGTGTCTGTTTTCAACCCTGGGTGAGGGAGCATAAGAGATGCTGAGATGGCCAATGAATCAGCTATGTCATTTTGAGCTCTTGGAATGGCTTTTATTGAGAAAGCGTTTAAATTCCTCCATGATATCCCATACCACCTTGCTATAATGTTTGAGTCTTTTATTCTTTACTTGGTATATTCTTTTCACTTGATTAACGATCAGCTTAGCATCGCCCTGTAATTTTAGGTTCTTGATTCCCCTTTCTTTTGCAGCTTGCATGCCAAGTAGCAAAGATTCATATTCAGCAGTATTATTTGTATTGAAAAACTGCAACTTGAAAAGAGAGAGGAAAAACCTCCTCTTTAGGAGATATTAGCACATCTCCAGCACCACATCCGCTAGTTGCACAACTGCCATCAAACTGTAGTGTCTATATCTTGTTAAGATCTTCCTCCTAGACGAGGACGTCCATTTTATCAGATTCATTGGATAAGAAGTACTTCCCCATCCCTGATGATTTGAAGAGAATTTAGGATTTGGGGTCATCAGAATTGGTGACTAGATACTTCTTTTGCGATTCATGCTCCAATGTATGCATTACACCCTTGACAGGGATTCTGGCTTTGGACCAGTCCATGTGAATCTCTCCACCAACTTTCTCTACAAAAGCTTCTTATTAGTAGAATTCCATATGCCGCTGGGATATCAGCAACGAGGATGGTCATCTTCACCCTTTTCTCTGGGAACGCTGCAAATGCAAACTGTGCCATCTTTGATCTGACCAATCAATGGAACCTGTTTGGTTTCCATGGAGTAACATCTACCGAAAGGCTTGGTAAGAGTGAGGCCCAAAGCATGAGTGACCTTCACCGGCATGACATTATCGGAAGCTCCAGAAATTCAATTATGTAGTTGTTTAGCTTGTGACCATTGATTAGGAGGGGAGAGATAAAAAGGTTCAATTTTTCTTGATGCGGAATTCGAAGGTAACATTTATGCGAGATGCAGGAGGAGTGGAAAGGATTCCTCTTGGGGAGACATGAGAGGGTACAGCAGCTTGGATTTGGATGTATTTGGTCAATATTACAAGTTGCTCAGGGTTAGACTAAAGATATTTGGCTTCAAACTTTTGAATCTTGGTCTTTTTTAGCGTGATCGATTATGTCGAATGCGACCAAGGGTGTTGCGTTAATGAAGGAATGAGTCCCTCATTTTGCAGCGGTAGGGTAGGGTTACTGGTCTTTATGGAAACAAAAGAAGGCTGATTTGGAGGAGAGATGGGAGGAAAAGATTTCTTCATAAAAGACTTAATAGGAGGCTGAGCAGGAAGAGGATTACCCCTTATAGCAATGGTTGGAGGCGTGTTCGACATAGCCTTCTCCTTTTGTATCTTGGCAACAACATTCTGCTTCTTTTCCTTGTGAGCGGGGTGAAAACAACATATGACTGTCCGCTTGAATACCCTTGGGTACCATCGCCAGCCAGTTCACTGACATCTTGATCATCTTCGCCTTGCGCTGAAGGTTCTTCATAAATTTTCTCCTCTTCTTCGATCTCGACCAAGGAATTAACCGGAGGAGCCTCAAGTGCTAATCTAGGAGCGGTAGCGGGGCAAACACAACCTTTGTGGGGCATTGTTCGGAGTGAAGTTCCTCCACGGGATATCCTGGTATGGATGTTAGGAGAAGCTTGAGCTAATTGCTTCTTTAATGCGAGTAATTCGTTTTCCATCTTCTGGAATGTCGGATCTGATGAAGTGCTTTGAGAAGGATTTGAAGCCTTAGGCTTGGATGGCTCTCGTTTTAACTCGCCAGATATAAGTAGGTTATCCTCTATCCGAATGGCCGTAGCTTGAGCAAGGACCAGGGTGGTGATTTTTTCTTATAAGAGTAAGAAACTTACTCTTGAGCTCATGGCGTTCATGAAGAAACACTTTTGGTTTTCTGATGTTGGCAGCATGGCAGGTGGCACACGGTTAATCAGCGAATTGAAACAGGCGATAAAATTGCGCATGGTTTCATTGACCTCCTTCTTTAGGTGAGTGATCTTTGACAGTAATGCAAATGCGTCTTCTGAAGGCTTATTCCTATCTTCAAATGCAGTTCGTAATGTGGCCCAACTGGTGATAGATCCGGTTGGCAAATGTTGGATCCATTCCTGCTGCAGGTCCTTGCAAGGTCTCTAAAAATAGGCGTACTGACACGTCTTCATGGGTCACATCAAGGATGCTACATGACATAATGAATGTAGATATATGTGAATTCATGATTTGATTTCCACTCCCATAAAATCTTAGGAAATTCTTGTGGTTTTCATGAGGGAGTGCATAAATTGGATGCGGCAACGCAAGAGGGCCCATAGCGTTTCCCCATGGCACTGCCATTTGAAAAGATGGAAAGAGGATGCGAGCTTGAGAGTGCGGTTCTGCTTAGCAACAGAGCACTGCAAAGGGATGTGGAGGTATTGGTCGTCAAATAGGACTTTACGAAGAGCAACAGTCAGGGGACAAAAAGTCCCTCCTCTTTAATGGGAGAGGTTCCCTTATTCAGAAACGAACCTATTTACAAATATGTAAAACATGATTTTCTGGTTAAACTTGGATATTACGAAAGTGTTTTCTATGAAGATGGTCAAGTACAAAAGGACCGAGGAATGAGAGTACGAGAATGAGCAGAAAGGCAAACACTCAGAATTATAGTTAACAGAGTAATTCTTTATGTATGCGAAGTTACGGTGAATTGAAACAAGATCATTTGCATCATATGAATAAGATGAAATTTAAAGACACAAAGTTCCGTAAATAACATCTGCTAGAACGACAAGTTTCTTAACATAACACAGATTCATTAATCAAGGACACAAAGTTCCTTCTTGGTTATACAAGATCACCATGCTTGCAAAGTTGGAGAGTATGCAATCAGTGAGACTAACAAACTAGAGACAAATGATCTTCACAAAAATTAAATGAAAGCTTAAGGATAACAGAGATCAGATAGACAAAGAATGGAAAGCCCTTCTGTATTGATTTCTTTGTGATCTATTTACACTTTCAAAAAATATGCCAAGTTCTTCCTCTCCTTTCAGAATGGCGTAGAGAGGCCATTATATAGCTTACAAATCAGTTACTCTTCGTAACCGCTTCTTTTAACTAAAGATTAGTTAAGGACTGCCAATCGCAATACCTCAACTTATTACAAAGAAAACGGAAAAATAATGGGAAGAAGAGAAAAGAATAAGGAGAAGAAGACAGGTGGTCCGTTACTGGGAGGGACCCACTGACTTCAAAATCCGCTTGCCTGAATCTCTTCAACGCCTCAGCTATGTCTCTGCCACGAGGGACTGACGTGTTGGCTGTAGACTGAGTCCAAAATCCAAGACACTTCTCCATCCTCTTTATCAAACTCGACATGAGTATGATAATCTTTATTTGCTTCTTCAATGGCAGATTGAAGAGAGCAGATCTCCTTCATTTTCTCTTTGGAGATGGAGCTTTCCTTGAATAGATTATCTTTGACAAAAGCTCTGAATTGAGCTTTGATTTCTTGCAAGGAAAGGGGAACACCAGAAGTTTCATCCTGAAGATGACAATGTATATCTTTGAAAGCAGAGACAACTAGTGTCTTGAAAGCTTCACCTTTCTGCCAGCTATTCTTTAGTTCTCCCAAAGCCTCCTCCAAGACTTTGATCTTCCACTCCACACGCTGTAAACCCTAGGATTTTGACAGCTTATCCTTCACATCATAAAAAACCTTACTCGCCAATAAAATGTTCTAATCTGTCTGTCCCATAAGGTGGAGGTCTACTATGCAACTGCTCCAGAGTTTGAGCTCCTTATCTATGATCCCAATAGTAGAAGAGAGCTTTTGTTGCAAATTGTTCACTTTTCCATGGAGTTTGAAAGCTTCATCAATGAAGTTCAAACCCTGCAAAAATCATATTATCCACCATGGTTTCCATAGCTCTGCCATATACGGAATACTTGTGCATGTCTTTGATATTCTGTACTTCATCTTGGCTCAAAATTACAGGTGGTGGAAGAGTAGTCAATGGGGTAGGGTCCAAAACTTTGTCCTTAGACAAAAGAGACTTGATGAAACCTGTGAGAATCTAGGCCTGTTCAAGTCCAACTGTTCAATAGTTTGTTTCCCTTTCTCTACCCTCCAAATGACTCTTGTGACTGTTTCCTAGAGGTTATGTATCTCTCCTTCAGGGGTAGACTCTCCCATTGGAATTCTTGAGAGTTCTAGGTCAGATGCCTGCAAGTCCTGATCTGATTTTTCTGCTATAGGCTTAGCAATCTCCAAGGAATTTCTAATCCTGAGCATCAGACACTATCCTGGAGGTGATCTTGGCCTTATTAGCACGAGAAGGAGTAGTGCCTAACAAGGCTGCCATATCATCAAAATTTGGTCCAGAGCTCCGAGAGGAAGATTTCCTCTTCTTACTGTCAACAAGAGGTTGCACCCACGCAAAAGAGGAAGAGGAATCAGCAGGAGGGGCAATAGGGCCAAGAGATAGAGATCTCAAGACACTCAAGGTTTGCGCAGCTGTTGATTCAAGTTGGGATGTGAGTGTTGTGCCTGAGACAATTGAGGCAGAAGAATCAATAACACTCGGAAGTTCAGTGCTCTAGACTTCCTTATCTTTATCCACTGGGTCTTCAAGAGCATTTGCAGGGGTTTACATTTCACTCTCTTCACTTTCGCTGAGAAAAATGATGTTCTCTTGTCCCAAAGGTAACTTTTACCTGCTTTCTTCGAGGATCATTTTCCACAGGCTCCTTCTTAACCTCCTTGAGTTTCTTCTGGTACACTTGAGTGGATGAAGAAGGAGTGAAAGCTGCAGGTCCTTGTGTTGATGAGGCAGGAGGGTCTTTGCATTGGTGTATTCTGACCTTGGAATCAATTCTTCCCTTCTTGGTGTTGAGACATCCTTAGAAGAGGATTCTCCTAAGTTCCTTTTGAGTTCTTGAACTTTCCTGTCGAACCAGACCTTAGTCTCTGACTAAGACTGGAGCAAGGATCTCGGCTAGATCATCTTTCTCTTTCCTGTTCCAATCCAAGTCCTCCAAGGGAGTGTGCTTAACCACATTGTCATACTCATATGAGTACAGATCAGAGTTGTCATCCTAGAGACCTTCAAGAACTTGATACAAACTGAGTTCTTGGATCAATGACAGAGAGAACCTGCCATAATGCCTTCTCCTAGCCTCAAAATCATCTGCACAGTCAGCCCAGTAGTCTTTTGTATCTGCCCTATGATAATAGATTATCTTGATGTTCTGTTCAATGAACTTCTTCAAGTCGAAGCAAGTTCTTGGCTTGAAGAAATGCACAGTGATAGGAACCAGGGCTCTTTCTATGTTCTGTACATCCAGGGCTGTTTTACAAGTGTAGTTTCCCAAAGAGATGGGAAAAGTGCAAAACCAGTAATCTTCTTATCTCTGCAGGTTCTATGCAGTTTGTCTAACTGCCTGCATATCTCTATTAAGGCCATTTTATCACTGCAGAACATGGGAAGCCTTAGAGGGGTGCCTTCATAACTGGCAAGCCTGATATAAGAGAATTTTCTGAATTGGATAAAATAAGCACCGTAGTGCGATATCAGAGTTTATGGCTTCATTAGAAAACCTCCTAGCAGTATCACCTTCAAGCAGCCTGACCACGTACATGGTGAAAGCATCGTTGACCCTTCGGAAATTGCGATTGCTGGTTTCCAGAGTGAACTGCAGGTAGTAAGCATATACAGGATCATCTTTTGTGGGCATCAATGTAAGAAAAGCCAAACCATTGCCTTTACGCCGCTAGAGAATACATCAGGTACAGAAGTCATGTAGAACTTCTTTATCTGCTGTACATTGGACAGCTGCTCTGCCAAATTCATGTTGATAATTTCCACCCTGTTGATGTTTTGAGTTCCCTCACACACCATGCTGATGAGTGGGCACATCCAGAAGTGGAACTCATTGGTAGAGGGTAAACCCATAACCCGAGCCAGTAGAATAATAAAATCTGATAATTCTTCATTTAAATCTGCCCATAAAAGAGTCTTGGAAAGACAAGATGCTCCCTTCTTAGGGTTCTTCAACCAGGACTTCACCACCCACGTCTTGTATTTATCACTGTCTTGATGGAACAGGGCCTGTGCTTGATCCCGGGAAAAAAAAATGGCATTATCCATCTCTGGGATCCTCAGAGCAGTGCTAATGGCGGGCAGCGTCCAGCTTGGTGATGAGTTCCCCGTGTACATTGGTTAATTCACTCGAATCAAGGTCGAAGTGAGCTCTGCACGAAAGCACTGTATCAGCACATTGTATTGAGATTGGGAAACCTCCAGCAAAAGCCAAACCGCTATCATGAATCATCTGTGCCATTGGTGTAGGGTTTGCATCTGCCATCCTTGCCCAAAAATCACCGAAATCAAGGTGACGAGCTTCACTGTCCCTAATATTGGGAACGACAGATTCTAGTGGTGAGATTTGTTCCTGTCCCTAAAATTTAATCTTCATATTGATATAAATTTGGAGGACAGGGACGCAAATTAGACTTGGGAAAGAATTGCACAGGGAAGGGATACACGCGCAGGAAATTAGATTACAAGGGTTCGAGCAATGGGTAGCATGGAAGCAAGGTGAAAAATGCAAAGGTGGTTTGCTCATTATATAGCCGATTAGGAGAGAGAAAGACAATGAATGCGCACTTAATACATACCCACCAATTTGAATAAGCAGGATATTCAGGTAGAGCGGAAAAAACTATCACAAATGGCACTTGGTTCATTTGGGACGTGTGAGATGCTGAATGCGTGAAACACGCGACTCTGCCGATTCGGGTGAAATGAGGAAAAGATGCACAAATTCCTTTTGGAACATGTGGGATAAAAGGGCACAAAACACGCGACTCAGCCGGATCAGCCGAAAAGGTGACAATGGGTCCGGAATTTTTTTGGGACATTCGTGAGATGCAAAAGCGCAAAGTACGTGATTCGGGTGTTTTCGGCCGAAAACGGAACAACTTGTCACAATTGGACTTGGGACATATGGGACGCAAGTGCGAAAAGTGTGAAGTACGTGCGGTTCAGGTGTTTCGGCCGAAAAATGGAACAATTTGTCAAGTTTGAACTTTGGGAAATTTGGAACAAAGAAGTTCCGACCGGCCCGAAAAAGATAGACTTCGGGGAGACCGAACGATTGGGGAACCGAGCGCACTTTTGAACTTGGGACACGCGGGACAAAAATGTACGACAGGCCCGAAAAACACACAAAATGACCCAAAAACACAGATTTACTCAGTTTCTCGACTTTTAACAATTTTAGAACAACAGAGAAGACACTTAAACTCAAAATTTATGAAATTCACTTCTTTAAGAGCAGGGATTTTTGAGTGGACAACAGGAGGCAAGGCACTTATGGCCGACCGATTAGCTGAACTAAGTGATGTGAAGCATGTTGGTGTAACACTGAAGTTGTGCTGTTGAAGTAGATCAAAAATAGGATCAACTTCTCTACAGGCTCTCCTACTACGGGTAAATGGTTCACCAGCCAGTGTATCTACTGAGATTTGTAATGTCTTTTAGAGCAGATTTAAAAACTCTTTTTGTTTGTACTTGCTGATTTTCTAATTTTTCTGACAAAAATCAGCAGCATGTACTTTTTTAAATATTTAATCTTATCCCTCTTTTGAAAACCGATTGTAGTTTAATGAAAAAGATTAACGAGGATAAAATGATGGTTAACTTAGTAAGCTGATTTTTAGATCTTAGATTTGACTTTTTGGAAGAGTTTGAAAATATTTGAAAAAAAATCATGATTTCAAATCTATGGAAATATACGGGTTTTTATAAAAACTCAGCGAACTAAAGGTTTCTAACTGGTCCAGATCTATGGATCTCTGAAGAAAATTTTCAGTTTGCATCACTTTTGCAAAAAAAAATTAGATTTTAAACAAAAAGTTAAGATTTGCAAACAGGTAGTGATTTTTACAGTTTTATCTATTTTCCTAGTCTCTCCAGCAGCTTTATAAACTGTTAGTGTCTTTTAGCTGACATACCACTCACATAGATCTGGTTCTTTCCACTAGTGGAGTCGCAAAAAACTGTTGGTCTGAAAATCTGTCAAGTGGGCAGATCTATGGATAGACAGGCCAACAGTGTGCAGGGCATTGCCCCTCTTTGAGACAACAAAGCGAAACTGGTTTATTGCTATTCTATTAACAGGAATCTGTGCAAGTCCCACATTATTCTGCCTTCAGGGGTTTGGGATCTCATTCATAGTAGGGGTATTTTTGACTAGTGAACAAAAAGGAATGAAGGGAGGAATAGAGATAGGATAGATCTAAAGGGAGAAAAGAAATGAATTCCAAAGCAGAAAGGTCAGAGGGTTTATGTTTTGGGATGGTAGTAAAACACATCCAAACCTACTTGCATAAATGAACAAAGCAATACTTGATGAGAAAATGACAAAAAAAGTAGAGACAGATCTAACAGAAAAGTAACACAGTTCTAACTGAAGAAAGATCTAATGCACATAACACATCCATTGAGCACAAAGTCTTAATTTTTGTATTAATATTTTATGTTACAAAAATTACAAAGCCTTTCTCTTCTCACTTCTATTTTTCATCTAAAAAATGTTCACCCCTTGAATACAATAAGTATCCAAGTATTTATAGAAGGAGAAGGAGAAAGAAGGCTAAAGGAGCCAACAACTATTTACAAAATATCTAAAAGTCAAATGTTGACTTTAGGGGAATTTGGTGGATGACAACATCCTCATGGTGTAACATTGATGATGTCATCATTTGTGCCAACATTCTTTTAAATATTTTACAAAAATGGGATAAATCCTAGGAGGAAGGAACTTATTCGTCGTCGTCCCTTGGGCTGGAAAGGAGTATCCTATTTTTTGCTCAAGAGAGGAAATGTGAAATTGAGCTCTAATACTCCATGAACTTACTAACCATCATTCTGAAGTTGATCCTGAGTAGGACCCTTGGTATGATCTCCAATGACTTCGCAAGTCTCCCGTTCATCTCTGAGTCTTTCCGGGAGTTTGAAGTATTCATTACCTACCTCCATCAGGTATCCAACAAAGTCACGGTAGGCCAGAAGGTTGTTGATAGATTCTGTATCAAAAGTGACCTTTGACTCTAAACCCTACAACATGATTTCCTTGAATAGCCAAATAGTGTCATCTGCCTTCCTCAAGGTGTATGATGGGGTGAGAAAACCTGGAGACATCCTTAAGATGATCTGCTCCATTTGATGCATTGCATCCAAGGCTTCCTCCTTGATTTTATCTATTTTCTCCAAGACAAATTCCATTTGGTCAACCCGATAGTCTAAAGTAGCAAGGGATTTCATGGGGTGCTCTTTGGTGATCGAAGATGCCAAATTTCATTAAGTCATTGACTGGGTAGTTGAGCATCTTCTGGAATGTCTCATGTTGGAACCTGGCATGGTCCAACTCTTCAAAGATAGGTCCTGTAATTACGTGGAGTTCCTTATTAGCCTGATCTATATTTTGATATAGCACTGTGAACTTTACAATCAGTTCCTCAATATCTTTTAGAATTTCCTCTCTCCAGGCGGACACTACTACACCTTGCTCCCCAATCTTGGCATACTAATTTATCTTCTCCTAACTAAGGGATTTAGGAGTTTCGGGTGGCAGCTGCAGGACGTGCATTGCCCATCTTTTGTAGGGCTTGAAGAAGATGCTTGTTTTGTTCTTTTAATATTCTCTTCTCTTCCTTTTCCTCTTAAAGATTTTTACAAAGGGCATCCACTTTGGATAAAGCCTCTCCTTATAGGCTCTTTGATGATTTTCCCATTGTGACCTGATTCACTTTAAAATCTATAGGAGACAGATCCTTTTTTCTCCTTTGTGGGGGTCAGCGTACATGATCTCCATAACTCTTTCACCTGAAGTGCTTTGAGAGAAGCGAGTTATGGCCTTTTGCTTCTTAGCCCCTTTAGTTGGAATAATGGAGAAGTCCATAGGTACAATGTGGACTTTCCTCTTATGTTGACTCAGGTGTTTGGGATATCCATTCTGGACTTAGGGGAGTGGGACCAGAGGGAGAAGAGAAAATGGGGGGTGGAAGAAGGAGCAAGTACAGTGGACGTGGGGAAATGTGTCGAGACGTTGGGTGGTGGCATTGAAAAAGAAGCCAACCCCTCCAACGCTCACGGGGGGTAGGATTCACTATAGGAGAGGAAACCGTGGGGATGGAAGGGATCTGTGAGATGAGGGGAAGAAATGCTGAGGGACAGATCCACGAGGGAAGAGAAGATGGAGGAAGAGGGAGGGGGGGAATAGTAAAAGACGGAGGAGAAGACACAACCAAAGGAGTGGTTGGTTGAGTGACATGAGGAGGGTAAGGAGAAGCGGGAAATGGGATGGTGGGAATCTCATCTACTTGTAGTAGTGGCAACATCCTAAGTGGATGTGCCCGTTGGAGCACTTACCGCTTCTTCTTCTTCTGGGGGATGTTAGGATTACTACCTGCTCTTGCGTGGAGGAGGGAGGGGTCTTAGGAGCTTCCTCTTTACATGGTGTTTGAGTCTCCCTCTTTATCCTCTCCTTTTCCTTTAGGAAAATGCTTCAGCTTGGTGGGTTCATTTCCCAAGGGAGACGTGGTAAAGTCTACTCCAAGGTAGATGAGACCATTTTTCTTGCACCAATGCTCAGTGCGCTGCAGAGTGCCTTTGGCCCTTTCCTCAATAGTCTGATGGTGTCTTGTTCCTATCAATTTCAGCGAATGGCCAATTGTCACCTATCTGTGTCTAGATAAACCTGATCAACCTCTTGATCAGTTGCTTAAAAGCCCTTAGGGACAGTGGCCACACCATACTAAATGATCTCTGCCAGGGTCTAGACGGGGAGCGATCCTTTCTGTCTAAGCTTGACTTCGTGATATAGATCGATGTAGATATCTTCAATCTGAGGGACGTGAATTGGATCGATCTTTGCCCTTGGGAGGAAATTACGAGGATCAAAGGTTGGCCTCGCTAGGAAATTATGCTTTAAGTTGAGAAATTCAAGCTCTACAAACATCTCCTCGGGATTTTCTTTGTGAAGTGTAGGTGTACCTGCCCACTATGAGGGGGAATGGAGTTCCACCCTTCTTTCTTTTCAAACATTTTTCATGGTATGTGATAAGCTTTCTAGACAACTCTAATAGGATCAGCTTAGGTCCCGCATACCTCGGTAACTTGGTGGGATCCCCCAAGAAGTTGGCAACTCTGAGATAGGTGAAAGTGGGAAATTACGTGAATAACACTCCCCACTTATCTGTTGTGGATACCACGCTTTTGGTCATCTGACCGTGAGTCATATTGGGCCTCAAGAGGCAGATGACACCGTAGAAGAAGGCATCATTGATTTTGCTGAATTATGCTATACTATTTTCGAGCCTTAACTCTGGATAATACTCATATATTCGGACCTGGGGCCATCTCCGCATCGATTCAATGCTGGGTAGTCCCTCTCTGAGGAAGCAACATATACCACATAGGAGTTCATGTAGAACCTCCCAATCATTGAAAGTTGTTGAAGCTGCTCGGAGATGGTCCTGCTGATAATCTCTACCCATTCAAAATGTTGCTCAAGAACGTTTTTTCTCATTGTTTCTAAGTATCTGAGCATCCACTTGTGAAAGTAATGGGCATCGGGAAGCCCAAGTACCCTGCTCAGGAAGGTGACGGTGTCACTCAGTTCTTCTGAAAATTCACTACGATGAATGACTTGTGGCCACCTACTTACCACCTTCTTATTTTTTAGGTACACCTCATTCATTAGCTGCATGCATTTGTCTTCATTTTCGTTCCATGCCTTCATGCAGTCTTCTTGGCTTATTGCCACAAAATGCCAGTGGTGAGGGATACCCAACATGATTTCAAAGTGTCGGGAAGTGAGGTTGATTATTACCTCGCCCTTCTCATTCTTGACATATCTTGTGTCCTTATTGTAACAATGGCCCACCACCATCATGAACTCATTGTTGATTGCGCTCACGGGAATTCCTACAGCAAATTACAGACCACTGCCGACCAATTTTTCCATCCCTGGGCTTCCCGTGACCTTCTTGGTTCTATCCTAGAAGTCCTCCATGTCAATATGGCCGAGATCTGAATCTCTGATATCTAGGTCACACTCTGCAATGGATTCGGGCATCTTGACCCTTTTGTATTTATACTTCATTTCTTCTTCTGTTAGCTTGGCTTTACCCTTGGACTTGGTTGGCTTCTTGCTCAATGAAGACATGTGTGAATATGAGTTCAGCTGTTGATCTGCAAGAAGAATCAGGGAAGTCCACCGTAAAAGATCCATGTTAGCTGTTAAGCCATCCATCAAAGCTTACAGAATGAATAGTTAGCAATTTATGAGCTTCTGGGTGCAAGGCACAGCTTTACTGCAGGCTGCAGGATCTCAAAAAGCAAGGCGCACTTTTTGAAAGTGTTGCATGGGAGAAAACAACGCTAAAAGGGGCACAAGGCATGGAAAGACTACACACAACATTCAGATGTTGGTGTCAATGGATATGTGCTTGCGCCATATAAAGGGTTTTAACTCGACGCATATTTATTTGGTGTAGCAAGGCCTCAGGGTGTGCCATTGGCGCAGATATGGTAGATGTAACATTAAAGTGAAGTGCGCCAAGGGTTTAGCTTTTCGTGGCGCGGGAAGGACTTGCACAATATTCAGATGTTCTTGTTTGTAGGTGTATGTGTGCTTGTGCCTGCACTTGCGCTTAGGAATTTTATGAGTTTACAAGGCGTGGGAAAGACTAATGTTGGGCGTGGGGATAGTGAGCCTTGGCGCAACTATGTTTGGTGTAACAATAATGAAGTCAACGCCTTGTAAAAACAGTGGGTTTGATTGCAACATCTTTTAGAATTTTTACTGCCTTTGCTTGTGGTTTTTTTACTCTTTCAACTCAGAGTTTGACAATGAGGGGAACGGAGGAAAAAGGGACAGGGGTCCAATCTGAGGTAGGGCCTCCCAGGTAAGCAGATCTGGAAAGAGAGTAAAAAAGGTTTTGAAAGTGGTTTACAATATGAATGACAGTGAAGTCATCTTCTTAGGTTCATTGTTGTTTTTTAAATAACACAAACCACCAAAAAAAAACAAAGAAACCACAAAAAATCCACAAGAAGGGCAAGAGCCACTTACCAGGAATATATAAGATAGAGGAAACGATGCGGGATCCACGAATGCGACGAAAAGCAACACACGGGGCTGACAGGAACGCTGACAAGTGCAGAAGAATAACTTTTCACGTTTTTTGAATTGTGAAAATGACAGGTCGGATGCGCCTATTTATAGAAAAAGGTGCAATAAATGCACCACCAAATGTTCTATGGTGCAATTAGGGAGATGTCGACACGAAACTATTTGCGCAATGGCACAGTTTTTAAAGTGTCGACACTATGTTTTCAGCACCTTGGCGCACCATTGATGGGCGCAACATTCAGAGTGTTGACAAGTGGGTGCATGTGCCTTGATACATTTTTTAAAGGCGCAACATTCAGAATGTTGACACTCAATAGAATGCGCCAAAGGAATATAGGGGGTGCAGTTTTGGTAGATGTAACATGAAAGAAAACTGTGCCCAACCCAAAAAGGATTAAAATGACCAAGTTCTAAAAACTAGATTTTATGGAAAGGGGTTTTATGCCATTCTAAATGTTAAGAGACCTCAACGGGGGACCAAAACAGAAATTTTCGTATAGTTACCTGCAAAATTGCCCTTGTCAATTTTACAAGATAACAGAAATGATTCACCAAACCGCTCGAAACTTGTTTCCTTCAGATTCACCATCATTTTGAAATCCGTTTTTATATATTCACTTAGTAATATCTACGCGTTTTGTTTGTGGGGTCTTAAAATTTACTGTTTTTGTCTCTTTTATTTCTACGAAACCAGCGATCAACATTGAAATTCAAGAAATTATGAATTTGATTCCCATTCTTTGGAAGACTGTGATTCAGCCACCATCGGATCCTGCTTTTTGAAATGCATGGGTCGTCCAATCCTGAGATGATAAGACATGTATATCTGGTGTCAGATGCTAGTAATTTCCCTCCCCCTTTATATGATTCGGAGTACGCGTTTGACATAATAATATTTCTAATTTTATAAATATAAAATTAAAAAGAAGTCCTCTTTGGTAAGTGCGAATTAAGCTAAATTTTTAAATAGTGGATGCCTTAAAAGGGAAGAGGAAAGCTAAAAATTTGAGATAGGCTAAGAACACTTACATAATCTCATTATGAGTTCAACGGGGAAAATTATATTCTGGTGGGAAATATTAAAGTTCACGAGATCATCCATGAGAGAGAAGAAGTGAATATAAATTGAAAAGAGTTATCACTATTAATCATACTCAATTTTAAAAGCAAAGGCAATAAGGAAAGATCGTAATAGGGAGTGTAATTATACGTCGGGATAGTTTCTCAATTCTCCCAACCTCTTAACTTTGAGATTACTTATTATCAATCTCTTGAAATCTCAACCAAATGTAAGTCTATAGGGTTCTTCTTTCATTTTGTGTTTGGAATATTATTTCCTTATGTAGTTTTATCCTAGTTCAATTTGGTGGAGAGATGATATTTGTATCATTATGATGTTGATCTAGATGTTGCATCTCGGCTACAGGAAATCAGCTACGCTCCTGGGAAAATTTTTACTACCAATTAATAAAAGGATCAGTTGGTGGTGTGCAGAATTGCGTGGAGAGTTCAATTTTTTCATAGTGATAATCTTGTTAGCAGTAAATTAAATCATATACAATAATGATGATTTCAGTGGAGAAATTATATTCAGCGTGATTGAAAGCAAATGCAATTACTTAAGTTTAATCCACAATTTTGCTCATATCTTCTGTCCCAGCAAAGGTGCGAGAAAATTCATCTATTGTTGGTATTAGTGTTGTTGGGGATTCTGTAGGAGCTTACATGGCTCTAAAAATTATTGATGGGGAAAACTAAGGGACCTTACGATTAAATTGTAGGCCCACTGTCATGATTTGAGAAAGATACTAGAAACGTAACTTTTGCATAGAAGGAATTTGACCTTTGAAAATAAGGTCGCGCTACACATGAAGACGTATGCCACAATTTCCTGCACACCAACAATGATTGAAACATAAAAACACATGGACGTTCGAGATTTTTTTGAGGTCGATGATATGGAAAACAAAGTGGATGGCCTAGATCCACATGCAATGGTACTGAATGTCAGAAACCCCCCATGGTTCTAGCTAGGAAAATGCCTTCGGCGTAAATATTAGAGATTGTGTGTTTCTAGATGTCAATAGGTTTATGCCCATGTACACTTTTTAAAAAGTAAATATTTGGTATTTTAAATTGGTGTTTTTATGTGTGACCTTCCAATTTTTTTTATTCATGAATGTTTATATTTATTTTCCGGAAGGCATCAATATTTGGAGAATTTTTAGTTGGGCAGTGTCATATTTCAGCAGCTTCTCTCGCCTTGTCCTTTTCTGTTACCCAACTATTCGTAGTCAGTTTTTTTTATTTCCATATGTATCCACCTCCCTCATTAAGACATGTGCCATATTCTATTTGTTAGAAGATCTACCTTACTGTTCCTTGGCATCTTGTTGGCCCGCCATTTTATGGTGCTAAGGTTTTCAAATGGACGGCACAGGTCAACACAAATAGAAATGGAGATCGGGAAAAATATGTTGGTAATGACACTTCCACGTGAAAAAATTCCAATCAATTGTATCCCAATCAAAAAATTAATCACATTCACCTATCCTCACACATGCATGCTTGAAATTTTTTAGGAATAAACAAATGGGGTTAAATATTGGTCTTGCATTGCCCTTCATAGATCTGAGCCATTGACACCATCTCTACCATGCAAAGGCCCACTAAAACTAATGCCTTCAACATAATAATTCAAAACATTTCCATATTACTTTAATGTTTTGATTAAATCAAAATCTACTATTTCATGTTCTTTGCAAAAATTGTAAGAATTGTGCTTCAATTTATTTCTCCTAAATTTTTTTGAAGTAAGTTTATTTTACAAGATTTGCGTAGTGGCACATTCTTGCCTATATAATTTAATGTTGTAGACATTAATGATGTTGAAAATTAATATAATCTACAAAGGGACTTAGCAAAAATGTCTATGTATGTAAGCATTAGATGGATGAATGCCCCAATTGCCTTCTTTGGCTATGTGAAATTTGTTCTAGAAGAAACTTTGACAAGTTGAACTTTTCCTGCCTTAACTGGAATTGAATTGTAATGATTGGAGGAGAATTTTTGCAAGTGACTAGTTGCTGACTCCAAGAGTTAAAGAGAGAGGACACAAAATAGATAAGAATAAAATAATGTTTAGGTATTACATATGAATGTTTTTGTTAGGCCTTATACTACTATGGGCTCATAACAATTCTTTGTGACAGATGTTATTCTCCAATGTAATAAGGAATCTACTAAATTGTTAATAAATGTTATTGAAGAGAAGTTTTAAAATGTTGTTTAAAAATTAATTACAATTAGTTTTAATGTTTGAAGTCTTTAATATATAAATATAAATAAAATTGTAATGTAATAATGTTATGATAAAAGAATTAGAAAAATATTGAGCATGACATTTTTGAAGAGAAAAAATAATAAATATACTACATCATGCATTCTTAAGTAGGTGGCATGTACTTATTGTTTTACCACTTTCTTTATGGATTTAATGAAATAGATAAGGTGATGGGCCGAGGAGGAATACCTGTTGTGATGGTCGGTTTAAAGGTTGTGCATGTGTTTCTGACTTCTTAATCTGATGCTCACTGCGAGAGCTTCCTTTTGACTAGGAGGAACTACCCGAAATACACAACAAGACCACAAAAGAGAGTTAAAAAATATATGTCAGTGAGCTTCTTAGCGTGTGCTAGATCCAGGAAGTGTGGTACTTCCTTGGTGGTAGTCAACCCATTGTTTAATACAACTTAATGTAAGAAATTTCGTAGATAAATAAATATGTGCAAGTATTTCTACAATTTAGCTAAATTTAAAGCAAGAAACTACCACCTTAGAAATAGCTTCCTAACCTAGCTAGAAATGAGAAATGTGCACCATCATGATGAAGAAATGAGCAAGTCCTATCCTTAACATTAATAACTTTGAAATGATCAAAACATAATGTAAATTAATGAACTCTATTCTCCTTAATTGCCTAATTTAACATTAAAATGAACCTAAGTAGTTCAATGGCAATCAAATTATATTTTCTTGTTTTGATTCGTCAATGGATGCTTGGGTATGAGGCTTAGCTCTTCAAGAATGGAGGATGGAGGGCTCAAGAATGACAAAAGACTATTAGTATGAAACTATGTGCTTTCTTTTGTCTCTTGAGAGATTTAGGTGTAGGTGTAGAAGTTGAGGGAGGGTTGTTTATATAGCCCAAAGGATAAATGATTCAACACATTCTCATGAATGTGGGACTAATGGATATGTAGAGTTAGTTATGGATAAAGGGGGCTTAGATGGGGTTGAGTTAACTTTAGGAGGGTTTAGTTTGTCCTTTAGTGGTTCATGTGAATAAAGGGGGGTGTATTAATTAATCAAGATGATTAATTAATACATGTGCAAGCTTTTATAAGCTTTTAGATGGATTTTAATGTGATTTGGACCATTAGGAGGGAATTAAATCAATTAAATAGTGATTTATTGATTTAATGAGAAGGGTGACTAATTAATTAATAATAATTAATTAGACTAGATAGAAGGTTGTTGATTAACGAAGGGGTCATTAATCAGGGTATGTGTTGGATAGGCGACTTAATTAATTAGCGTAATGTAATCAATTAACGACAATGGAAAATAAGATGGAGCATTATTGACAATATGTCATCAATTTTTGGGGAAAGGAGATAATTAGCACAGTTTAAGTATTTAAATTGCTCGGACGTAATTATAGGTGTCTACATTTGCCCCCTCTTTGGGGTGGCGTAAATGATGCCACTTCAAAGATAGTAGACGGAAGAAAATTTTGAAGGGATAGAAGAAAAATTAACAGGAGAGAGATGCCCCCTCGAGTGTTGATAGGGTGATGAAAGAAGCTAATCGACGATCGAAAAAGGTGTGAGAGAGGTAGAAGAATGGGGAAGGGCAGGATGCCCCGATGAAAGGGAAGATTAGGGGTGAAAGGAAAGTGATGTAGAGGAAGTATGGAGGAGTGCAGAGAAGAGCTTAGCCTCTAGCCGCTGTTGATTGGAATAATTTGGATATCATCATATTGCCATAGGAACTACATCATCGGTCCTTATGAAAAATATAAGCATACAACAACGGTAGAATGACATGAAAAGCCATACTACGAAAAATTGTCCCTTGCTGAAAATACCAAATCCACGCAACATAAAATAATGCAATGCAATACGAGAAGGAAACAAGCTCATTTAACAGGGAAAACAAGTACGAACGCACATATCCAACCCAACAATGGTCAAGACAGTTGTACAAATGTGTTGTTATCAGTGTTGAAGAGATCCAAAAGTTCATGATTGATGACAAGGGTTAAAAATGAGTGCCCCAAGTAAGGATACATGCAAGGAGAAATGACAATTGACATGGGGGTCCATGAAAAGCGTTTTGTGCGCAACGAAACAGCACCAGGTAACAAAAGTGCCCCAGAGTACAGACGAAGTAAGCAACTAGTTTTGTGAATGGTGTGAATCCGGTGATCCGCGAGTTGATTAATCGGGGAAGATGTGAAACAAACCAATAGGATATGGAGAATATACCATGCGCAAGTCACAAGTTTCAGCCGTAATAAGCAAGTTTACCATTTTTGTAGGGTTTTTTTACTTTTTAGGAGTTTTTTGAAAAAAAATTCCATGTTTTTGGATTTTTGACATATATATTGCTTTTATTGTTTTTGCTTTCCGAATCGTGGTGAACATTAGAAGAAAATAGAAGAAGAAATCGAAGGACCTAAGGGCAACAGAAAGTGCCCTAGGTGGAAGAAAGAAGAAACAAATGACAAATAATGTCCTTGTTTAGTGGAAAAATTAAGAAAAAATAATTATTTACAAGCTTGTGGAGAAGAATAAAAATCGCCATGGAGCAATAAAATTGTCTGAGGGAGAAGAAAGGAGTATCGGACAGTAAAAGATGCCCCAATACGATGAAAAAAAAGAGAAAAATAATTATTTTATAAAAATAATTATTCCACAGTGAACAGAGGAGAAAACAACGATCGAAATGGGCCTCCCGGCCCTCATGACGGTAAAAAACGGGTTAATATACCCCACCAGGGGGGGTAAAAACATCGCGACCAATTCATTTTAACTAAGTTGTTTAGAAAAATTACCAAAAGGTTCTGATACTGAGGAGAACCATGGTAATTACATGAGACCGATTGAGGCGCGCAGATGCAGTCCAGGGGTACCAGCGGCATGCAGACGACAACCCCCTTTGTGAGTATCGAACCCTAGCCTCGTAAATTTGGTCATTAATGCGTGAAATTAGGATTTTAGCCCTAGGAAATCACGTTGGTGCGCCTGTGTGCAGGCGTAGGCGTCAGATAGGGCGCGCAGGTGCCTTTTTGGGGGCGCAAGGTGCCAAAACATATACGCGCACAAGCGTTGGCATGGAAAACACACACCCACGTGCATGGGTACACATAAGCACATGTGTGCGCACACGCACACACAGGAAATGGGGTGAATAGGCAAAAAGTGTGGCGCAGGAATGAAAAGGGCAGGCGCATGCACGGGAGCATACGCGCACAAGCGCAAGCACCCAATGCGTGGCGCACATGCCAAAAAGGGGAGCGTAGGCACGAGAAAGAGAGTGCAAGCACTAACAGACACACGTGCACAAGTGTAAGTGCCAGAAATGTGGCGCACACACCCAAAAGGGTGCGCAGGCATCCAAGACAAGCAAAGAAAAGATGGGAAAGTGTCAAAAATATGACACTTAGAAGAATTTTTAGGATTTTTGGGTTAACCCTAAAAGGGGAGATAGATTGTTTTAGAAGAAATGTTAGGAACTAACTAGCTCCATGTTATTTTGCAGAGACGATTACCAGTTTTACAGACGGTGGGAGTGACATACACGGATTGCAGAGCTAGATGGTAGTATGCATCGACGTGACCGGTGAGCCATGGCGATACTTCTTGAGGCGATGGGGCTAGGCCCCGTGTCTCGGAGGTCATCCATCATACTGGACCACAGCCTACTGACTGCGCTAGCCAAGTGATGACATAGCGAGAGTCAGTGCTTCAGACTACCTATGGGAGAGATGACTATCACCATTGAGGATGTATGGCAGATTCTTTGTGTGCCGATGATGGGCACCTTGATCGAGTACAACTCTGATGCAGGGCTGATTAGAGTAGCATGCAGTGCCCTGTTTGGTTGTTGACGATATACCACACGACAGGATGACTATAGCATTGCACGAGTGCATCTCTGACCGTACATTGCATCGTGGGCCTCTCTACATCATATCTCTTATCAATGGGTTCTTACTCACTGATAAGACAAGGACCTCATTCCCGAGAGGACTACTGCCTTTGGTTCATGGCATTTATAACAGTGAGAGATATTGCTGGGGGCAGTGCATACTGGCCCACTTATACTGGGATTTACACTTGATCACATACAACGGTCAGAAGACCATGGGTACAGCCTCCTTATTATAGATATGGTCATGGGATCACATTGCGATTGAACGCCCTGTGGGCCCTTTCTGTGTCCAAGATCCTAAGGAGCCATTGTACATGGCATTGGTAGCAGTTGGTGGGGATGTACGTGGTCATCTTGGCAGCCTATTCAGATATAGGTGAGAGTTTGATGAGCTGGTAGAGATAGATGTCATCTGGCGGCCATATAGGCATTTTCTAGTGGCCAGAGGATGCCACAGAGCTTAGTGTGTGCCTGGTGGAGCACTTTATCATTGGCAGCTGTAGTTACATTATGGAGCTGTATCGAGTAGACAGGTGCCAATGGCAGCGTGGTAGGGTACAGGGGGTCCCCCAGCTAGATATCTGACGTGCATGCAAGGATTTAGAGAGGCAGACCATGGGGCCTCGTATACTGGTGGCCCGAGCTAGGGCAAGTTTCACACAGGTGTTCCCATAGGTATGAGACCCAGTATGATAGGTGAGAGATCCAAGGACCACAATTGACTATACAACTTGGTATGCTACAATGTTACCCCAGCATCTCACCATTCCAGAGGAGGCTTGGGCAGTAGGCATTCGCCCACCTGTAAAGATATGGCATGGTGCAGAGTGCAGGGCTAAGGGCAGTGGCACAGGGGCCAGACCTAGAGGATCCTTTTGATGGTATCCCACATGATGGGCAGGGTGCCTCACATGCATAAGGACCGAGACCACAGGGCTCAATACAGGCAGTAGTGAAACCATCCAAAGGCAGGGTCCTAGAGTAGGGATAGTCATCCAGAGAACCTCAGGAACCAGTCCCTGAGGCACACACAGCCTCCCAGCTAATGGCACAGACAGCCACAGTATAGGTGCAGGTACAACAGGTCATAGCCAAGAGATATGCGGCCAGATAAGAGAGAGATGAGGCTCGAGGCTGGTGTGTGACTGCCGTAGCAGAGCGTGATGAGGCCCGAGCTCACATTGTTACCTTAATTTCAGAGTGGGATCAGGCTCGGGCCCAGGCTGGCCCAAGAGATGATAGAGGAGCATGGTAGAGCTAGATTCGGGAGACAACGGCATAGGGGGCTCAGATATTGAGCCTTCTTCATCATTCCCAGTCACAGGTGCGAATGATTGTTGCACAGAGAGACCATGTATACACACGATCACAGGAACTTCTGGCACAGAGGGACCAGGCCCATGCTGAGCTGTAGACTATTACGACAGAGAGAGATCGAGAGGCTACTTCCTCCAGACAGGCCAAAGTAGGCTTGGGCCGAGTGATAGGTGAACGAGATATTGCCCTTCAGGCAGCACTCACCTCCAGAGATGCCGACCTGATACGTGACGCCACTAGGCTTGGTGGTGAGGCCTTATTTTACAGGACTACCTATTGTAGGGTAGTTCCTCTAGAGCAGCGAGTAGCACTGCCATAGCGGTCAAGGTCAAGTACATCAGGCTCTCGATCATGGAGATCAGGCCATTCTAGAAGATCAGTGAGACATCCCATACCAGAGCAGCTGGTTGGGCCAGGGCCATCTCAGCCTCCAGTGTTTCGTCAACCAGAGGAAATATCTGGGAACCCCAACGAGGGCGAGAGCTGTGGTTGAGATCCATATTTTTTTGTTGTATAGATTCTTTGTATGTATGCCTCTTATGAAGGCTGATTTTGATGTACAAACTTGTATACTTGTATGTTGATGATGCCTCATGATGAAGGCTTGATTCTTTCTGATACATGCCCTTTTTTGATGGCATTGTGTATTGATGATGTATTATATTGAGTACCGATCTGGACATTGTATGTATGTGTATAGACATTTTTGATGTAGCATCTTTGTATGCGTTAGCTGAAGACATTGTTGATATAGAGCACTGATGTGTATCCATTTTTGTTGATATAGATGTATATGACACACATGTATATATATGAGGATTACTTTTTGGGCTCAAATACCCATGTTTATGAGTGATGTACTTTATTGTTTTTGTGTCAAGATGTATGTGACACGAGCGAGCATTATTCTATGATGTGAAATACCCTTTTTTAGAAATTACTCTATGTTGATTCTCAATGCATGTTGTGTTTTGTGATTCAACACTTATGGATGCGTTATGATGTAATCTGATTTTGTACTTTGTATGTATCTGATTTTGATACATAGAGTTATTTCTGACCGAGTGGGATAATTTTATGATGTAAATACCCTTTTCAGAAATTATTCTATGTTGATTCTCATTTCACATTGCGTGTTTTGATTCAGCACTTATGGATGCGTTATGATATTATCTAATTTTGTACTTTGTATGTATCTGATTTTGAGGTTTAATATACACATGTGCTGTGGAGGTTAGATGATAGATCCTTAGATGATATCAAACCAATTAGGAGGGAATTAAACCAATTAAATAGTGATTTATTGATTTAATGAGAAGGGAGGCTAATTAATTAATAATAATTAATTAGACTAGATAGAAGGTGTTGATTAACGAAGGGTCGTTAATTAGGGTATGTGTTGGATAGGTGACTTAATTAATTAGCATAACGTAATCAATTAACGACATTGGAAGAGAAGATGAGCGTTATTGACAATATGTCTTCAATTTATGAGAAAGGAGATAATTAGCACAATTTAAGTATTTAAATTTCTCGGGCATAATTATAGGTTTCTACAATAAAGTATTACTGTAGTTGATATGATTTAGGTATCTCATCCAAATACAATAAGAAAATTTAATATAACAGGCTACGCTATGATCAGATCTGGAAGTAGGGTAGGTAGTCAAGGTGTTGGAACAGGTCAGGGTCAGATTCTAGGTAGCTTGGGTTTCTTGGATGTAGGTTTTTAAGTTTTTGTTACTGGAAGGATTACCAAGTACAGATACCAATGTCGGTGAGGTATGACTGACAACGGTTAAGAGGGAACTAACGATGGTTAAGGTAGGATGGTAGAAGTTTAATAAATTGGGTTTTGAGAACCTATTTGAGGTAAGGTAGTGAGTGTGGGGAAAATGGCTAGGTTTGTAATCGTGCTGGGGGTACTCAGAGGTATTCAGGAATCAAGTATAGGTGATTGAATGATTTTGGGTGATGGAATGGTTGGATTCACATGAAGGTAACAAGGGTGGGATGAAAAATGCAAATAAATGTTGATAAACAAAGATGAAGAAACTTTGTAATTTGAATAAGTATTAAATGATGCAGGTTAGAGATACACTTATTGGTGTTCGCCGATTTGATGGTTGGATGATGGTGATGGTTGATCTGTGGAATGGTGCTCAGTTTCGTGGTAGTGCTTCTCGGAATGCTACCGTGAATGCAAATACCTTCAGATCTGTTTTGGTGCTGGCTATGGTTGTCTAGGTGTGTGAAAGGGCTCTGGTTCTTGCTTGCATGCTGTTGTTCCCCTCAAAATTTCCCTCTTTTGAAAGTTAAAAAATTTGAAAATTTTGAGTTGGCACCCTTCAGCAGTGTTTTAGTGAAGTAAGAAATTTTAAGAGATGGTGAAAATTCCGTTCCTTGGGGTCATTTTAGTGACTTGCGGGTCTGTCGGACATTTTTGTCCCTCATGTCCCAAGTACCAGTGGGCCTTGTGTTTTTCGATTGGCTGATTTCCCCGCAAGTCCTTATCCATCAGATTTTTTGGATTTTTTCAACCCATCTATCCCAAGTATGCCCGGGCCTCCTGTTCACTGATTCCCCGCATCGGTTGAATCGGCTTTTCACGTCCCTCATGTCTTAATATTCCATAGACCGTCTGGGCCAGTTTTTTCTGATTTTCCTGCATTTCACCTTTTTGAGTCAGCGCAATGTATATTTAATACACATTTATGATATTCTCTCTCCTAAATGGCTATTTAAGGGGGCAACCATCCTTGCACTTGTCACATTGCCTGCTCATTATCTCTTGCCCACATTTTTGCAAAATCGAGTCATTTGTCCACATTCTTGTATCTCCTTGCAATAATTTTCAGGAGTCTATTCTTTGAAAGCCATTCCTTTGTTCACTGTCAAAATGAAGATCAAATTTCAAGGGCACGAGCATCTATCCTCTTTGGAGACTTCTATTAGGAAATAAGAGATAAAATATGCGGAATAATCCCTCACAGAATCGCAACAGTAGAAACTAATATGCCGAAATTATTACAGATCTGAAATAAAATTGCACAATAAAATAAAACAACACAAGGAGACAATATTTAACGTGGTTCACCCAATTTGGGCTACATCCACCAAGAATCACTTGCTCATATTTTATTACAAGCCACCACTCTCTCAATACAATACCCAGATCTGTTTAGAGCTATGCTCAACAAACTCTACACAATTCATAGTCGAATTCAAAACACATCTGCAATGTTTTTCATACCTCTATCATATGCATAAAACCATATAAATAGACAACTGCTTAAGCATTTTTACAAAATCGTGGGTATCAAAACCATGGGAAAAACCCGTCCCATAAACCTATAGGTCAAAAAATTTGCCATATGAGAAGAGCACGTTTCCCGATATGTCGGGTGCATTTTTTTTAGGCCAAAAAAAAATTTACGCCTAAAAATTTATTTATTTTCGGGGGTTACACCCCTAAACCCCTGCTACCGGGGGCTACCGCCCCTGGACTGGTGCTCGGGGCCCGGCCCGGCCCGGCCCCGAACCCCGGCGAGGATAAATGAAAAGTGTACAGTACTCTTAGTGTAGAATCTTCAACATTTTCACACATGAAAACATGCTCCACAACCTAACAATCTCCCACTTTGAGACTAGTTTTCCTCTGAGCAAGCTTCTCAACCCTTCACTAGTTTCTGTGAAGACCAACCAAAGCTGAACACAACTTCAGTTTTTCCCTTGTGACCACCTTGGTCATCATGTCTGCAGGATTCTGACTGGTATGAATCTTCTCCAACTTCAACTTCTCTTCCTCCAAAGCTGTCCTGATGAAATGGTACCTTAACTGTATATGCTTTGTCCTAGAGTTGAAAGCAGAGTTCTTAGCTAGGTGTATAGCACTCTGACTATCACTATGCAACTTTCCTTCCTCTTGCTTATGCCCCAACTCCTCAAGTAATTGTTGCAACCAAATCATTTCCTTGCTTGCCTCTGTGGTAGGAACATACTCAACCTCCGTGGTTGACAAAGCCACCAACTTCTGTAGTCATGAAATCCAGCTTACTGTTGTTCCACCTACAGTGTAAACATAACCTATTGTGCTCCTCTTGCTGTCTACATCTCCATCCATATCTGAATCTACATAACCACACAAAATGGTGTTTGATCCACTGTAGCACAAAATTTTCCCCATGGTCCCTCGCAAATACCGAAGGATCCACTTTACTTCCTGTCAGTGATCTCTACCTAGATCACTCATAAATCTACTCACCGCTCCCACAGCATGGGAAATATCAGGCCTAGTGCACACCATGGCATACATCAAACTGCCAACTGCTGATGAGTAAGGTACCTTGGACATTTGGTTTCTCTCCTGCTCTGTCTTGGGACACTGCTCCTTTGATAACTTGAAATGGCCTGCCAAAGAAGTCCCAACTGGTTTAACATCCTACATATTAAACCTCTCCAAGACTTTCTTAATTTACTCTTCCTGAGATAAAGTTAGCTTCCATTCCTTCCTATCCCGAGATATCCTCATACCAAGGATTTGTTTGGCTGCCCCCAAATCCTTCATAGCAAAGGATTCACTTAGTTTCTTCTTGAGTACTTTTATTTCTTGCATGTTTTTACCTGCAACCAACATGTCATCCACATACAGACAAAGGATAATATAACTACATCCTCAAATTTTTTTATCTACACGTAATGGTCAGAATGACATCTAATATAACCTTGCTCCATCATGAAGCTATCAAATTTCTTATACCATTGACGTGGAGCTTGTTTCAAGCCATACAATCTCTTCTTCAGTTTGCACACCATCTCCTCTTTACCTTTGACCTCATACCCCGCTGGTTGCTGCATATATAGTTCCTCCTCCAAATCACCATGGAGAAATGTAATCTTTACATCAAGTTGTTCTAAGTGCAACTCTTCTACTACAACTATTCCTAGAACAGTTCTAATAGAATTCATTTTTACTATAGGAGAAAAAATCTCATCAAAATCTATACCTTTTTTCTGTGAAAACCCCTTGACCACCAACCGGGCCTTGTATCTTTTCTTTCCTCCTTCTTCCTCTTTAAATCTGAATACCCACTTGTTCTGTAATGCTCTTTTTCCTTCGGGTAGCTTTACCAAATCCCATGTTTGGTTCTCCATGAGAGCCTGATGCTCCTCATCCATGACTTGCTCCCGGGTACTTCCTGGCATCTACCTGCATTGCTTCATCAAAGCTCTCTGGTTCTCCACTATCAGTGAGTAATAAATAATAAAGAGAAGGAGAAAAACGTTCAGGTTCTCTTCTTAGCATAAAAGACCTCCTTAATATAGGAGTTTGGGGGTTCCTGTTAAGGAGGTTCCTGAACTGATTCATGTGTCACTTTTCCATCTGGAAGATCCTCTACCACTGCATATTCTTTCTTAGATTCTTCCCTATTTTCCTGTAACTGTTGCTTATACATGACTTTCTCATTAAAGACCACATCCCTAGATCGAATGATTTTTTTGTCCTTAATACTCCAACATTTATATCCAAAGTCATCACCACCATAACCAATGAAAGTACATTTTTCTGATTTAGCCTCTAGCTTGGTCCTATCATCCTTGTCTATATGAACAAACACCTCACATCCAAAGACTCTAAGAAATGAATAATCAACTTTCTTACCATACCAAGCCTCCTCAAGTATGCCTCCATCCAAGGCACTTGAGGGTCCTCTGTTTATCAAGTACACAGCTATGCTCACCGCTTCTGCCCAAAAAGAAAGAGGTAGTCCTGCATGTAACCTCATGCTACCTAGCACATTCTATTATTGTTCTGTTCATCCTTTCTGATACCCCATTCTGCTGCGAAGTTCCTGGAACCATATTTTGCCTGCGGATTCCATTCTTAGAACAGTAATCATCAAATTCATTGCTGCAATACTCCCCTCCATTATCTAACCTGGGACATTTTAGCTTAAGACATGTTTCATTCTCTACCAAGGCTTTCCATTTAACAAAAGTGTCAAATACATCATATTTTGTTTCTAATACAATAAACCCAAAATTTCCTTGTTGCATCATCAATAAAAGTAACATAATAACTTAAACCCCCAAGAGATGATACCTGAGCTGGCCCCCACACATCAGAATGCACCAGCTCTAACTTACTCTCTTTCTTTGTAGGTCCAACCTTGAGAAACCTTACTTGCTTCTGTTTCCCATATATGCAGTCCTCACAGAACTCCAAACTTGTTTCTGTATATCTGGGCAAATCCTTCTTTATGATCTCCATGCCCTTATGGCTCATATGACCGAGCCTATAGTGCCACAATGTTGTATCTACTTCTGAATCCACAAGATTACAAACATTAGTGTTATAAGTGGTTAAATACAAGGATCCAACCTTCTTACCTCTTGCCACCACAAGAGAACCCTTGGTAACCTTCCAAGAGTCTGCTGTAAATATCACAGTACAACCATCACTTCCCAACTGCCCTGCTAATATCAAATTTCGTCTTAATGTAGGCACATGTCTGACATCCTTCAATAGCCAAGTATTCCCATTCTGCATCTTAACCTGAACAGAACCTTTTCCAACTATGCTGCAAGGCTCATCATCACCAAGAAAAACATGCCCAAAATCTCCTTGAACATAATCAACAAAATAATGCCTATGTGGAGAAGCATGGAAAGAAGCCCCTGAATCTAAAATCCAAGATTCAGTAATATTGTGCAAAGAAAGAATCAAAGCATCCTGACACTACCATTACCCATTTCCACATTTGCCTCCTTGTTGTCTTGCTGGTGTTTCTTCTTATCCCGAAGCTCCCAACAGTCCTTCTTTGCATGCCCTGGCTTTCCATATTCCAACAATAATCTTGTTCTTGGATTTGACCTTGCCCAATCTTTTTATTTTCCACGTTTCCATCTGTTCTTCTGTCTCCCCCTCTAGTTTCCAGGTCAAGCATTCCCTGAAGTAGAATATTCCCCGAGCTTTTTCTTTCGCATTTCCTTGCTTAGAATCACCCCTATAACATCCTCAACTTCAAACTTCAGTTAGCTGGAACCGAGTTACTTACCGCCATTACTAGGCTATTCCAACTCTCAGGACGATATCGGTGATGGAATCAAATGTACATAATTTTTAAGTTTAGCTTTTTAAAGATTGAGGAGTCTAGATTTATTTGGGATAAGATTCGAGTCTCATACTTTATTACCCTATCTAAACTTCATCCCTTATTACTTAATATCCCCTCACAAATGGTTGGACAACACCTTTTACACCATCATACATTGTATAAGACTACATCCTTAAAATAATACAAAACTATAGTTTTAAAAAACACATTTAAAAAGTCCAACCCATCCTCCAAACACTTTAACTAGAAATCCTTAGTAAATAAATTCATCGAAAGCTATGAATTTGTTAAATGAGACACAATACATGTGATATTAAGTTGCAATCAAAGGATTTGTGTTTGTGTAAAATATAATTTGAAAGGAGGATTAGAAGGTTATGAATAAAAATATAATAAAATATTAAAATTGAGGTTTAAAAAAAGTTCGAGTCAAAGAATTTGAACAAAATAATATTTGATTGGAGAGAAAGTTATAAGACAAGACAAGTCAAAATATTTAAATTCAATTTAAATAAAATAGATATCCAATTTTTTAGCTAAAAATATATTTTAATTAAAAAAATAAAAAATAACTAAAAATATAATAAAATATTATAATTGAATTAAAAAATTAAATAATACAAAGCTTTGATAAATATCAAAATTGAATATAAAATGTCGAATAAATGAGTCTACATGCAACATAAAAATATATAAAATAATAATTAATTTTTTTTTATCATGCATATGGATAAAACGTCTCATTAATATGTAATTTTGTTCTATCAATATATGTGAATATGTCTACATTACTAGCAATCGCATATGTAAAATGCAATGTGAACGCCGAATGGTATATGTTATTTGATTTAGAGGGATGGTTATTACTTTCGTAGTTGATGTTGATAAGGGGTGTGATTGATTTTATAAGTGTAGGAATATAAATGAAGCATTACATTTTAAGGTTCTATCTCTACATTTCAAATTTGTTACAAATTCGTACATATACATTTTGAAAATATTATATCATGACTGGTAGTGTTTTGCGGACTATTTTATTTGGCATTAAACATGAATACATGAAGACTTCCCTATATTTATTCCAAATGTTAAAATCTTGTGTCATAATGATTGCATAGAAAGTAATGGGCTAACAGTTTCAACCACTAATAAGAAAAGTCCATATCCATCTTCCTAATTTTACAATTACCATAAGATTCCTTCATTCATCTAAACCTAAAATAAACACGGGTGGGATGATATCCAAGTGATTCATTCAACATATTGAGATATGAATATTTGTGAATAAGCCTATGTAGAATTCGTTAATGTACCATAGATGTTGATGATTGAATTGTAATAATATATTTAAAAAAGCTTTAGAAGGAAACATGAATACAATTGATACATTTGGTACCGCTTTGGATTGTGACCATATTTCCTTCAAGAATTTTGTCAAACATTTCACATGCCTTTGCATGCTTCCCCATTTTACATACATATATGTCACTAGAAAGATGCTTCAACATTTTGTAATGACATTGAAGACCGAGTACTAATATGAATAATAAGAACCCATTAAAAATATAGAAATATCAGAGCTTACGAAACCTTGCATAATTATAGCTTTGTACCGTTCAAATCATCCTAAGGCATTTACGAAAGGCTATATTTATTGAGTTTTTCATTTCTATTGATAATCTTCCTCCCTGACATGCAAAAGTTGAATCGACAATCATGGTCATAAAAAATAGGCAAGCAAAAGTCCAATCCACAATCAACCTTATAAATAGAAGTTGGATGCATATAGATCCACCAAAACGATGCCAACACAACAAATAAATTATTATAAAAGACTAAATTTAATAATAAAATAGCATAGCAAAATAGGAATTCAAGTAGCCAATCCACAAGTGAACACAGAAACAGGGGCAGATAAAACAATTATGTGTAACATAGATTTTAAAGAGCAATAAATGTTTGAAACTCCACAAAAACAAGACAAACAATAGAATGCTATTGACTCAGCATCTTAAATTGAAATACAATTGTTATGGTTGAAATTCATTTTACCTAGGCAGAAGTCAGGAAGAACCAAAACAACTCCATAGAAGTTTCCTGACTTGAGCTCACAGATTTTGATGATAGAGGCAGATCCTATAAGGTGTAAGGCTACAATTGCATCTCCCTTCTTACACAACCCTTTTTGGTTTATAGCCTGAAGAGCAACATCCAGAATCACTTCAATCGATTCAGAATCAGTCGCCTTTGTTGACTTGCCTTCTTCCAAAAGTGGGAACAATCCTCCGCATATGAGACTATGTTTGGCAGGATTTTCATCACTGCATGGTTCAGTCAAATGAATTTTTTGTCAAGATAGGAACCACAACTAAAAAGAATAGGTATAGGTGGTTTGTCCTTTGCTAGTAGTTTAGCAGTGGTACCACAACGAGTTAGGACCACAATTAGAATTTCCCTAGCTTTGTTTGTTGTCCGCACCGCAAATGATGCAAGACTCTCCAAAGGGCTCATAGGCAGAGGAGTGGATCTTATTAGTTCTCATAATATAGAACCATATTCCAATGAGGATTCGACTTCTATACATATGTGAGACATGATCTTCACTGCCAACTTAGGATATTCCCTTGCTGCACTCTCACCACTAAGCATGACATCGTCAGTACCATCAAGAACGGTATTAGCCACATCTGTAGCTTCAGCACATGTATGGACAAAGATACTTAATCATAGATTCCAACATTTGGGTAGCAGTAACAACAGGCTTTCCAAGGAGATTGTATTTGTAAATCATATTTTCTGTGCCAAGAATATTGTTTCAACTGGAATATCCATACCAAATTCTCCATGAGCAACCATGAATGCATCTGACTCCTTCAAAATCTCATCAAAAATGACTACACCTTCCTAATTCTTAACCTGCAAGGAAAACAATTAAGAAATGAAATGTTTAATCCCTGAGAAACATGTTTACTCTATTCTTGAATTTTCCTAACAGTAAAGGTCACTACTTTCATATAAGATTCATAGTCTGTGAGACATATAAAATTCAAACATATACAACTTTGTTAGTTATTAGTTCGCAGATTACAATTGCTTAATTCCACATGGAAGACCACTAATATTGAACTGTCGCATAAGAACCAAACCAAAAGTCAGTAAAACCCATTAAAACTTACTTGGATTGTTGGTGGTTATATTTCTTGTTCCACCAAAATTGCAAGCCATAGATGAATGCCCATTCTTCCGGTCATAGTCTGTTGAAAGCATATGAAGCGTGGGAAGAAAGGCTATTTGGTAGAGAACAAGGTTGGCCTGGTTGAATTGGAGAACAATCCACATTACCAGACCCACAAGCCCAATCGAGAGCCTTCTGGATGTCAGTTTTGTTGGTAGATGATGAAGAGATGCACCAAGTAGCACCATCAAATGATGTTAAGGTACCACCAATAGCCAGGTAGGGAAAGCCAGTAGTGATTTCTATATTGTAAACCTTGGTTTCATCAGGATAAAAGAGCCCCCAGTTCCGTTATGATTCAATGCCAAGCTTTCTATTCTTATTGAAAATGGAAAAAATGTATCTATCTCCTATCCTAGCCTTGAGGGTGTCCCTGTGTTGTTAATCATGTGTCTGACAAGATTTGCATTGTAAGTTGTTGCATTGTCTGGGGTTGTTGCTGGCTCTTTGGGGCCTCCATTAGAGGGCCACCTTGTTTCAGTTATCATTAAACCAAGTGACCTAAATTTTAGCGCTTCTAGAGCAAAGAAAAGGGTGTCTATCTATGCATCAAACATATTAGTATAGACAAGACCTTTGTTGGGCTCAATAACACCATTGGGTCTGAATAAGGCATAGTCCTGAGATACTTTGTGAGGGGAATCTGTGTAGGCATAATACGGGTAAACATCTTCCATGAATGGGGACCGTGTTTGAGCCATAAACTCCAACATGGGTCTCAGGAAGAAGGCATACTTAATTATTAGGAAGTGTCAAACAAGTAACAACAACCATCTACATATGTTAACCAGCTTGTGCTCCTTGTAACATCTCTATGTTTACCATCTGCATGTTCATCCAAATACCTCCTGTAAACCAAACTGTTCCATGCCCTTATCTGCCCATAAGCTAAACCAGAGATATCAACAGGATGTTATGTGAAACAAACAAAATATTTGTGAGATATGTTATAACCAAAGGCAACATGCAAACTTAGAAAAGCTTAGAGGTCAGCATATTCCATAATCCATCACACACGAGCCCTTACTGCATGTCATTGAATCTCCCAAGATACCAATTCATTGGATGATGCTAGAAAAACATAGAGATAAAACTGAATAATAAAGAGGATTTAAGAGTTTTAGAAATACTAACCGTGCAGTCCTGTCACCTAGTGGCATAGTATTGGGAACGCTTACTGTTGAAGTAGGTCGAACTGGTTTGGGCTCTTTTACCTGCTACATGTTAAGTTCTTGCTAGTGAGTTACAAGTAGACACTAAGAAAGTAGGCCCAGAGAAGAAATATTGGGTAACTCTAAATTGAAGGTAAAAAATAATCATACCTCTGACGACTCAATCAAAAGGAGCATCCAATAAGCTGGCTACAGTCCTAGGATGATTACAATTTGCAAAATGAATTTCTCATTCTAATCAGATTCCATCTCAAAATTCTTCTAGTGGATGTCAATCTTCTCCACCTTGGTTACATACGGTGGCTTCCAGGATTCTGCATGCAACTGTTAAAAACACCAAAAATTTAAGAAATGAGCTGAAATTAATCAATTTTTTTGTGCAATGTCAAAGCAAACTTACTCTAGCATATGAAGTGATTTTTGCATTAGACCTGCTTCTTTTGCAACGTTCTCATCACATAAAAATTCAGACAACGACAAAGTGTTATAGCTCAAGGTGGGCTCTAATACTCAATAGGAATACATTGTTTAGGAAATCAAGATTTAAGGGAGGTTTCAAGAAGACCCACCTAGGCTCATCCTAGAAGAGTTAAAATACATTCAAGCAAGAATTCACATTGCTCGTCAAAAGTAGATTTAGAAGTATCAACGAAACAAAAATGGTAAAGTCTACGCCTCTTGGGATCTTGATTTTTTAAATTAAGAGCTTTCATATGACTGTTGTAAGATTGGTGCAACTTTTGTGTTTGCATTTCTATTTAAAACACCAGAGAACAGAAAAGATAAAGATAATAATACCTCCACTGTAATATTCTTAGTGGACCCTGCAACCTCTTCTCCATAGCTGTAATGTTGTTGTGAACTGCGAAGGTTTTCAAATTGGGCAAAGGAAGTCTGATTAGGAAAGAAAGAGAAAGAGGCAGATGCATGGAGACTTGTATTCTGTAAATTTTGTCATCAGAAGGGCCCTAAATGGGCGAAGGAGTCGACGGGCATAGTTGCATCATTTCAAGGCTTAAACTTAGGCCAGATTCACTTTTACAGTGTTGGTATTTCATAGACTGATAAATCGATTGAATAAATTTCAGTGTAAGAAAACCCAAAACCCTCCATAAAATCGTAACAACTGAAAACATTCGACAGAGCGTAAGATTTCTTCACTCTTCCCTCTGCGAATTTTAGTAAAACCCTAGAAATTACTTTTAGGGTAATAATTTAAGGTATTAAGTACCTAGGCAGATCATTAGGGCCTCATCATATCAGTGGGATTTTGAAAAAAAGCAAAAGGGTAAGCTGAAAAAGCTATGTGGACTCTGTCACTATGTTTAAACTTATAATACCTTTCTTGAGAAATGCTTTCCAACAAGTGCTCATATTTGACTTTTCATTTTGATTTTATAATTTCCTTTTTCACTTTGCTTTACAATTTCATTAATGGCAGGAACACATATTCGTGTTGTTTGTCTAAACATATCGTAAATTGATTTTTAAAAATAATAATAATAAGCTCTACGGTAAAATCTAACACTATAAATTACCTACTTCTCCATGATTTGGATGAACAACCAAATAGTTATGTATAATAACAGAGCGCCACATCATGGAAACGACATAATTTTTCTACTCTTTTTTCAGGTTTAGGAAATACAACTTCTTTAGTCGCGGTCATTGAGTTGCAGCTGATAATGGGGTTTTGTTCCAGGGCCTCGATCTCTCCAATAGAAGAACCAAATTCCTTAAAAAAACCACGAGCCACACCCACATTCAATTCGTAGGAAAAAATATTGAACTAATAGAAAACGGTCACGAAGCTGAGGAATGGGTAACAAAAGTAATGGAACCACTCGGACATTGATTGGAAAAAACACTACCATTCGAAGAAAATACAGGACCACTGCAAAACAATTACCAGATCCAATACCATAAACCTTCTAGGACTATAAATATCATACTCAATTTTACAGAACAGCTAGTCAATTTGTGATTGTGAGAGCCTCCTAAAACCATATTATCATCCCATTTACATGACATTGACATGTCAAACTAAAAGTGCAAATGGAATTCAATTATCTAGGATTAAATGGAAGAACTTGGCAAACTAAGTATAAAATTGAAAAAAGAAAATCAGAACAACTTTCTTACATTTTATTCTCTGAGTATGAAAAAAAAATCTCACGCTACTGATCATTGACCCCGCTTTTGGCATGGTCAATTTGATTTTGAATTCTATGCGATTAATTAGGAGTTATTGGCAATCCGCAATTCTAGGACTAAACATGAATATCAACGGTTTCTAGCAAGATCTGGGTTCTAAGCTTGCTAGTATAAGGAATACTTATGTCTGTTGTTTCCAACCAGAATTGGGTTTGAAGCTTGTTAGTGTTTACAATCCGGCCTTTTAGGTAACTGGACTCAGCGCAAAGGTCAAAAACAAGGATATTTATTACCTAATACAGATTTTTAAGGAAAAAATGAAGAACGAAAAACAAACCTCACAGTTTTTTGGAACAATACGAGGGATGCCATGAGCTTTGCAAATTCACAGAATTAAATTTATGGCTTTGAGGGATCGAGCCCTTGACCTGCGAGCCGGTCGTAAGGTGAAATATTCATAAACAGAAAAATGCCAAAAGCTAACATAGTTACAATATAGATTTTTAAACCACTGCAAAAATATTCTTGTTAGGGTTTTACAAGGCAATTAAGAAAATTTGACAGCTACAGAATTCGTAAACATCACACAAATCTGTGAGGATTTGGAATCTTCAACAGGGAATCGATTCTCACGCTTAAATTGATCCCTAAAATAATCAACCGCAAGCAGCATGCAACTGCTCCTGTTTCAATGGAACGATTAAAAATAGGAATAATAGGTCGTGAATAAGGCTGTCATAACCTTCATTCCGCCTGTCAAAATTAATCACTTTGGAAAAATGTCCGGGAGGCCGTCAAATTTAACATCGTTGCAGAAACGTCCGGAGGTCCTTTATCATAGGGGGGACGCCTTCGGCGTAAATATGAGTATGACATGCATAAGTCCTCATTAATATGTAGTTTTGTTTGCCCAATGTATGTGCATATGACCACATTAATAGTATGACATACTACATAACCTATCTTTCTTTTTTAAAATATTAATTAAGTCAAAGGTCTGCCTCCTTAAGAATAATGCATATGCAAAGTGTAATGATAACACAAAACAAGATTAAATTTAATGGCCATTTAGATATTTTTTGTGATTTTAATTCTAGTATATTTACAAAAATATAAAACCATCACCAACTTGTATATTTAAAATTTAAAATAATTTTATATTTCTGAAAGACGATATTAAAAAATTACCATCACCCAAAAAAAACATTAACCAAACATAAATAGCCATCAAATTTAACCCAAGCTCCTAAATTCAAAATCATTACTAAATCAAAACATACATCACTCCTTTTTTATCCCAATAAATAATTATTAAATCAGTGTACCCCTTTTAAAATACCCTACTATAGTCCAATATCCACAAGCATCGTAAGAAATTATAAGTCTCCCCAGTGCCCACCACTGCTGTTGGATTTATTGTACTCATCTTCCCTAACATTTTATTATTATTTTTTTATATTTTTAAATTTAATTTTCATTTTTAATTAAGAATAGTAATTCCAAAACAATATTTTAGATTAAGTACACACAACCGCCTGCTCTTTTAAGATTTAATTCGTGGTGCATAGGCGACATTTTAGAAAATAAATTAAAGATTTATGCAGTGACGTGTTTTTTTTTAAAGAGAAGTAGAATCATACATTTTATTACTGTTTTGCATAGTAAAAATGTGATGGTTTGTAAGGTCGCAGAAGTATTTTTAAGATGTATTGAAGAAATATGATTGACTTTGGTTCTAAGAGGCATAAGGTTTATAGAGTCATCCAAGCAAATCCAAGGTATATTGAAGAGCCATGTCCAACCTAGTAAGAAGACAAGAAGCATGCATATCCCGCAACCAATTGATCATTATGTTAGTGAGAGGACTGCCTCTAATATATCTTTGCCCCTATTGGTACAAGGATTGTAATCTATGACTGCGGACTAGGCCAGACAATTCAGACATGAATCATTTTGTGACTGAATGCGGAATTTTAAAGTTGTAAAAGCAATTCCAAAGTGCACCAAACTAACAACATCAAGCATGTTCATCGAGGCCGCCTCCAACGATGTTGGAGTTGTCACCCATACTCAAGAAGGAGATTGGGGTGTCACCATTATTAACATATTTTATTACTGAGAGGGGCACCTCCCTTAAGAGTGTCACCTCTCTTGACATAATGATCACAATAAACTATGACCATGTCTAAATCTTAGTGACAATATATGTCTGACGCTGTTAATTTTAAACATGGGTTGGAATCATTATGAAATCACCAAACAACAAAGATATGGCAGTGACATTAATCAATTGCAGAGAAAACAGAACATCAGTATACAATAATAAAACAGCTAATAACATCTGGCATTCAAATGCACCTAAAGGCTCAAAATGTGTATAATTGCTCCATTATTGTAGAAACGGATTTGCAATTTTGATCTGGTGCACTTTAACAGTCAATCTTACTCACAGATCTGTAAAAATCCAAAAATTGGGATGAAAAAGCAAGCTGCCAAAACATAAAGAAGCAATTAACAGTCAAATAAGCCCCTCTTAATTCCTAGTTCATTCGGCCAGACATTTTCCTTGGGAGCTAAACGGGCAGGGCATGCCTTAATACTAAAGCTTCCATTTTTTTTCTTAAATCCCCATCTATGTTTCTCTTATTTCCATGGTCCACTCGTAAAGCCGAGCAATTGTCAAGGATTCTTGGAGACTAAGTGCAAGAGAGGGAAATATTACAAAGACTATCTATTCAATTCATTTTTCCTTACCGTATGAATAAGGAACTTTAAAAACTGAGGAGGGAAAAGAAAAATAAGATTATTACGGATGCCTTTTTTTCTATTATTTTGAGCAGGTGCATCTGATGGGAACTCGTCAATGGAGGCAATGTCTCCTGCAACAACATCTCTTTTGCCCCATTGGCTTTCTTTTGACGAATTGCTGTGGCTAACTCACGCAGAAATAGATGAATGGAATTTGAAGATCGGAAAAAATTTCAGTAAGGGTTTTACCTTTAGTTGAAAGAGGGAGGGATTGCATTTATACGCCTGAAGGAATGGGAAAAATTTACACAATCTCAGGTCATTTACATGTTCGATCTCAACATTGGAGTACCCCAACTTATTAAGTCTCTGCTCAGTCTTAGACCCGAGGAATTGTAATGGTCTGTATGGAATCTTAAGGTTATGGTTCCATGGAAGGGGGGCTCCATAATTATTTCAGGTGGGTGGTGTTGAGAAAATTTAGGAGCATTTTAAATTTTTTAAGGTTTCATACTATTTATTACTATCTTCAACAATACCTCTTCACATATTATAGGATCCCATTGGACTTTAAAGGTTATTTGCAGGTAAATCAAAATCATATTTTCGTCTAAAAACACCAAAATTTAAGAATGCATGTTATATTCAACATAGACAAGAATCAGCCTAAACTGTACCGAGAAACTGCCAGCGCCCTCTCTCCAGTGACCACTTAAGTTTAGGGGGCAAAAACAGCAGAGCTCCTATTTTTAGCCTAGATTGTATTATTTCCCCTGGCTTTACAAAGAAACAAGAGTCCTTCTGCTGCAAGAAAATAGGCGCTGAAACCCTAACTTATCAGCGCTTCCGGCGTGAGGCCCTATTTAGAGGTTTCCTTTCATCCACTAATAGCGCCTATTGCCAACTTAAAATTGGATAGAAAAATAATAATAATAAACCACCATTTAAAAAAAATGCCCTAAATACCTTCTACATGAGCTGCAAATTGCTTGTTTCTTATGGTTAACACTGGTTGAAATTCTCTTCTCAGAAAAATAATCACTTCAAATTTTTTGTAAAAGATTCTATTTTTTGCAATCACATAAGTTTTTCCTTGTTATGAGACCCTATAATAAGTACAGTAGTACCTTTTATAACACCCCTGGCCTATTATTAGGACTGATGGATATCCATTCTACCAAATTTATTTAAATCTTCTTTAACTATAATCCCCTAAGTAAAAATTGGAATCTGCAACACCAGGGTAGAAAAGACATAAATTTTCTCAATAACCCTATCTAGAAAAATTAGATGATCCCCCATAAAAAGACTGAAACTTAAACCTTCATTACATAAAAACCTTTACATACCTTACTCCTTTCTCATATTAATTTTTTTTATTAAATCAGAATTTTGATGTTTCCAGAATCTATAAAATTAGACTTTTTGATCAACAAGGATGAAATCACTCTGTGACTCATCATCAAATCAAAAAAATCCTGATGAATCACTGAGCAATTTGAAACCCCTAAATCAAAAAGTCATACAGAATTGATCCCAAAAATCTTCTGTTAAATCAATAAGAAAAAACTCAAATTTTAAGATTGGAAAAAACCATCATAATAACCAGATCTGAAATAACAGTTTCCCACTCTATTAAATCAATTTAAAAGTCGCAAATTTTGAGAATGGAAAAACCGCCTGAAATAACGGATTCTCGAAACCCAGGACGAGGGCTTAAATTCAAAATCTCTTGCAGAACTGTTGTGCTATGATCATCCAGTCCAATTTTTAGATTAACTTGAAAACAAATCAGCTTCTTATGATCTGAGACGAGTGCCTCATTCCTTTTAACCCCAATTTTCATATTAATTTGAAAACAAATTTACATTCTGTGCAGAGCACCCAAAAGCCAAAAAAAAATAATACAAAAACCCTTAAACGTGAAATAACATAACTGGCCTAATTTACAAGTGCCGGGCAAGTAGCAAGATCCAATACATAGCTTACAGAAAGGAGCTTACATATACACAAAGCTCACAAACTGTAACTGCCCATCAGATTAACAGGAGCAACCCACATCAGAAGAATATTCACAAGAAGCAGGGGAATCGTAAAAGTCCCATTTTTAATCCCCAAAAGTGCTTCAATTGTGGTTTGGATTCTTGCAGGAAAACAATCCTGACTGAAAAAGAGAAGCAATGGCAGCTCTTTTGATCTTATTACCCCGCCTGGGTGGAAGTCTGCTCGCATTCCTCTGAACTCTGTGGGAGTGAGGCACTCCCACAGAAGGTTCTTTCGTCTCCATGGCCCCAAACTTTCCCGGAAGCATTCCTGAGGGAAAAATTGAAGCAAATATCGCCTTTTTAATCCTATTTCCCCGCCTGGGTGGAAGTGACCTCGCATTCCGGTTCACCCTGGCAGAGTTCTTTTGAGACAGAGCCACCACAACAGAAGCTTCTTTCTTCTCCGACTCCATTGGCATTACCCCAAACTAATCTGAAGCAGAACACTACCCGGCACCGACTTAACAAATCTCATATACTCATTTTATAGAGGCTAGGCGGAAGAAAACTTGACTCACACGGCATGTCCGTGCGTGGGCAGCACAAGATTTTTTAACTTGGCCAGGTTTTTGTTTTTTTAACTTGGCCTGGTTTTTGTTATCGCAGTTGAGTTTAGTTGTGGATTCTAGAAGACGAAGAAGCTAAGTACCGACCTGCGGGCTGCGCTAAATGTTAAAATGAGCTGAGTTGATCACAAAGACACGTCATAACTGTCGTTATCCATCTTCTGTTAAAGTTGGTAGAAATAATTTCTTAGATTCTGTAATTATAGCTATCGCCTACTTCTTATTTATAAATATCAGCTTCCAGAAGTGGTAGCTAGGTACCTAAAATATTATGTGTGACCTGCCAATTTTATAAAAGTAAATAAATATGTGCACGTTTATAAAAGTAAATATTTGATATGTTAAATTGGTGTTTTTTATGTGTGACCTGCCAATTTTTTTCCCCCAATGTTTATATTTATATACCGGTACGTTTGAATAAGATTTAATTGGATAAATTTAGGCCCCCAACACTTCGCCACCCAAATTTTTAGATGTCAAAAGTCAAAAAGTTGTCTTTATTAGTGAGTGCAAACGTGCGTGATGTTTAGGCATATTGGTTTAGAAATGTGTATTGACACGATGGTTAAAATGTGGATCAAGAAGAATATAAAAGACAAATTTGTCGATAACAAAGTATATTGGAGATATGTTTTAGTGTTTTATGTTTTTGAAATGGACATGAAGTTATTTGTCAAAAAATATGATCTCCTCTTCCTTTTTATCGTAGGCATAATGTTATAAGACATGCTCATGTAATCAAAATAATCACAACCCTCATCCACTAAACATGTATGGTTGTATGGAAATAAGTAAAAAAGAAGCTTAGATGGTAAGGGTGCATTCTACAGTGTTTGATTACCTCAAACAGTTTTAGAACATCCTTACAAAATCCATTTTGTGCATATCCTATAATCATGGCACTCCCTGGGACCAAATCACGGATTTTTTTACGAACAATTCGCATACCTTCTGCATGTTTTCCATATTTTGTTTTGCCTCTACAAACACTTACACATAATACTTCTTCAGATTCTAAGTACAAACAAACCATTTCTTATCACTACGAGTCTGACAACATGTACAATGCAACTTGCTTTACCATACATTTCCAATAATATCTATAAGAACACAATTTGCATCACTCAAAAGAATTTCTCTTGTAACAATCTTAAAAAAAAGTTTGATTGTAATGTTTGTAATCACCACATACTTGAAGGTTGTTGACAACTCTAATAGTTATTCTAAGGGATGTGTTTAACAACCCAAATGCCAAATGCAAGCACCAACTTCTCACTATGGTGGCAAATGAATAAACCCTATTGGAAAGCATTGAGGCAAAATATCCTCTCATTTTGAAATGAACTAGGATACACATTTTCACCAAGTTTGGCTAGTAAGTGGTAAACTTGTTTTTCAACATACAAAAGATATTTAAAGGCCTAAGGTTACTTAATGTATATTAAAAATGGAATTGATTAGGTTATAAGAATTAGAGGAATGACATCAAACTTACGACACACAATGACGATCTTTGTATCGGGAAACATGGTCTTTTGCTCCTCCACAACAATAAAACCCTCCTTCAAAATTCAAAGGGAATGAGAAAAGTGACATGGAATATCAATTATCTCTTCCCACAAAGCATATCTGACGCTTGCTCATATATGCCACACACTATTGTTACGTATTTCAAAGTCTCTAATTGAAGATATTCATGCCTTAAGCCTTCATTATTTCTCACTAAGAAGCCATATGGCAAGTGCTTGTGATACCCAAATATTTGACCTCATGGACAACAACCTTCCTCTTGGTTGTTGTTGATGTGCAATTGGTAACAACCCTTGCTACATCTATTTTTCAACCTTCAACCATCGATATCTAGTTCAGGTTAGCTGGCCCCATTATGATGTATTCGTCATCTAGTGAATTTTGTAACAACCGAGAAAAACAAAGCTTCAAATTACAAAAAATGTTCATACTAATCACTAGCCTACAATTGACATCCATGGTTCAAAAAGAATTGTTTGGCTACACATTCCAATAATTGGTGCTCTCTTATAGAGTCTCTCTATTTATGAACATGTTTATGAAGTGGAATAAATTTGAATAGTATTACTCTCCTTGCTTATTTGTTCTCTCGTAGCATCCCATCCCAAGTCACTTTTTACATAATCTTCATGGTCTTCCCAGTCGAATGTCAGATCGCATGCAGTGTTTCTCCTTCAGATATGCCTTCAAGCCACATGAACCACATAAACAAAAAAGTTATCCTTGGTGCAATATCAATCCAAACAAGTTTTAAGTAATGATAGTGAATCTAGTTATGACTAGAAATGAATGATGGTGGAAATCACTTGTTTGTCTAGGTATGTAAAAACATTGGAAGGGACGTCTACTTTTTAATGACTTAAATTTCTTAAATGTTTCTAGTGGGGTTTTCCATAATAAAAGATTACCCAAATTCATTTGGGTTTGGGCACATCAAATCAATAGCTAGCGGGGAAAATTAATGGTTATAGTTTTTTCCCTCTATTAAGTCAGTGGAAAAAAAGTGGAAAAAGAAAGTAAGAACCGAGGAAACAATTGAAAAGTGTTGGAAAAGGAGAAGCCGAAAAATATTGACTCTTTCCGACAAGTTCTCCCATCATAATAGATGCCTCTAATGCATTATATCAAGACAATAAAAAATGGTTCTTAAATGTTTATTAATTGACAAATTATATATATTTCTAGAGTGTTTGTGTATTGTTAATTTTTAATTTGAATTAGCTAATATTGATATGTTGTTTTGATGACTCTTCATGTCTCTTCCTCCTTTCTCCCTCCCTTCCTTTTTCACTCTTGATTTCATGTTTTTTGGTTTTTTTTTTCCAAGATCTTACATTTTACTTTTCCAACATGCCAAGAGCATGGATTGCACACTCTAGGTAAACATTTGGATTTTGGATATCTAAGGATGCACAATTGAACATGGTCCTATCGTTTTTTTATTATTATTTTGTTGGTTTGCACATTAATAAGCTGTAAAATTAAATTTAAATTGTATATAACTACACAATCACCATAGTCCATTTGAGCATCTAAAATCCATTAAGAATCACTCAATAATTTAGCACTTAAAAGCCATCCAAAGGCATTCAATTATTGGTGCAAGAATTACGCCAACATTCTTGAGATTCAAGAAATCATCATAAAATTCATTGTAGCATGTAAGCTTATTTTTCGAGACATATTGCATTCCACCCATTTTCCTGGTGTTTATACCCTAAATAAATAAATAAGAAAATTGTATTAGATTTTTTAGGACCCGGTTACATGTATGCAACGAGGTGCAAGGGTTGTACATGCAGTCAAAATTCTACCCCCAAGTCAATTAGCAATAAATGTCCAGGGTGGAGTATGGTGGCCCACACGCTATTCAACTAGTATGTGATATATTAATGAAAAATACTTTATAAATAGGTAAACTTCCAAGTTATTTGTACCTTGTACATTTTTTGAACAAATTTGGGCATTCAAGATCCTACTTTTGCAGATTCGATGAATACCTGGAATTGGCATTTGTCTTGGTGAACCTTGACTGGTAGTCAATTTTCTTAGAATTTTCAACTCCTGGTTACTAACTCCTGGGATTAGGCATTTTTCTTCTTCTCGATTTACATTTTCACTGTGGTAGGTTTTTATCTTGTTTTTTATCCAATTATAACTTTGATTGGGACGTTATACTTAGATGTTTTTTATTCTTCTCTCTCAGATGCCCACTTAGTAGTCCTTTTCCCGTTGTTTAAGATTTTGTTTTTACTTTGATAGAATATGTCCAAAGAAGATTACAACATAGAACTTGTTAGAGGAGTTTTGAACTAGTCTATTATGGTACAAATTTCAGAAGAAGCAAGTTTGACTCAAAGTACCTCCAATGATTGCATGACACCAAGTCCAACAACGAATTTTCAAGGCCTAGCAATTGCATACTAAAATTGCAAGTATGTTTCTCGACACATTTGTGTCGAAAATATCAAAGTGCCAAACAAGTTATATCTCCCGATAGTCCTTTCATGGGTTTGCACAGGGGTGTACCCGAGAAAGGTCTAAATTCTGACAATTGTGTCAGGAACTTCAAACTGCAGATCAGGGTACAAAATCTGACGATGTTGTCAGAAATCTCAAGCATACTCTACATAAGGTAAATCCACTATTTCACCGGTCTGAGGGGTTTCTAGAGTTTTGAGAACAGGGTCATATACCAATGACAATGTATCAGATTGTTTAGAGTACTTTAGTAGGGGTTTCTCAACTCTATATTGACATCTCTTCCTTAAGTAATTTCATCAAGGATCGATTGAGAAACATTTATTAAGTCATAGTTCCTCATGTCTGATTCACAAAAGGGTAAGGGCAAGGAATAAATCCTCCGAACCAAATCGTAACATTACAAATATCAAGGATTTCATCATTGAGAATACCCTCTAATATTGATTCAACATTGCTTCTTTAGAGATTTGTAAATTAGGGATACATTTCTTATGGAGGATCTGTGTCTGGAGAAAAGCGTAAAGGTTCCTGGCTCAGACCACTATGGATGTCCCATGCTCTCTACAATATCGGATTACCTCTACCCTTTTCTGCCTTCCCAATCTCTACCTAAGTTTCCTGAGGTCATCAAACTTTTTGTTTTTAACTCATTATGACTACTAAGTCAAGGTCTACTAATAATAGGACAAGTTAGTTAGAGTTAATGGCTATGAATTCACTAACACATGGATATAGGACCCTATTTTGAACCCCAATACATGAAATCAAGCTTCCCCTATGTTTGACCACATAGAATGGAAATACATTATCCTAAGAAATTTTCAAATAATAGTTTTAGGATGAGAACATGGCTAATTGATACCTCCATAGCACGTCAACATTGAAATGATCTGGTGAAATTACAAGCCTTCTTATTGATCTAAGATGTGAATGAAATATCCGTACCTCAGACATGATTTCATCCTCAAAATTGGTGACATCTATGAACAAGCTTCTGTATTAGGCTACCTGGATTTCAAGAGCTTCCTTGAAATCCCGCTAAAGAGATATCCGAGGGTGGGTACCATACTATTAGAGTCTTCCGCCAAAGTACGATGAAAATGAGAAATTCTTGTACACATGGGTGGGTTTATCAATGATATAGATTGATCTAACAAGTAATGAAATATGGTATTGACTCACAAGGAAAGAATGGTGCATATATATGGATCCTTACAATAGCTCACAGTGATGTTGTGACAAATAGGAGAATGATAGGTATACTCCATCATAAGGCTAGCAATCACGGTGGGTTCTAGACATTCTGAGTTAAATGTCCTAAAATTAGTTGACCCTCAGTTGTAACTCCTATGAAGGAAGTGAAACTAGTTGTCTGGAGGGTAAATGATTCTTTCTTTTACAATGTACAATTTGTAGATCATGACACCCAAATCTTTCCAGGACTTAAAGGGTTATTGATGTTGGTCATTGTGAATGCAGTTCCTCATTGGGGTCGTGTCAACGCTTGCAACCCCTTTATGTCCATTCACATATCTTCGGATTGGGGCATTACAAGGTTCCCTGATTCAACTACCCATGGATTTCCAAGTGATAAATGAGTTCTTATAGATTTGGTTAGACAGTTGTTTGATCTTCAAGTAGCTTCTAATGAAGCCATCAAACACAAGGCAGGAAGTCATTTTCCCATCTCCTTTAAGCACTAAAATGACTATTTTTTAGCCATATTGCAGTAAGACAATAGCCTTAGGAAGATATATTCCAAGTTTCAACCCATCTGAATGTTGAGTAGGAGAGAAATGAAGAGATCCATGGTATTTTCAAGGAAATATTAAGAGGCATGTGGTGTTAGGATCCGTCTAAGCAAGACAGGGTCACTATGTGTGCATGGAATGAAGGCTTCAATGGAGAAAGTGGTCTTGTTATGAGAGTTTTGAGAGGATTTAGGAGCTAAAAAAAATTCAAAGGAAAGATCTTGGAGTCATTTCCATAGTAAATACATTATTATTTATCCTAGGCCTCACTATTCTCCATGATGGTTTGGGTCACTGTTGTTGCTTCTTTGTGCCAAAAGGGTGAATGGGCCTAAAAATCAAAATAAAAGAAAAATCAGGTCTTGAAAATTATTGGGATGGACTCAAAAGGTGTTTTGGAGTGAAAATCATAATAGGTTCAACCTAAAAAATTCAAGGTTTCCTCCCAGGGAGGAAAACGTATTCCCGTGTTCTATTTTTAAGTTGGCGTGATGACATCAACACTCCATTCAAGTAAGTGGCAAGATTTTTGACCTTCGTTTTCCCTTGTCCCTTAGTGTAATGGGACATTAGGGACACAAAAGTGCACCCCCTTATTTATGAGTTAGTTTGCGTCATTTAAAACACCTCACTTGTGTCCTACGCATGTTTCAAACTTGCAAATGATAACACCATTGACCCATGGCACATTTTTCATGTTTGTTGTCCCTTGTCACTTATATATTTGTGCAAGGGGACATTAGGGACAAAAAATTGTGCCCCCTTGTATAAATATATTTTTCATCACTTTAGTGACAACTTGGGTTGCTAGAAAAGTGGCAAACTTGTGTTTTGTCCTACTTCGCCCCTCCTCATGAGAAAATCCACTTATGGCACATTATTTCAAGCTTGTTGTCCATTGTACCTTTGTACCAACATCCAAGGTGATAGTTGGGACAAAAAAATGTGCCCAAGCTCTCCTATTTAGCCCATAGGTCACATGTAAAACCTCATTTTAGCTCATGAGAGCTTATTTCTAGACCCTCTATCTCCCTCACTTACTCCCACATGGTGAAACTTGTCGCAATCTGATTTGGACAGTCACTTCCTTGCAAAATGACCTTCTTATGGTAGCAATCTTACCTCCATTCACTGTTTGATTAATTTTTAATGACCAGAAGACAAATAAAGCCATAAAAACATACCTTTTCAGATCTATAAAAATCTGGCAATTGAAAACCCTTGAAATTTTGAGACCACTCTCATCTCATTCTGACACTCAAAATACCATTTACAAAAAATAGTAAGTTTTACCAAGTTCTCACATTCTAAAAATAGTATGGTCCAGAAACTAGTCACTTTCTGAGTCAGCATCACCCCTTTCATGTCAAGACCACTCGAAAGTGCTAATTTGAGAAATTTTCTAAAAAAGAGAAATTTGGGGTAGTGTTAGGAAATAAGAGATAAAATATGTGGAATAATCCCTTTCAGAATCGCAACAGTAGAAACTAATATGTAGAAAATTATTACAGATCTCAAATAAAAGTGTAGAATAAATAACACAACACAGAGAGACAATATTTAACGTGGTTCACCCAATTTGCACTATGTCCACCAAGAATCACTTGCTCAGATTTTATTACAAGCCTCCACTCTCTCAATACAATACCCAGATCCGTTTGGAGCTATGCTCAACAAACTCTACAGAATCACACCCAAATTCAAAACACATCTGCAATACATTTGCTTGTCTTTCTATCATATGCATAAGACCATATAAATAGACAATTGCTTGAGCAATTTGATACAAAACCGTGGGTGTCAAAACAATGGGCAAAAAAACCAAAACCGTCCCATAAACCTATGGGTAGCCAAAAAAGTGGTTTTACAAAACAATGGGTACCAAAAAACCATGGGTCCAAAAACAGCCCATAACGGTTATCCATTACCCATGGGTTAATAAACCACCCATGAATATTTGCTTCGGGGGCTTCGCCCCCGAACCCCCCTGACCCGCTCACCGGCGAGCGGGACCACCGTAAAAATACCCAAGTGTAACACATAGAAGGTGTACCACACTCTAACATGAAAATACGCTCCACAAACATAACAATCTCCCACTTGGAGACTGATTTTCACTAAGCAAGTTTCTCAACCCTTCACTGTCATCCACGAAGGCCAACCAAAGATGAACATAGCTTTAGTTTATCCCTTGTGACCACCTTGGTCATCATGTCTGCAGGATTCTGACTGGTATGAATCTTCTCCAACTTCAACTTATCTTCCTTCAAAGCTATCCTGATGAAGTGATATCTCAACTGTATATGCTTCGTGCTGGAGTGGAAAGCAAAGTTCTTAGCTAGGTGTATAGCACTATGACTATCACTATGCAACTTACATTCCTCCTGCTTATGCCCCAACTCCTCAAGCAATTGTTGTAACCAAATCATCTCTTTTCTTGCCTCTGTGGCAGCAACATACTCAGCCTTCGTGGTTGACAAAGACACCAGCTTCTGTAGTCGTGAAATCCAGCTCACTGCTATCCCACCTACAGTGTAAATATAACATGTCATGCTCCTTCTGCTGTCTACATCTCCAGCCATGTTTGAATCTACATAACCATGTAAAGTGGTGTCTGATCCACTATAGCACAAAACTGTCCCCATGGTCCCTCTCAAATACCGAAGGATCCACTTTACTGCTTACCAATGCTCTTTACCTGTATCACTCATAAATCTACTCACAGCTCCCACTGCATGGGCAATATCAAGCCTAGTGCACACCATAACATACATCAAACTGCCAACTGCTGATGAGTAAGGTACCTTGGACATTTGGTTTCTTTCCTGCTCTGTCTTGGGACACTGCTCCTTTGATAACTTAAAATGGCCTGCCAAAAGAGTCCTAACCGGTTTAGCATCCTGCATGTTAAACCTATACAATACCTTCTTAATGTACTCTTCCCAAGATAAATTCAGCTTCCGTTCCTTCCTATCCCGAGTTATCCTCATACCAAGGATTTGTCTGACTGCCCCCAAATCCTTCATATCAAAGGATTCACTTAGCTATTTCTTGAGTACTTTTATTTCCTGCATGTTTTTACCTGTAACCAACATGTCATCAACATACAAACACAGGATAATATAACTTCCATCCTTAAATTTATTTGTATACATGCAATGGTTAGAATGACATCTAATATAACCTTGCTCCATCATGAAGCTATCAAACTTCTTATACCATTGACGTGGAGCTTTTTTCAAGCCATACAAGCTCTTCTTCAATTTACACACCATCTCCTCTTTACCTTTGACCTCATAGCCCTCTGGTTGCTGCATATATAGTTCCTCCTCCAAATCACCATGGAGAAATGTAGTCTTTACATCTAACTGTTCTAAGTGCAAGTATTCTGATGCCACTATTCCAAGAACAATTCTAATAGAAGTCATTTTTACTACAAGAGAAAACATCTCATCAAAATCTAAACCTTGTTTCTGTGCAAACCCCTTGACCACCAACCGGGCCTTATATATTTTCTTTCCTCCTTCTTCATATTTAACTCTGTACACCCACTTGTTCTGCAATGCTCTTTTGCCTTCTGGTAGCTTCACCAAATCCCAAGTCTGGTTCTCCATGAGAGACTTATGCTCCTCACCCATGGCTTGCTCCCACTTCTTACTGGCATCTACCTGCATTGCTTCATCAAAGCTCTCTGGCTCTCCACTATCAATGTGTAATAAATAATAAAGAGAAGGAGAAAAACGTTCAGGTTATTTTCTTACCCTAGAAGACCTCCTCACTGTAGGAGTTTGGGGTTCCTGTTGAGTCGGTTCCTGAACTGATTCATGGGTCACTGTCCCATCTGAAAGATCCTCTACCACTGCATATTCTTTCTTAGAGTCTTCCATGTTTTCCTGCAACTATTTCTTATACATGACTTTCTCATTAAAGACCACATTCCTAGACCGAATGATTTTCTTGTCCTTTATACTTTAACATTTAAATCCAAAGTCATCACCACCATAACCAATGAAAGTACATTTTTCTGATTTGGCCTCTAGCTTGGTCCTATCATCCTTGTCTATATGAACAAACACCTCACATCTAAAGACTCTAAGAAATTAATAATCAAATTTCTTACCATACCAAGCCTCCTCAGGTATGCCTCCATCCAAGGCACTTGAGGGTCCTCTGTTTATCAAGTACACAGCTGTGCTCACCGCTTCTGTCCAAAAAGAAAGAGGCAGTCTTGCATGTAACCTCATGCTCCTAGCACGTTCCATTAGTGTTCTGTTCATCCTTTCTGATACCCCATTCTATTGCGGAGTTCCTAGAACTGTCTTTTGCCTGCGGATTCCATTCTTAGAATAGTAATCATTAAATTCATTGCTGTAATACTCCCCTCCATTATCTGACCTGAGACATTTTAGCTTAAGACCTGTTTCATTCTCTACCAAGGCTTTCCATTTAACAAAAGTGTCAAATACATCAGATTTGTTTCTAATACAGTAAACCCAAACTTTCCTTGTTGCATCATCAATAAAAGTAACATAATAACTTGAACCCCCAAGAGATGATACCTGAGTTGGCCCCCACACATCAGAATGCACCAGCTCTAACTTACTCTCTTTCTTTCTAGGTACAACCTTGAGAAACCTTACTCACTTCTGTTTCCCATATATGCAGTCCTCACAAAACTCTAAACTTGTGTCTGTATATCCAGGAAAATTCTTCTTTATGATGTCCATTCCCTTATGGCTCATGTGACCGAGCCTATAGTGCCATAATGTTGTATCCACATATGAAGCCATGAGATTACAATCATTAGTACTACCAGTGGATAAATACAAGGTTCCAACCTTCTTACCTCTTGCCACCACAAGAGCACCCTTGGAAACCTTCCAAGAGTCAACTGTAAATATCACAGTACAACCATCACTTCCCAATTGCCCCGCCGATATCAAATTTCTCCTTAATGTAGGCACATGTCTGACATTCTTCAATAGCCATGTATTCCCATTCTGCATCTTAACCTGAACAGAACCTTTTTCAACTATATTGCAAGGCTCGTCATCACCAAGAAAAACATGCCCAAAATCCCCTTGAACATAATCAACAAAATAGTGCCTATGTGGAGTAGCATGAAAAGAAGCCCCTGAATCTTAAACCCAAGATTCAGTAATATTATGCAAAGAAAGAATCAAATCATCCTGACATACATTACCTGATGCCACATTTTCCTCCTTATTTTCTTCCTGTTGTTTCTTCTTATCTCGAAGCTCCCAACAGTCCTTCTTTGCATGCCCAAACTTTCCATAGTTCCAACATAAAATCTTGCTCTTGGATTTTGACCTTGCCCAATCTTTCGATTTTCAACGGTTTCCTCTATTCTTCTGTCTCCCTCTAGTTTCCACTGTCAAAGCATTCGCTGAAGTAGAAGATTCCCCAAAGATTTTTCTTCGCATGTCCTCGCTAAGAATCAACCCTACAACATCCTCAAACTTCAACTTCAAGTTAGCTGGAACTGAGTTGTTTACCGCCATTAACAGGCTATTCCAACTTTCATGTAAAGAGCATAGAATTAATAAAGCCCTAACTTCTTCATCAAATTCTATTGTAACCCAAGCTAGCATATTCACAACCATATTGAAATCATTTAAATGATCTGCTACTTAACTATTCTCAGACATCTTCATATTAAACAACTTTTTCATTAAAAATATCTTGTTAGAGGCAGAGGGTTTTTCATACAACTTCCCTAATGCATCCATCAGTTCTTTTGTAGTCTTTTCCTTTGAAACATTAAAAAATACCGAAGATGCAAGACACATCCAAATCACTCCAAGTGCCTTCTGATCCAACAAATCCCATTCTGCATCTGTCATACTCGAGGGTTTGTTCACCTTCTTAGACAACAGAGTATAAAGATACTTCTGATAAAGGTAATCTTCCATCTGCATCTTCCAAAGACTGAAATTCTGCCCGTTGAATTTATCAACCCTAGATCTTCCATCATCTGCCATATCTCCCATTCAAGATAAAACTTTCCCTGTGATTCAACACTTCAACAAACCAAACCAGGCTCTGATACCAATTGTTAGGAAATAAGAGATAAAATATGCAGAATAATCCCTTTCAGAATTGCAACAGTAGAAACTAATATGCAGAAAAATATTATAGATCTCAAATAAAAGTGTAGAATAAATAACACAACACAGAGAGACAATATTTAACATGGTTCACCCAATTTGGGCTACATCCACCAAGAATCACTTGCTCATATTTTATTACAAGCCTCCACTCTCTCAATACAATACCCAGATCCGTTTGGAGCTATGCTCAAGAAACTCTACAAAAGTCACACCCGAATTCAAAACACATCTGCAATACATTTGCTTGTCTTTCTATCATATGCATAAGACCATATAAATAGACAATTACTTGAGCAGTTTGATACAAAACCGTGGGTATCAGAACAATGGGCAAAAAAACCAAAACCATCCCATAAACCTATGGGTAGCCGAAAAAGTGGTTTTACAAAACAATGGGTACCGAAAAACCATGGGCCCAAAAACAGCCCATAACGGTTACCCATTACCCATGGGTTAATAAACCACCCATGAAAATTTTCTTTGGGGGCTTCACCCCCGAACCCCCCTGACCCACTCACCGGCGAGCGGGACCACCGTAAAAACACCCAAGTGTAACACATAGAAGGTGTACCACACTCTAACATGAAAATAGGCTCCACAAACATAATAGGTAGGGCCTGCTAAAAATAGGAAGTGATGGGATTTTGGTCTAATTTTTCATACCCGTCCATCTCCCATTCATTTCCCAAGCTTTCGTCACCATGCAGTTCAAATACTTAGTTTTAGAGCTAATTTCTACTTTAAACGCAACACCGTCAATTACAAACATAGTTCTAGGCCCTCTAGCCAACTAGTCCTCGCCCACAAAAATCTCTCATGTCTTAGAAATGGGAAATAACGAAAATAATGAATGGGATACAATAACAAAAATAATCACAGAAATTTGTTTGGATAAAAATATTAAACGACTTTCCCCTTTAAAAAAGGTAACAAATACTATAAAAAGAAAGTGTATGAATTAGAAAATGGCACGTGGTTTTGCGGGAAATGTAATGTAATTATTGAACAATGCATTATAGGTATGCACTCCAGGTCAATTTGAAGAACACCACAAGGGAACTACAATGAATAAAAATAATTGATGAAATAACAAAAAAACAACACGGGTGTCACAGCTAAAGACATGCACTTTTTATGCATAGATGATGATGCAAAAAACTAAGATAACAAACCGCATTATAGACCACAAATTCAAATTCACTATCTCCATAAAAAAAGAAACATTATGTGGAAACAAACAATTGAAATGCATCATTCTTAATTCAAAAAATTGGAAAGGATAGCTTCTCCTCACCAACTTATGTTATTGTAAAATCAAGATAGCTTTCCTTTGAGGTGGTTTTCCCAATCTTTCCTACTCTTTCCTTTCTTCCACAAGGGGTATCACATACAACTCTATAAAAAAAATCAGAAAGGCTTACATATAATTTATAGCTTTGTAAATATTAGTTCTTAAATGAGGTTCACATAAATATCCATGCATTTCGCTTGTATGCCATTTTCCTTAAACATAATATAGTTGTAATGCCCCACTTCAAATATATAAACATGTTGTGCTTTTTGGTAACCTTTCCTTTTCAGAAAATTCAATAATTTATCTCTTCACAATATACTATTTCATTGCTATGGTATAAGTAATACTGTTTTTTTGTGATGTTTATATTTTTGCTAATATGAATAACAAAAATAGAGATATTCACACATGTTTTGAAGAGTATGCATATGTACCTATTTCTTGATCGCTATATACATGACTTATTCAATTATGCATGTTTTCTTATGTTGTTTCATACGTGGTTTTGTTTTGTAGGAGATTGTGTTTACCTTCATGCCAACTCCTCACAAATGATCTTGGAGAAGAGAGGCTCTATACCTTAAAAAAAAATTAAGATAAACGTCGAACAACATTGTCCATTACCATGCATGAAACATGCACCCACCAATGCTTCACTACTGCCTATAAGCTCGTCTACCTTCCACTCTCGTGGATTTGTCTTCCCTACCTTCTACTTCTATTGTTGAACACTTACAATATGGAATTCTGGTTGTCACATATTTCTAAGAAAATTTCCATAACCCTCCACAAATGCCTTACTATCTCTTGGACAACCTCAATCATCCCATATTCAGGCACCCATTTCCAATAGACCCCTCCTCTTCCCATTCCTCCACTTTAGCCCAATATTTTATTCAGCCTTGTAATTCTAGATGTATTTTTTAACCAAAAGCAACCCCTGTTGATTCTGCAACACAATATACTCCTTACTCCCATGCAAGTCCACTACTGAGCGAACATGCTTCTTTTCCCACTTTGCCTCAGAACCCCTCTTTTCAAGAATTTCCTTCCTTTACATAAATGCATCGACAGTTCCACAAAAAAATTATTTAGTGTCTGATATCAACACTTGTTTTATATGTCTATAAAATTACCGAGACATACAAATAAAATTCCATGGAGGGCTACCCACTTGAACCAGATGTAAGTCAGAAAAGAAAGGGCACCGCTTCTCCTCTTAGAACAATATGGACCTAGGAAATCAAACTTCCGTCCTTAAATCTTTGACCCAAGTTAAAGAAATGTTGATAGCATGAGTAAATCCAATTCTAAAAGTAACCCCAACACATAGTGGATAATATAAATACTTCAGTTACACTATAATTTTTCCAGAAAAAAAAATTCATCCATAGCCAAGTACCTTCCACCATCGCCTTAAAGATTTGGATCTTCTACTTGTAAATATTGACTTCCACTAAAAAAAATATGACCTCTATGTTAGTAGATCATGTGTATGGGAATACCTCTAATAAAAAATTTCCCATGATCCTTACTACAGAGATGTTATGCTCAAAAACGTTGCACCTCCTTTCCCTACCTTTAGAATTAACAAAATTTTCCTCCTCTCTTAACATTATTGTAGTGGACCCTCCACATTTAGAAGACTCTATCGCAAAATATTTCAATGATTTACCTTTTCTCTCACGTGATACAACTTCACAAAAATATTCATTTGTGTCATCCATCCATAACAAAGGCACCAAAAAATGAAGTGATCTAATTATTCCTACTTTCACATCAACATAACATACCTTTCACAATGCCTTGCCCAGACATTGGTATTTCCCCCATAAAGGAATACAATATCGAAGGGTATTTTCTCCATGGCTTTCCAAAAAAAAATTCAAACATGTAAAGTAATGTTTAAACAACCATGCATGACAAGAGGTTCACATGCAAAAATATGCCCTCCACTTGATGTGCTACTATGATGACGGGTTTGGTTACCATCCTAGGTTTCGCTACTTTTTTCTTAACCTTATTATGCATCATAGAAGCTCAGTCTACAACAACCATGTTCATGAAACAAAACATTAAACATGGTATCCATCCAACTATAGGAGATCTCCGAAATTTTTTTTCAATACTTTCCAAAGATTATTTACCTGACACTTTGATGCAGTTTGGAACTAACCTTGGAGGAACAAGTTCCTACTGGTCTAAAAGTAGAGGTGAGATCTTAGACATGGTTGAAAAATTAGCCGCACTGACCATTATTCTTTACTTTGAGTGTTGCAGAATTTTTTTGGCTAGATCTCCATAACTGCATGCCTAGTGCTTGTCCTGTTGATCCCTCGTTGCACACATCACTTAAAAACACTCAAAATTATTAATCACCATCACCATGTAGTTGTTTACTTGCATCAAATATTCACAATATTTTTTTAGGAAGTGTTGAATAAACACCTTAGTGCTAAGAATTATTAGTACAAGTAGCACTTCTAACTGCTTAAGTTATCTTCAAAGTTACCTTTGTTTGCCTTTTCATTACTTGCAGGTATGAATGTCAACATAGAGGCTCCGCACATGTCCAAGTTTTCTTGTGGCTGGAGGATGCTTCTAACATCAATGTAATTGATTGGGAAGATAATACTTCTGTTCAGGAAACCATACAATACTTTGATATTTATGTGTCAGCTTGGAACCCTCGACTAGCAAGTACCCCCGAAAAAAAATTTCTGCAAAGGTCTCTTAAAGACGATCCATGCTTGTTATCATCAATGTAGGTTTCTAGCTTACCTAGCTGCAATGTAAGACCTAGATGAACTTATTAACCATGTTTAATGACATACAAAGTGTTATGAACGAACATGTTCTGAGGAAAAAAATTCCCGTTTCGCATGCCAATACAATGCACCCTAGGACCATTTAGGTCATTTCTTCCTTGTTTATTGATAACTCAGGTACAATTAAATACCTTCCTTTAAGGAATGATGGTAGATTGAATATCCACAGTTGGGCCATGCTATCTATATGGAGAGCCAACATTGACTGTTATCTCATGCTTTCACATCATGTATTCCTTAAATACATTGCAAAGTATGATTCTAAAGAAGAGCAACGATCAGAGACATAACACCAAATGCTTTCCTGGGCTATCAAAAAATGCCAACCCATATTTTTCCGCTTCTTTCGTCATAATAAAAATTCTTAAAGAGAGTATTTTTGAGCACAGACATTAGTCGCACAAGATACTTGTCACATGCTTCTAAAATTACAACTTGTTATGTTTAGTCGGGCATTTGTCTCATTAAATGTAGGTAAAAAATCCTAAGACAAGTTGTTGTAACAAAAATCTTAAGCACATGAAACAAGTCTTCTTTTCGATTCACATCTTGTGTGGCCTTTAGCTATAAAATCCCTTTCTCTTATCAAAATTTCTCGAGACTGGAGTTATAGTAATACCGAAATGGAAATTAAATGCAAAATTCATACTTTCCTAGCAATTGTCCGTGCATATCCAATATTTTCCAATATTCCTGCACAAGATTCAACTTATTTTGAACTTTTATATTGGTATGAACGTCTCCTTTACAATCCTTTCCATAGTATCTTGTTGGATATTGGTTCTACTCCTCAAAATATCATTTCTAATCTGTACCTTTTTAAAAATAGCTACAACCCATGGCATGTAATCCAGACAAAACTAATACCTGCAAAATAATTCATCTAGCTCATCTGAATCCAACACCGAGGGCATGTAGTCACATGAACAAATAAATGAATGGAATATTTTATCTCAACTCTAACCCAGATATACAACATGAACTTGACAGTCTACATTTGTTGGGACACCAAGAATTTAATACCCAATAAAATTGCGCAAGTCATAATGTCTCCCTTTAGTTACAGGACATTGGGCTCTAATTTTATCTGAGAGGAATAAGGTCAAACATTGTCTTCCACATTTGGTGGGATCTTCCGCACCCCCATTCTAGTTGAGTGAAGACCAGTAGTTGGATTTCAACACTATCCTACATCACTTTTCTTGCAAAAACAAACTTCCACCACTTAAGCTAATTGTTCAAGGTAGTGTAGGAACATGAAATTCCTACCTTATTCATTCTCTCAAGTCCACATTCTACTCCACATCAACCCATGGTGTCTCACTACTCCTTTTACTTTCCCCTATCGGGGTGGGCACTTTCAAAAATTTTGATTCCAAAATTCACTCCTCCATCTGCATTTCAATTAGAGAACTAAAACCCCTAAAAGTCCAATCCTTAGCCTCTTTACAAGACTCATTGAAACATATAGAATATAATTGATGAAATTAGTTTCATTGGCCCTAAATTTCTCTCCAAAATTTATTACCGTCTTTGTGAGGCTTTTCCACATTTTAGAAAATTTCCATTTGGTAATAGATCCATCATTCTTGTTGGAGACCTCGGGCAACTACCTCCTATCATGGAAATTCATTTGTATGAAAATAATTCCTATGGAGAAAAAATTTGGAAAGATTTTCCAATTTCAATCTCCTTGAGATCAGTCTTTAGGCAACAAGGTTCCACTCCGACACACATTTCATTTCACCATATGTTTCTCAACATTCACAATGGAGTTCCTAAATTTGAAGACTAGGATCTACTAATGTCCTGCATTAATTCCTATCTTTCTGAGAAAGAGATCCTTGACTTCCACAATGTCATCCATTTGTTTGCAAAAATTGGACAGGTCGATAACCACAACCTCCAGATGTTGAAGGAACTGAATTCTCTAAATTTCATATCTATTTCCCAAAATACAAGGTGTAATGACTCCATCGATGTTGATGACGACCAACTACAGCACAAAGTTCTTATTTGCAAAAATAAAAAAGTAATTCTTTTCACAAATTTATGGGTTGAAACATGTATGGTAAATGGAGAAACTAGTAATATTGTGGAAATTGTGTATTAAAGTTCCTCATCACCACTCATTTTCCTTTATTTTTTGTCGAACAATTTTTATCAAAATATTGACCCTTCTTGGGATCCCAACTATCCTTCCCATCTTCCAATCCCACCAATTTTCAGAGGTAGTCATAAACAAATTCCCCTCAAATTGAATTGGGCCTTATCTATCCATGATTTACAAGGCTTGACTCTTCATAAATAAACTATTGGCATTGTCAACATTGAACGAAAAGGTCTTACATTCACCACAATTTCTAGAGTCCCCTCCTTGAGTGACATTCAAATTTCACCACCTTTTTCTTTCGAGCGTTACTCTAAGATGTCAAAAACACCTCTTCTTCAGCCTTGAAGAAATGATGAGTCACCATTGTAACTTCATATGTTCCTTCTCTCTTAATTACCTTACCAAATCCATTTCCTTCCCTTTCATCCATCATAGCCCTTCTCCCTCCACAAGTTCAGTACCTTGAATACTGTCGTGTGGACCGAGTTAAAGTGATTTTCTTAAAATGAAATATAATACATTTCTTTTTGGTATTCCTCTAAAAGTTGTTGCCTCTTTTCCACTCAATCTTTATACATCTTAGTTTAACATAAAAATTTGGCGCTAAAGAAATGATTATCCTTTTCTTCAATTTCACATGGTTAAGTCAATTAGGCACACTGACATTATTCTTTACTTTGAGTATGTCCTGCAGAAAAAAAGTTGTTGCCCTCTTTTCCACTCAATCTTTATACATGTTAGTTTAACATATATTATCCTTTTTCTCAATAATTCACATGGTTGAATGCAATTAGTCCTGTTGGTGCTTGTCCTGTTGATCCTCATTGCGCACATCACTTTAGAACGCTCAAAATTATTAATCACCCTCACCATGTAGTTGTTTACTTGCATCTAAGATTCTGAATATTTTGTGAGGAAGTGTTGCTAGATCTCCATAACTGCATGCCTGGTACGTGTCCTGTTGATCCTCATTGTGCACATCACTTCAGAACGCTCAAAATTATTAATCACCCTCACCATGTAGTTTTTTACTTGCATCAAAGATTCAGAATATTTTGTGAGGAAGTGCTGAAAAAATACCTTGGCGCTAAGAATTATGGGTACAAGTACGAATTCTAACTTCTTAAGTTATCTTCAAAGTTATCTTTGTTTATCAATTCATTACTTGCAGGTATGAATGTCAACATAGAGGCTCCACACATGTCCATGTTTTCTTGTGGTTGGAGGATGCTTCTAACATCAATGCAATTGATTGGGAAGATAATGCTTCTATTCAGGAAACTAGAAAATACTTTGATATTTATGTGTCAGCTTGGAACCCTCGACTAACAAGTACTCGAGAAACGTTTCTACAAAGTGATTTTCTTAAAATGAAATATAATACATTTCTTTTTGGTATTCCTCACAAATAATACTAGTCAATCATGCATAAAAGTGGCTTCCATTCCAACACCCTTCAATGAAATTGCAAGGATGATCGTCAGGTATGTCACTTTAGAAGGAAGATATGTGACGGTTCCTCTCAAACATTTGGTTTTCCTAAATCATTTTAGAAGGAATATACATATTTGCTTTCTGCATTATCTCTTAAACTCCCTGGAACACTTTATTCTCAAGTTTCAAAATCACCAGTGCCACCCCCCTCCATTGAGGCCTCATTCTGTTGCTTCACCGCCATTTCCTTTCCCAGCACCCCTCAATCCCCGTCCCCTAACCCTGGTACTTCCATTGCCCCCACTAATCCTTTAGGTCGGAGGAAGATCATAATCAAAAACCCGTTATTCCCTATCAATCATCCTTTCCCCTCTCAAAGAAACCTTCGTAGCAACAAAGCCATTGAGTCTACTAAAAACCTGCTACACATTAGCAATCATGCTAGTGCCTCTGCTATGGAAAGGAAGGAAGCCCTTCTTAATAGAATTGTAAAATTGGAAAAGGAGGTTGGGGTTTTGAAAGAAGAGATCAAATAGGTTTCCAAGAGAGAAGGTAAAAGGAAGCTATAGAATGATCCTGAACAGGATAATGATCATATTTTCTAAGTCTACAAGAAGCTAAATTCACTAGATAACAGACTGGGAAATACAAAAGGAAGACATGATTACACCCTTTCTGTTCTCAAGGCTATTTATAACTTCATGGAGCAACATATCAAAAGCGTTTGCATGCTCAGTGACATTCTTGCTACCATTTGGGAGTTGGGTCCAGAACGAGACTTGATTCTCTCATAGCTAGACAAGAAGAATCCCTCCCATGTCATTGCCTTGGCACTCTTCACCTCTCTACAGAAGTTGAGGAAAAATATTGACAGAGAAGACAAGTGAAGAAGACTATCCTTACTCCTAGTTTTCTATTTTGTTGCTATTAGGATGTTGTTTTCATGTTGCTTGGTTACAATTTTGTTACTATTTGATCCTTTTTGTATAGTTTCTCAGATAACTATAGTTGGTCACTCATGTATAATCTGGATGCTGATCCAAACTTGATGTATTTACTACATTATCTAGATTTTGAGACTTTTTGCAATAGGGTATAGTCCCTTCAAAACTATTGATTGCATTATCTTCTCTATTAGGCTTTTGAGCCCTTTTTGTAAAAGAGAATAGTCCCTTCAAAACTATTTACCCCTAATAAAAAAATACTAGTCAATCAGGATGAAGTGCTACCCGTTTTGTTGGCCGTCCTCTCAATGCGTCAACTGCTTTGGGGTTCACGTGGTACTCCTCACAATGATTTTTAGGGCTATTCCCAAGTACTTCCCATAGTTAAGCTGATGGGTATTAACCCTTATCCAAACTTGTAATGTAAATATCTTGTTTATTTTATCAAGAGTTTGATTTGTCTTTGGCCAAGGAAACCTACACATAAGGTGTTAGTATTTTGTTGCTTGATTTGGGTAAGATGAATATCCTCTTAATTAAAGTGGTTATGTATAAGAAAGATTAGTATTTTTCCTGAAAACAAAATGTTAGAAGAAAACAACGAAAAAAATTGTGGCCATTTCCGATTCTCAAGATCGCTCAAGAGCGAGAGAGAAGAGCATACATGGATCAAAATGAAACACGAATGTAGATTAAAAAAGAGTTAAGATGTAACCAATGTTATAACTAATTAATCTGCATATCCATTTTCACATTTTTACATGTTGACCAAGTAATATCATCAAAATAAGTTTATGCAAGCATGTGATGTTCAAGGATGCAATATCAAGACATATGGTACCATACCACATTGAATAGTGAATCGTAGGTTCACACAATACGATAGAATAACACAATTTGTGTTGAAGGTGTGGGATGTGCATCGATGTGGTATAGTGACATGTGGTGGTCTCTCACACTGTGTGCAATAATTGGGGGAGTGCGATAAGACATGGTGTGCAAATGTGGTTAAGTTGTACATGGAGACATATATATGGAGGATTAATTTGCAAGTGTACGATGAATGTCATGTGTGATGATATGAGATCATAACATGTTGTGTGGGATCTCAATATCACATTTTGGGCACCACGAGTGAGATAGTTGTATTGTGCAATAGGTTTGTGTAGGCATGTGATATATGGGGATAAGAGATTAAGACACATGGAGAACAGGTTGCAAGTTCATACACTACAGTAAAGACTATTACAGGGGGCATTAAAGATGTGAGTTATGCCAATGTGATGGACGGACACAGTGACACATGTTAACCTATTACATAGTACATTAGTTATTAAGATAGCAATAAAATGTGGTGTGTGAAGGCAATAAGGTCATATATGGTAGTATATTTGTGGTTGAATTTTGTTTGATAATATGGACATGCATAGGAGAATCCCAATGAGAAAGTGGTAAAATGTTGTTGGGCCGAAGAGGTTACAAAGAGAAAAATTTGCAATATAGAGTTTGTCTCAATGAATACGTGCAAAGAAGCACCTTCACAATGAATTTAATTGAAAAGTTAAAGCAAATTCATTTAAGGATTTGAGATTGTGGAGTTTTCCTCAATGATAATGACAATAGTTTTGTTAAAGGTGGAGATTGTCAATTCCTCATTGCCCACTTTAGCTTTAAAAATAATTGAATGGCTTGCTTTTACTTTTCTCCTCTATTTTGTATGATAATATAGCTTTTAACAGTTGGGCTATTGGGTATGCAATTTTACACCTGGGCTAGGGAACATAAGGGCCCTCTCCGCAAGTATCTTTGGAAAAGGGAATTAAAAGAAGCAAACAAATAATGAAAAGAGAAACCCTGGAAAAAAGAAAGAAAGAAAGATGGTGACGACAGTTTTGATACTGTAGCAGGGATGATATTTGACGTTTAGCTTTGCTTGGCTTGAAGATGGCTTAACGTTTCTATAGATCTTCCTCTAGAATTTTAAAAAAACCTTGAGCTTCACCATATTTTATTAATTTATGGAGAGGAATAAAAATAAATATAAAAAAATATTTTTGTAATGACCCTCCCATGAAATCTTTACACATTGATGCAATAAATTAGATGATAATGATATTAAATTTCCGACCATGATGCTGGAAAAACATCAGATTTCATACTCTGCCAATTACTGAAGTTCCAGTTAAAATACCTGGAACCTTTGTGGTCAAAAGCATCTGGAAAAAAATTGAGATGGTCAAACCCTTCATGCGGTGGGTTGGTGGTGAATTCCAAACAAGTCTCTCTTTCAATGAGCAAAATTTGTGGTGGTCACCTATTTTCTCTCATGACGATCTCCCGCTTGCTGAACAACCCAACATCAAAGTAGCGTGGTTAGCTCGTAAATGCATCTCTACCATCCGAGACCTGGTTTCCTCTTACGATTGACTTCCTTGACCAGAGCTAAAACAAAAATACAACCTGACTAATTATGATCTGCCCTCCATTTTAGTTGTTTAGTCTTTTCTGCCCGATGTTATGCTACACAAGCTGGGCCTTCAACCGCCCAAGGCTTGGTGGACGGACTGGTGTTGGAATGTGGACATTCCACTGTTACAGTATAATTCAAGTGTTATCTACTTGTTATCTCCCATTTCACCGACTTTAGATAAACTCAATTCCAGATGGTCATTACATTCTTCTCATGTCACCTGGTTAAAGTGTCTCCAATGGGTCTGGAACCCCCTATTTGATCCAAAGCTCAGGGATAATTTTAGCGGCGAATATTCGTAATATGGCGAAAATTTCATTTTAGGAAAATTTGAAAAGGTGAATTATTCGGAGTGGGTCGGTGTCCTGTTCGCCTAAAATATATAGTATATTTTTTTTGGGGGGTCGGCTTCGCCTTCATTTGAAAACATCTCCTATAAAAACCTAGGTGATTCGCCGGGTAGTATACCTCAAGTAGCTTACCAAATTACCAATACTGTGAAATTTGAACTCGCATACCCTTGAGCACCAGAGATTCATATTACTGTTAGCCTGTGATTGTTGACGCGCGACAAATGCAGTGTTGACGCGCGACAAGGGCATTGTTGACGCGCGACAAGAGCTGTACTGACGCGCGACAAGAGCTGTACTGACGCGCGACAAGAGCTGTACTGACGCGACTTGGGCAAAGAAGTGTTGACGCGCGACAGAGGAAGTGTTGACGCGCGACAGAGGAAGTGTTGACGCGCGACAGAGGAAGTGTTGACGCGCGACTTGGGCAGTGTTGACGCGATAGTATATTAAGACAGTGGACGCGCGACCTCAGACAGTGGACGCGCGACAAGACCTCAGACTGGACAGAGTCGCTACTTGGTTCTTTTGCTGACGCAGGACTCTTTTCAGAATAATGGAAGGTGCCAGCTCAAAGAATACGAATAACCTAAAAGTAAGTAAGAAATCTCAGAAATCACTCTTCAAGTATTTTGGAAACTCTGCGGATACAGATATTGTAAATACCAATCATATAGATGCCACCACAAAGAATCAGAATACTGACTGTGTGGAAGGTATTATTGAGGTGGACATGCATTCTGCACAGTATCAAAGTCAAACAAATGAAACCTACGATAATATGCCAGATCTTGAAGATATTGTTCCTGTTGGGGTGCAACCAGAAGTGCAGCTAGATATCACAGATACAAACACTCAGCAAAATGGAAGACAGAAATCAAAATCAAACTCCGGTCCAAGAAAGAGGAAACCAGGTGATTGTGATATTGCTCAAAATTCTACTCAAAAAAGTAAAGCATTGAAAACGAACAAGAATATGTGGACCATTGGCAGGACATACAAGTTTGATTGGGCAGCTAAATTTCCGTTTATTGAACCTGTACAATCATCTAATTCTGAAGAAATCCCATCTGAATGTACATGTACAATATGTACGTGGAAATTGGGAAAGCAACAAAAAATGCAACTGAAGCTGGACACTATAGAAAAACATTGTGGAAAACAATATTTAACTGTAACAGGGGCGGATGGCCAGAAAATCAAAACACATAGGTGGAAAACTGAAAAAGAATGCATGCATGTTAGATACGCAGCGGAATATGAGGCAGAGCAGAAAAAACACAGACATCTGTTGGAAAAGGGAGGAACGATCACATCGCATATTGGTAAGATGAAAGAAACAAATCTACATGCAAAATTCATACAATTCTCTACTCTTTTTCAAATACTTAAAAAAGGAAGAGCGATTTCGGATTTCCTCGATTTCAAAGTTTTGTATCAATTTAACGGAATGCTGAATGTACCTCAGTCTCATTGGTCTGAGAGTAGTGGATGGGAAATGGAAAAATGCCTCTCGATGATAGAGAAGGAAGATTTGAAAGAGAATGTAAAAAAAGCAAACTTTATCTCTCTTTCAATTGATGAAGTGACAGCAGTCGACAACACCGCATGGGTATGTATCCACATCTATACTTTAGAAAATCATATAAGGACACCTCATCTGTTGGGTGTTATGAAAATGGTTGAAAACTGCAATGCCGAAAACCTATATAAAATAGTTGTTTCTCATTTGAAAGATGTTGCTGGTATGACTGATTATGAAATTGCTACGAAGTTGGTATGCGTTGGAGCAGATGGTGCATCTGTCATGCAGGGTCACCGAACAGGGCTCTGTGTTAGATTACAAACAACAGTGGCCCCATATATGCTACCAATTCACTGTATGGCTCACAGAATGAATTTAGCGTATAAAATGGTAAGCAACCACGAAAATGTTGCTAAATTAGAAGACCTTATAAGAGAACTTCATGCCTATATGTCAAGCAGCCCAAAGCGTTTTCTCGAGTTCAAAAAATTTGCAATTGGAATTACAGATGGCAAAAAACTTCTGAAGGATGTGGAGACTAGATGGATCTCTTTGTATGAACCTGCATGCAGAGTTCGTGAGGAGTATCCTTCATTGGTTGGTTTCATGCACAAATACCGTCATGAAGTTGATAGGGCAAGGGACTTGTTGTTCCGTTTAACTGATTTGGAGACATTGCTTACATTGGTTGGTATTCTTCCAATGTTAAAGGAGATCAATACACTGATGAAGCATGCACAGGGCAGATTAATCTATATTGTGGATTTTATACGGATGAGGAAAATGGTATGTCAAAGTCTTGATATATTGTACTGTTCCAATGATAGTTTTGATGCACCTGTTTTTGAAAATTGGAGAGATTTATTAGATCTTAAAAATCCTAACACCTTTTTGAGATTTAATATCCACGATCACCTCTGCATCACTGTTAATGGGAGGGAAATACCTGTGCACATTTTGCAAAAACGTCAAGATATTACAGGATCGGAACGAGAAGATGTTCCCGTGACACGTAATTTGTTTGAGTCTGTTATAGTTGAAACAAGAATAAAGCTTAAAAAATTTTCAGAAACCTTGTCATCAGAAATTAGGGAACGTTTCTGTAAAGATAAAATTCTGGAAGCCATGGGTGTGATGAATCCTAATTTTTGGAATACTGAAGGTGGCCGTGCAGACTTTGTCAGTAAGCATTTCCATAAATCAATGGGTACAATAATGGAACAATTTACAAAGACGTCAGAGCTCAAGGGTGTGGAAATCAAAGGTATACTGAATGCCGATTTATTAAAGTTTCAGTCAACAAATTTTGCAACAACAATGAGGAACCAATATAAGAATTTAGATCAACCTTCTGAAAGTGGTGCTATTACAAGGCTGTGGCGAGGAATCTATCAAAGTTCTATTTTACAAGAAGATATCAGTGAATATTTCAGATTATATGAGTTATGCCAAACAATGATTTTGGGGTCTGTGGAGGATGAAAGGGTTTTCAGTGCATTGTCATTTATAAAATCAAAACTGAGAAACAGGTTGGATAAAAATCTGGAAAGTTGCATGAGGTGTTATGTTTCTCGATACTCCATCGAAACCTTTCCGTTCGACAGAGCAATTGCGCACTGGAATTCCCTTTGCGAAAGAAGAGGTGTGAATAATACAGCTACAAGTACAAATATTCCCAACCTTGAGAGTGTAATTGGCTCTTCGTCACATTCTACAGAAGACAACATCGACTTTGATGAAGCTATTGATAATGGATTGTTTCAACTTTAAATAGGTATCTTCTTTATCTATCTTTTATCTTTATCATTAAAGATGTTACAGGTCTATATACTAAAAATGTCAGGCAATTCACCCATCTATCTACTAATACATTTCTCGTGTTGGGTTTTTTTAAAACACAGATCTAGCTCATTACCAGTGGCAATGATGATTTCAACTTTAAGGAGGTATCTTTTTCCCCTTAATCTTATTGTTTGTTACTATTCATTTTTTTCAGCTCTGGTTATCATTAAAGATGTTACAGGTGTATGTATTTACATTTAGTTAAATACAATATTTTTATTTTTTGAAAACGTGGGTTGACATCCGTCCGAGGAAGCTGTTACTTCTCGGGACTGACAATGTCAGGCAACTCACCCATCATTAAAGATGTTACAGGTCTATCTACTAATCCATTTTTTGTGTTGAATTTTTTTAAGACAAAGATCTAGCACATTACCGGTGATGATTTCAATTTTAAATAGGTATCTTCTTCAACATAATCTTATTGTTTGTTACTTTACATTTTTTCAGCTCTTGTTATCATTAAAGACGTTACAGGTCTAATTCTATATATTTACATTTATTTAAAGATATTGTTGGTCTATATATTTAAAGATGTTGCTGGCACTTCTCAGGAGTCAGGACTGACAATGTCAGGCAACTCACCCCTCTATCTACAATGTCATGTAAAACAAAGATCTAGCACGTTACCCTTGATGATTTCACAGCAATCTAATACGCAAGAGGTAAGCTAAACCCTAGCATATTTGCAATTATGTTTAATTTCTTACCAGTGATGATTCTTTCTTGATTTCTCAGAATTATATTTAATTTATTTTTAAATATAAGTCCACATAAAATTCCTCATAAAATTCACATAAAATTCGGGATAAACAATACATTATACGATTTTAAATATAAGTCCACATAAAATTCCTCATCATCCATATATATCATATCATCACCATATCATTATCATATCCTGAGTCCTGACACTACAATTATTATTAATACAATTATTTATCTAATTTTAAATTTATTAAAACAATTTCATTTTTAAAAATAATTCATAATCATATCATTACAATTCTATTCGTTCTAATGTCATCTATATCCATTCTAATCATTAATGTCATCTATATCCATTATAACACATTCCATTTATTTATCATCTATATCCATTCTAATGACATTATGATCATATCGTTACAAGTGTAGAGAATAATTATCTTAAAACAAGTTCAAAAGTCTAGAGAAGAAGAATTACTGTGCTTGATGATAAATCTACGTCCACATTAAATTGATCATCGTCTTTCATCATCATCTATCATTAATTATCAATTATCATCATTCATCATCTACGTCCACATACAATTCATGACAATGCAAGTAAACAAGAAACATACATATAATTCATGATAATCACCATCTAATGCAATTAAAATTAAAGATTGTATATAAATCCATATAATTAAATTCAAAAACCATAGTACATACTCAATAGTAGAAGTTTTCAAATTCAATATTTAAAGTTTCCTCAATAATAAAAGTTTCTAGTTTTCAAAACCCTCTCTTTCTTTATCCAATTCTACTCCTCTGCACTCTTCCCCAACGGCTTCTTCCACTGTGGCTGTACCTCTTTCCCCAAAACCAGAAATCTCCATGCGACAGCAAATTTGGATCAGCTGCAGCGTATAAACTATCCCGTTGCCAATAATTTTCATAACGACTAATAATCTCATTGATAAGAACCTTAGCCCTTCTGTCCCATTCTATAAGCTGATTGATATGAGGAAGCATCTCCATCTTTCTCATCAACCCACACAAAATCTTTTTTGTGCTTGTCCAGATCTATGAAATACTCCTTGCCCTCTTTAGAAGTACTTGTGCCAAAACCCTGTATGGTCCAAGCAACAAGTGATACCTAATCAGCAAGTGAACAAAACCAGAACTTGAAAACATATAAAGAGAAAACAAACTAGCATTACTTTGTAGTACTATATGGTCCAGCCAGTTATCGATCCACTCAATGATTCTCTCCAAGCTTCATACTCAGGAATTGTGTAAAAAGATAACACATTTCCATTTTTGTGAGTTGCCTACATCAACATGTGCCAAAATTAGACATGGAGATACATAACATCTGGAGGCTTAAAAACAAATATAAAGAGTCTCAATACACTCAACCAAATATACAGGGGGAACATTTACCCTGACAATAGGAGTGATAAATTCCACAACAAATGAAGGAATTTTAAGCAGTGATGGCCAGGTATGGTGTATGAAATTGATCAGCAATCCTTTGATGTGGGAACCATCATGGTCCTTTAAGAGACAAAGGACAAGTCAAAAAGGATCTCACTAGAAAGGATGTGTCAGAATTAAGCAGAAACTAAACAGCGCTATACAAAGATCATGTACCTGGTCTGTCATTATCATCAGATGGCCATATCTTAAAGATTTAATGCTGTCATATATTTTATCTTCCTGTAGACCAAGGATTTTTTTTATATTTACTATCTCTTTATTCTCCATTTGTTGGTGAGTGGTAGCTTCCCTGACATTGAGCAGCTTACCTCTGAGAGGAAACACGCCATAATAATATTGACCAACAATAGATATTCCTGCCACCTGATAGGATAAAGATAACTAAAATAACAAAAAATTAAATTGGAAAGTGATGTCGAAACATGTCACAATACTACCAAATTCAGTATTCACATTTCCCTGATTCAAGGCACAAACACTTACAGCAAGAGCCTTGGCTGAGTCACCCTCCGTTAATATTAAAGTACATTGATCAGAATTCTTCCCCCCTGCTTGATTTGCATCATCAAGTTTGGGAACATCAATTAATTTCCCCTTCTTGGTTCCATCAGTTTTCTTAAGATCTTTTTTTTGTTTAAACTTTTCCACTGCACTCATAAGGTCAAACAAAGTTACAAAGCTCATCTTAGACACTAGCATTGCAAAAATTACATGTACTCAGAAATGCTACATATTAGACACCACGCCTTTATTTATTGACATGGGCTGCAAATGCGAAACAGTGAAAATTACTATAAATTTATAACAGCAAATTGTATCAGAATAAAAAATATGAATTAAAACGAATTATACTTACAATCAACATGGAAACCGAACGTTGATTCGAGAAAATTCTTTTCTTCCACGAGTGTTGCCTTGGTTGTAACAATTGGTAAATTTTTGAACGGAAGGCCCGTAAACCGATGGATGTCATTTACTTCGATACTGAATTGAAAAATTCGGCCATCGTTCAGAGTCACATAAAAAATGCCGTCCTCTGAATTGTAGGATGACAGAAAGTAATTCAAAATATCCAGATCTGTTTTGAAATGGGGCATATTAACGAGCCCTGTAAATTCACATGCATCCATTAAATATTTATATTCTGAAGACATCTTTAAAACAGTATGGATGTGAGGGCATAAGGGACATCGATTGAATTGGATTCTCTTGATTTTTGTTACTGAACTTGCAGTTGGGAAGCATTGAGACCTGCAAAAATTCAAGAGCTGGAAGGTGAAAATGAGAAAATGACCGGTTGAAGGGTATTTATAGGCTAAATTGGGCGTCAATGGCTTCACTTGACGCGCGTCAAAGGTCCTAGTTGACGCGCGACAATAGTCCTAGCTGACATGCGTCAATTGGATCCAGCGACGCGCGTCAATAAGAGCAAGCGACGCGTGTCAATAAGATCTAGTGACGCGTGACAATAGGAGTCAGCGACGTGCGTCAACAGGAGAAAGTGACGCGCGTCAATAGAATCTAGTGACGCGTGTTAATAGGAGTCAGCGACACGCATCAGTAGGAACCAGTGACGCACGTCAAAAAGACCCAGTGACGCGTGTCAATAGGTGCCAGTGACGCGCGTCAATGGCGGCCAGTGTCGTGCGTTGGTCAAGACAATTGATGTTCCATTGACGCACGTCAGGAGTGATGAGTGACTAGATGGATCTCTTTATGCACAGAGAAACCCTGAGACTACCAAATAATTGATTTCTTATCCAAAATTTAATGGAATTCGAAGTTTTCACCTCTTTTACACTAGAGGAAATTCCCTTCCTGTTTGCAATGCAGCCAATTGAGATGAAGAGTTCAAATTTATCCCCAGACCAAAGAAACAAACAGTGTTTGGTGTGTACTTGATGATGATATAGGGTCTTGTTTGATAAGTTCAAAAAGAAACTTCATGATATATGCTAAGACTGAGTTTGAGATGAGGTACCAGTAAGACACTCTTGACAAAATTTACACAATGTTACCTTTTTAAGATGATCCAACCTTGCACAAAGAACTTTATGTTGAGCTGTAATTTTTTTTTCAATATTTGAGACACTTGATTTTATATATTGTACTTCAAGAAGATCATGGTTAATCAATTCAAGGCATAGAAATGGGGGAGCTTCAAGAAAATTGTCTTCAAACATACACTTGAACATTGTATCTTCAGCAAAGGAAAACAAAACAAGGTGGTAGCAGGAATTTTATACTTTGATACTCATTGCAAGGGTCAGCCAAGTATTTCATCAGCTCAACAATGATAATTAGAAGAAAGTAAAAACAACTTTCTGTTACACACAACAATTTTGATCACTTTACCCTTATTGTATCTTTCAAACCTCATACTTGTGCCTGAATATCCTTACATAGGATGAGATGAATCTACTAAAGGATCAAAGATTTCAAGTTCATTCTTGTAACTAATATGATATGTAAACAACCTTATTGAGATATGATCATATGCACCACCTTAAAAATTTGAAAAAAAAGAGACATATTTTAATTCAACCACTCCAAGAAGCAGTCCTGAAGAGAGAATCTCAAGATGTGAATCCTATACAACATATTTTGATACTGATCCATTTTCCCCAAAAAAATTTACAATATCTCAAGATGTGAATCCTATACAAAATTAACTTCTATGATTTATCTGGAGAAGGAATTGTATTTTTTCTTGGATGCTAAGAAGACAGGTTGTTTAGTCTGCATTTCTAAGCGATCCAGTTTTATAAAAACTTGAATAAGTTTAAATACTCATTTCAAAATCTAAATAAATTTGGCATGAAGCACTAAAAGACACTCCTATACACATTTCATGTTTTGGTTAACCATGGGTTTTCCTAAAGATGTTACAGGTCTATATACTAAAAATGTCAGGCAATTCACCCATCTATCTACTAATCCATTTCTCGTGTTGGTTTTTTTTAAAACACAGATCTAGCTCATTACCAGTGGCAGTGATGATTTCAACTTTAAGCAGGTATCTTTTTCCCATTAATCTTATTGTTTATTACTATTCATTTTTTCAGCTCTGGTTTTCATTAAAGATGTTACAGGTCTATATACTAAAAATGTCAGGCAATTCACCCATCTATCTACTAATCCATTTTTCGTGTTGGTTTTTTTTGAAACACAGATATAGCTCATTACCAGTGGCAGTGATGATTTCAACTTTAAGGAGGTATCTTTTTCCCCTTAATCTTATTGTTTGTTACTATTCATTTTTTTCAGCTCTGGTTATCATTAAAGATGTCTATGTATTTACATTTAGTTAAATACAATATTTTATTTTTTGAAAACGTGGGTTGACATCCGTCCGAGGAAGCTGTTACTTCTCGGGACTGACAATGTCAGGCAACTCACCCATCTATCTACTAATCCATTTTTTGTGTTGAATTTTATTAAGACAAAGATCTAGCACATTACTGGGGATGATTTCAATTTTAAATAGGTATCTTCTTCAACATCATCTTATTGTTTGTTACTTTACATTTTTTCAGCTCTTGTTATCATTTATTTAACGATATTGTTGGTCTATATATTTAAAGATGTTGCTGGCACTTCTCAGGATTGACAATGTCAGGCAACTCACCCCTCTATCTACAATGTCAGGTAAAACAAAGATCTAGCACGTTACCCTTGATGATTTCATAGCAATCTAATACGCAAGAGGTAAGCTAAACCCTATCATATTTGCAATTATGTTTAATTTCTTACCAGTGATGATTCTTTCTTGATTTCTTAGAATTATATTTAATTTATTTTTTATATGTGGAAAATCCTTTGATATATTTTTTTAACTGCGGGATAAACTATTAAACAATACATTATACTATTATAAATATAAGTCCTGACACTCTTCCTAAAATTCCCTGCTTTGTCATAGATCCATCACTTCTTCAAATTTCTCCATGAAGAAATAGATCTATTTTTAGACTTATAATGATCATCCTCTAACACGAAGTTATTCAAACTCAATTCTAATGCTATCTTCCATATCCTATAGTCACCCACCCAAATCTACACTAATCACAACTATTTAAATCGACTTGACAGAGTCTTTATCTAATAAAAATCCTTTCTAGTAATAAAACTGACTCTACATAAACTATCCTGCAAATGTAGTGTGCCTTCTTCAAGGCTCTACATAAATACTTACACACATAGTTTACTATGATCTAGTTTACAACCTTCAATATTTTCTTACACACTCAAAATTATTCCAACTTATAGCCTCCTAGTTCTAATCCACAATTATTCTTCACCCTTATCAAATATAAAAAAATGATAGGATTCTTCAACCTATGAACTTGATCTATACAGACTAATCTTCATGATAAAAACCTTATATGTTTTACATTAAACTTCAAAGTTCTATATCGAGATTGACCTATCTTTTAATCACATGGTTATTCCAACTTTGGTTAATCTAGCCTCCATAACCTTGACTATTTACAACAACTTGTCAATCTAATCTACACAAAACAATATCCATGATAACAAAACCATATCTTTTAAACCATGGTCTTGATTATTTCCCAAGCTTTAATTCTTATGGCCTGGAATTTAACTATTTCATAATTGGCTAATCTAGCCTCTACATCAATGATTGTTTCCAGAAAAACGTTATTTTCTGACAAATGGTCTTGACTATTTTGGATGTCAAACAACCTCTCTAATGAGAGATTATTGTAGACACCAAATTCGTGTCTTACGACCCCTTATGACCCGCATCTCATCTCGCAATCTAACCTCATCACCTAAACCTTACACAATTATTTATTAATTACCTTATAATTGATAAATCCACATCACCTTACTCGCCACCTCACTTTGCCACCTCATCATGACCTAGCCCTAACCCTAAACTAACCTAATTAAGACCCATGACTTGGTCTAGACTCACATCCATAACTAATGCCTCCTTACTCGCACCCAAAGCCGACCTTCTAGCCACTTGACCAAACCCGCAACTGATCTCTCGGGAGAAAAGCAGGGAAGGTGGGCTATTTTACTAAAAATAGGCTACTTTTTCCTAACCGATGCCGGTTCCTACTCGACCGCCATCGGTTACGTAACCGCCATCGGTTCCCTGTAAATGGGCTTCCCAAACGAAAACAACGGATCGGAATTCCATTTTGGAGATTAGTCGAAGGATTTTTGAATCAAAGGAGAGTCCAAAGCGATTAGCAGAGTCCAGAACTTCACTTGACCAAGCAGAGACGAGTGAAGAAACCAGAAGAGTTGGCAGCCAAGGAGATCAACTTGCATCTTCGTCAAAAACCAGTAAGTCACATCTTGCATGTCCTCTGTTATAACATTTCTCTTGCCTTTGGAACCACAGTCCTCATAAATCCATCCCTGAATCCACTACCCAGCGTGCATATTACATCTAACTGCCATCCATCTACCTCTCATCACCTTATTTCTTAATATCACCCATATACAGCCTTACAAATAATACAGTTACCAAACAACACAAACACCCTACAAAACAACCAACCTACAGATCCTAAACCATAACCGGTATCGGTTATCAGTAACCGGTATCGGTTATCAGTAACCGGTGTCGGTTAACCTGACTCCTAAACCCTGACCGGTATCGGTTATCAGTAACCGGTGTCGGCTACTGTGATTCACAACCAGAAACCAGCCTTTCCCCTACCTGTTTCAACGAAGTGATTTAATTGATATTTTACAGTATTTTGTGTTAACTCATATCGGCAGGGGAACTGACCACCTTCGAAAGGAAGTTTCATATTTCCTAGGCCCAAGGCAGTTCCCTCATTTATTATCTAATCAAAATCTTGTGGTCTTGTGTTCTTATTTGCAGGTAGTCCTTCCAAGACAAAAAGGAGTTCTTCGCAGTCAGCCTGATCTTTCTCTACGGTACGCGCACATCATCTCGACATTCTACAGGTATTCCTCCTAACCCTAACCTTATCTGTTTCTATAAGGAACGAAGCATTTCCGAGTGAAACATTTTGGCACGCCCGGTGGGACCCATTTTGGGTTTTTCTTTATTTCTTGCTTGCTTTCATTATAGGGAGCATACTTGCTGTTTTCTTCTTCTAAAAATATTCACGAGGTATTTTATTATTTTGGTAAAGGAACTTGCTTTGTTTTTGCATCTTGCATTAGTGAAAGTCATCTCTTTTGCTTCATCAAATATAATTTTCGATTTGGGTTTTAAAACACATGCATTGCATTCCTGCCTGTTGTTTTTCAATTCTAGTGAACATAGATTAAGTAACAGGTCGTACACGTGGGGGTGATATCCACGGTATTGACAGGAAATTAACCTTAGTTTCACTGCACAACACATACCGAATCACTTCACAATTAACACAACAGCTCAAACATCCCCCCTTTTCCACGGTATTCCTCCGCCCGATTGAGGTAACCTTATAAGCCAAAACAACTTGACATTTCCCCTAAGTCTCTTGTTTAGGATTCTGACATCCTTCTACGTCTAAAGGCATAAGCCCACGATAACTAAAATTAACCCTAGGATTAATCTCTGGGTTTACGTGTGCATCTTGCTTGTTTTCAAATCCTGTTTTCTCTGTCATACTTTGTCTTCTGTGATCATAAGTTGCTAAATATACTCAACGCTGCTAAAAATCAAATTAGCAGCCCTTGGTATCTTCTTATCCTGGATTTTTGACACCGGCATCGGTTAAGGGACCGACGTCGTTTGCTCCGTGACTGACACCGGTTACTAAACCGATATCGGTTACTGTCTTCATCAGCCCCTGACAAACCAGCAACTTGCCAAATTCATCATTCTGAGGTTGTTTTTGTTCTTGATAGATTGAAACTTTCCTGTGTGTTCTTGTCTATGGTTGTCATCACTCGGAAGCAAGCCGCCGCCATGGTTTCACATGCCTGCTCTGTGTCTTTGCCTGAATCACCCCCTTCACATTCTATAGGGAACCCTACGGACACCAGTGAGATCCCCCAAATTCCTGTAGGAGACAAGGACTTTGCCAAATTTCTGGATGCTAATCCCAGCGCTGTACAATACTATTTGTCTCATGCCCCTGACCGTACACCTGATGGTCAGCTCCTTATTGGCATGCCTATTAGTATAGCTGCTCATTTAGCTCCCACTCCTCCTGATAACACTGCCTTACTTCCTGCATCTCTAGCCCCGTCTCCCAATCCGACTGCTTCAGAGGTTCATACGACCCCGATTAGCTTTCCTTTGGTTAATCTTGGACCCCACGTATCGTTACCACCAACTGCCCCTATCTCATCTCTCTTTCAGACCACTCCATTCATGACTTACTCTCTGCCACCTATTCACACGAGCTTTCCTTCTCAAGCTCCGCCTACCTTTTCATTCCCATACACATATCCTAGTAACCTCAACACCTTATATGGGACATCCCTATTCTGTGGCACCATCATCTCATCCAACCACAGATTTCATCAAACAAATGATGGACAAAATGCAAAACCTGGAGGCTTCCGTTTCAGGAAGTCGTAGCGCCTTGACATACGAGCAAGTTTGTCGGGAGCCCATTCACCCTTCTGTCCCCCTTCATTCATATCCTCCTCAATGGGAGTTGCCAAAGTTTACTCGTTTTAACAGTAAAGAGGATCCTCAACAACACTTGCGATCATTTAGACATGCTTGTTATTTGATTGCCCATGATGATGCCTTGTTACTCCGCACCTTTCCCATGTCCTTATCAGGACCTGCCTTGGAGTGGTACAGTGCTTTAACCCAGCACTCAATCTTCTCTTTTAACCAACTAGCCCAATCTTTCTTGGATCATTTCTCCATTAACATTGCCAAGAAAGTATCTATCACTGACCTCTATGCCATCCGACAATTTGAAGACGAATCTATCGCAGATTTCGTTGGACGATGGCGGGGCCTTATCAACCAACTTACGTATGCCTTGCCTCAAACCGAACTCATCGAACTATTTACGTGGGCCTGCGCTAAGCACATCTCCCCTACCCTCCAAATTCAAACTTTCCGCACATTCGACGAGGCCTTTACCATGGCTCGGAAGCTAGAAATTCGAGCCTTAGAAGAAGAGAAATTGCGGTTGCGTAACAAAAACCCCAATTTCCGAACTCCTGATTCTACCAACAAGTCAAACACCACCACTCCTCACGCGTCCACTTCTTCTAAATCAAAAGGAGCTGTCCACGCGGTAATGGTCAAATCTCAAACACCGTCCAATGCTCCGCCGAAAACCACTTATAAGTACAAAGCCGAGCCCACCAATTACACTCCCTTGGGAGAAACTTATGGCGTCATCCTGGAGAAATTGCTCAAAGCTGGGGCTATCACCTTGCCCCCTGTTAAACCTCACTCTGGGTTTGACTCCACCCGCGCAATACCTTCCTGGTACAAAGAAAATGACTTTTGTAACTTTCACCGCGTAAAAGGACATAGTCATGAAAACTGCAAGATGTTGAAAAACATAGTGCAGGAAATGGTTGACGCAGGGGATATAACACTCGATAATCCTAACGCCCCTGCTAACCGAAATCTGAAAATTTTCAACAAGCCATTCCCGAATCACTCGTCCAGCAGTAACGTGAACCAAGATATCTTAGCTGAGGAGAGTGTTCATGAGATCCATGCAGTCTTCGATTCTCAGCCAAAAGCCTCTATTGAAAAAATTTTAAATCAAGCCTCTCCACCAACACAGGAGTTTGAATCTCCTTCACCACCATCAAGCCAAAGTGAAATTATTCCTTTACCCATAGAAGAGTTAACTGCCCGGACTTCTCTTCTCATCAACGAGTCTTCTTACACCACATCCCTACAAGACTGTGAGCGGATGCTATCTAATTTATCTATTTCCCAAACGTCCCCTTCTACCACTCTTGCTACACAAGGAGGAAGGCTCACCACTCCTTTTGACATCCTTAGACGAGAAATCTCTTACACTAACATCACCACATTCTTTTAACGTGACAGATCCCCTCGAACACGCCCTCCTACCTATTAGTCCCTCATCGCCTAAATCTTTTCAACGACCGGTTGACCTCCTAACATCTATTGATACAGTGCCTCATCTACCTCCTGTGTCACACCCGCAATGGACTGGAATTACAACCCACCTTTCTTCCGTACCAAAATTACAAATCACACCTGGAGACTGTCATTCCACAGAAGATAGACAGGCCCTATGGGAACGTTTGAGTACCCCTTTTTCTACTCAAATGCAAATGACTGATCCTGATGTCTCCACCATCTACCCGAAGTGCTTACAGAAGCTTAAAATGCCCCTGTTCTCGCCTTCACCCCCCTCACCTCTACCAAATGCCCCGTCCACTTCTATCAACTTAACCGGATCTTCCCCTACGCTTGGGACCTCACCAATGCCCAGTCTAACACACCCGCCTAAGCGACTCGATCTATCCAAAAATAAATCCGTTCCGCCACCTAGGAGACGAACGCAATCCGGGCCTCTATCACAATTAAAACCCTCATCGTCACACCCACCTTCCATATTGGGACCTCATCCCTCCACATTACACCAATATATCATACCTCCTTTGTTTTCTGCAAAACGACCTACGCCTTCTACACCTATACAGAGATCAAAGGGTATCACAACATCGTTACCCCGCGTATCCGGTCCACCTATCAACCCTAAACCAATCCCATCATCAAAGGATTTATTTTCTGTCACTCCCCTTTCTCCGTGGTTGTTTCCCGCTACCACGCCATCTGTAGCCTCATCATCTAACCAGCTGAACGTAACTTCTGTGTCCAAGAAACCACGTTTAGTGAAAAACATGTGTCAGCACCCCTCGGCTAAACCACCACCCATACGAACTAAACACGCCCAAACATTACCACAACCCACACAATCAATACCCTCATCCTCTTCCGATTTTGACCCACTCAAAGGATCTTACGCCAAAATCCTTGCTATGTTGGTGGAGAATGCGACCATCTCCCTACCTCCACTTAGACCTTATGACCCGTCTAAGCCCCGACCTATGGATTATGATGAGTCTAAAATCTGCGCCTATCACCGCACACCTGGACATGATGTGGAGGGATGCAAAGCTCTAAAAACCATCCTTCGCCAGTCACCTCTTCCGGATAGAAAGATTAAGAAAGACAACTTACGAAGGGAGAGACCTCTAGCGTCAATTCCCTCTACTATACCATCTGTCCCCGCCTCACCAAGATCGATCATTATTACAACCCCACCTCTTGAAGACCATGAATTATCCCAACCATCTTCTTCATCTCAGGTCTACGAGATTAATATGATTAGTGTCGCTACTCGAGGACAGAAAAACAATGGAAAAGCGAAAGAAAACACACCTGCGGCGTCTCTTTCTCCTTCAACCATCCCGATTACACCACCACCTAAAGTGGTTATTCGCGGACCCGCCTATCCCGTCTCTAATGGAGTTGCCCACCGAACCATGATCAAACAGCTTCATCAATCGCCCGTAAAAATGACACTATATGATCTCATTCAGACTTCTGAATCTCATCGACAAGCTCTCGTTGAGATCCTTCAAGGGATAGAGGTTTTACCCAACGAAACCCTGCCCGTTGCCTCCATTCTAACACCCAATCACGTTGCCTCTCTCACCAAACAATCCATCTCCCCCACCACTTCTGTCTCAAAACAACAAGCCGCTGCAGTTAGTTTCTCGGAAGATGAAATTATCGACTTTGGTGCAGAAGACCCTGACCCTGCCCTTTTCATTTCCGCTTACGTCCGAGACATTCGAGTACGTCGGGTTATGATTGACGGGGGCGCTAGCCTAAACATCATCTCTTCAAAAGCCTTCCAACAAATGAACATCCCTTCTAGTTGCATGTGTGCCAACCCCATCATGTTGCGGTCATTCAATGACGCTATTACTTCTACCTTAGGCACCGTGATCCTCAACATTCACGTAGGCCCACGTACTTTACCCGAACTCTTCTATGTCCTTGAAGGAGAGTTCCAATATAATATATTGCTGGGTCGTCCTTGGATCCGAGCCATGGGATGCGTTCCCTCAACATTACATCGATGCATAAAATTTGAGTACGAGGGGAAGTCCTACACTGTAAAAGCTGATCCTCCCCCCTTCAAAACTTGCAATATGTTATACCGCCCAAACGATGTGCTTATACCAATTAAGACACCCATACATTCAACCCAACCATCCTCTTCAAATGTACCTCAACCATCCACCTCAACTGCACCTACGCCTTCAACTGATGAAACCACCATCGCACAAACCACTTCTCTTCCCGCAGCTAACATCCCAACCTCCGACCCCTTAGTAGATGTTTTTCATCGCCTCACGCTGGGGGAGTACCGCCTATATAACGTTAGTTCTTTCCCTACCCCGCAGGAGTACGGACAATTACATGAACATCCTACCTATGACCATCGTGTGGGGGAAGTAATCTCCTATGGACCTCCTCATTGCCGCACTAACCTAACGTATGGGGGTGTCGACGCATCTTCCGTCGCCCCTGAACCTCCTCTTGGTGTGGTTCCTTTCCAATCTGATTTCCAATACCTGACAAATCGACGCTTCGCCCTCACCTTCTTGACTCGCTGTGCTTGGAAAGGCTTTGGTTTCGGTCTTTATGAACAAGGCCGACACACTCTCATCCCCATCACCACACGCAAACATAATGATCGTAGTGGTCTTGGATTTCCAGGAACGCTTACCCCAAAAGAACCTCGTGACAGTTGCCTTCTGGAAGAGGACGACGTCACCCCTACCGAACCATCATCACCCATTTTGCCTTCGTCACCCACGGAGTCGATGGATCCTGAATCTATCCCTCCTAACTTTTCTCACCAACGATGATTTCCGCCAAGAGCGGTTAGCCCAATTGGAGCTTCTTGACGAACGTCATCTTACAGCTCTTGATCATCTTCAAATCTATCAAAAACGCATCAAGCGTGCTTATGATAAGCGACTTCATGAGCGTACCTTTAAGGTTGGTGATCTCGTCCTCAAAGAGAATCAACATGTAACCAAACTAGAAAAGAGCAAACGCGGAAAATTTGCTCCCAATTGGATTGGGCCTTATATAATCACTCACACCTATGGATCAGGCACTTATCGTTTAGCTTCGCTTAATGGTAAACCTGAGCCTGAACCCCTTAATGCCTTGCATCTTCGACCATTCTACTGTTGAAATTAGTGTTATATCACTTCTTATCCGCCTACTGCTCGTCCCTTGAGCTCACATACCACCACATACACTTGTCTCTTACATCTCGAAATAAAATCAAGCTCACCCCTCACCTCCCCTTACGATGCCTTCCCCTTCTTAGTCTAGTCCATGACTTCAAAGTATTAAAATAAGCCGTATTCTTATGGGATTTTCTTGAGTCAAACTTCCTACTAAACTAGATGCTTCACGCCAAAGAACATCTAGTCATCTAAATTAAATATAGACTGCTCCCTCGAAGGACAGCTATATGCCAAACTATTGCCGCTACTATAAATAGACTGCTCCCCCGAAGGACAGCTATGCACTAAAATCATATCTGCTACTATAAATAGACTGCTCCCCCGAAGGACAGCTATACACAGTCAGCCTTTATCAGAAGCTTCTCGCATTGATCAGCTTCGTGAAGACCTCAAGAATAAAACAATCAATATCCCTTGTAGACTTCCCGCATCGATCAGTCTACATTCAATAAAATAAAAGCCTCATTCAAAGGAACTTTTTGAGTCATGGACTTGTCTATTTAGGGTAGGTTCTCTCTCGTCAGAACACTCACTTTGTAACAAGTTCTTTGTACCTCAACTATACCATCCACCTCTACCTCACCATTTTCTTCCACTCAAGGGACGTGTCGTACACCTGATATGTTGTGATCATACAACTCTTTTCACCTATTGACTTCTCGTCTATGCACAGTGCACTTAGGGCTTCAGGCTCGTTCTACGTTGTGTGGTTTGTTTAGCTCTTTTCACCTACGGAACACTCTTTCCGCTTTGCCTCGCATCTAGGATTGTGTGTTGATCTTAATCAGGACACTATTCCCTCCTACTTGGGTATGCTAACCTTTGCTTTACCTATACCTACACCAACAACATTATCCTACCAGCACCAACAACATTACCCTACCAACATCAAATTTTTACCAAACGACCAATTGCCTAAACCATACCAAATTGCCTAAATTCACCCCTCCCTGATCCTAAGGGAGAACTACATCGGTCTGAGGCCCTTCCTTGCTTTGTGCAATGGGCTATGTAGGCATCACTTCGGAGACATGGGGTCTCCCAAGGTTAGCTCGACCATCCCCTACCATAACCTATCCTGTGTGGTGAAAATAAATATTTTGGTGTATTTTTATTTTTATCACATTTCTCTTTGATCCTTTTTCGAAACACCGAAAATCAAAACACCGACAATCATTATTATTATCATAACTCAAATCAACATACATATCTCAGTTTTATTTAGATGTTAAAAAAAAATACATCTCCTTTATCATCGACACGCAGGTCAGTATCTCTTATTTATCCCCATACCTCGCTAACATGTACTCAGACCATCACAACTCATCCCGACCTAGGTGATGCTCGTGATCGCCGACCCCTCTCGCCAGGCCTCTCTATCCTCAAAGGTACCGCGGCTATTGGTACCGCCCACTGGTCTGCCAATCTCTCCTGTAACATATGAATACGCCCTCTTGCATGGAGGAACTCCAGCCTCTAGTCTCTCTGCTCGTGACTCCGCAACCGCTAATAATCCTCTTGTCTCATTCATCTACGTTTGGGGCTGATGAACTAAACTCTGCAGATGATCTCTCTCCGCTGTAATCACAACTATGTCAGGGTGATCGCGTACACCTCGCAACTCTTCTACCCAACATCGCCTATAGGCCACTGTCATTCCTGCATTGATTACACTGCGATTCAGCAGCGATCTCCTCGGGCCGCAACCCAACAACTTGTCCGGGGACCTGAGAATGCTGCCTCAACCTACCAATTGGCCCGACCCAAGGCCTCGCCCTACCATTTGGCCCGACCCAAGGCCTCAACCTACTTATTTGGCCCGACCCAAGGCCTCGCCCTACCTAATTGGCCCGACCCAAGGCCTCGCCCTACCTAATTGGCCCGACCCAAGGCCTCGCCCTACCAATTGGCCCGACCCAAGGCCTCAACCTACCTATTTGGCCCGACCTAAGACCTCAACCTACCCATTCGGCCCGAACCAAGGCCTCAACCTACCCATTAGGCCTAACCCAAGGCCTCGCCCTACCCATTAGGCCCGACCCACGGCCTCAACCTACCCATCCGGCCCGACCCAAGGCCTCGCCCTAACAATTTGACCTGACCCAGGGCCACCGCCCAACCACTTGGCCTGACCCACGGCCGTATCACTTCCATACCATACCCACAATCAACGTTTTATTTTATCCATCCATCATATACCTTTTGTTCAATCGAGCTCATCTGTTCGTGTTTTAGCATGATTAGGGTCCTTGACTTGATCTGTCGACCAACTTTGCCTAGACCTAGACCGTGACGTTTATCTCAACCAAACCAACCATTTGGTACTGCCGAACATGCCTAAACGTTCCTGTACCTCACCTGTTATATACCCTGGAGCTACTTCCTATGCCTTGGATACCAGGATTATATCACCCTTGTTTGGATAAACTATCGACCTTTGCCTACACATTGCTAGTTTGCTTGTCAAATCATGTCCCCTCGTCGTACTATTGCATTTCAACATGTGTCTGCTTCCTTGGACCTACCCCACCACCTTACCATCCTCTCTACAACATGTACCCTTTATCAACCCTATCCCTGATTTCCCATTCACTCAATCGGCGATAGATTTGAGGGGGATTACCTATATCCTTAATAGGAGAAACCACTTCATATTATTGTACGCGCAGCTTTACAAAACAAGCTACACGATAATAAGGGGCTAATGTAGACACCAAATTCGTGTCTTACGACCCCTTACGACCCGCATCTCATCTCGCAATCTAACCTCATCACCTAAACCTTACACAATTATTTATTAATTACCTTATAATTGATAAATCCACATCACCTTACTCGCCACCTCACTTTGCCACCTCATCATGACCTAGCCCTAACCCTAAACTAACCTAATTAAGACCCATGACTTGGTCTAGACTCACATCCATAACTAATGCCTCCTTACTCGCACCCAAAGCCGACCTTCTAGCCACTTGACCAAACCCGCAACTGATCTCTCGGGAGAAAAGCAGGGAAGGTGGGCTATTTTACTAAAAATAGGCTACTTTTTCCTAACCGATGCCGGTTCCTACTCGACCGCCGTCGGTTACGTAACCGCCATCGGTTCCCTGTAAATGGGCTTCCCAAACCAAAACAACGGATCGGAATTTCATTTTGGAGATCAGTCGAAGGATTTTTGAGTCAAAGGAGAGTCCAAAGCGATTAGCAGAGTCCAAAACTTCACTTGACCAAGCAGAGATGAGTGAAGAAACCAGAAGAGTTGGCAGCCAAGGAGATCAACTTGCATCTTCGTCAAAAACCAGTAAGTCACATCTTGCATGTCCTCTGTTATAACATTTCTCTTGCCTTTGGAACCACAGTCCTCATAAATCCATCCCTGAATCCACTACCCAGCGTGCATATTACATCTAACTGCCATCCATCTACCTCTCATCACCTTATTTCTTAATATCACCCATATACAGCCTTACAAATAATACAGTTACCGAACAACAAAAACACCCTACAAAACAACCAACCTACAGATCCTAAACCATAACCGGTATCGGTTATCAGTAACCGGTATAGGTTATCAGTAACCGGTGTCGGTTAACCTGACTCCTAAACCCTGACCGGTATCGGTTATCAGTAACCGGTGTCGGTTACTGTGATTCACAACCAGAAACCAGCCTTTCCCCTACCTGTTTCAACGAAGTGATTTAATTGATATTTTATAGTATTTTGTGTTAACTCATATCGGCAGGGGAACTGACCACCTTCGAAAGGAAGTTTCATATTTCCTGGGCCCAAGGCAGTTCCCTCATTTATTATCTAATCAAAATCTTGTGGTCTTGTGTTCTTATTTGCAAGTAGTCCTTCCAAGACAAAAAGGAGTTCTTCGCAGTCAGCCTGATCTTTCTCTACGGTACGCACACATCATCTCGACATTCTACAGGTATTCCTCCTAACCCTAACCTTATCTATTTCTATAAGGAACGAAGCATTTCCGAGTGAAACAATTATGCACTTATATAGAGGTGAATCTCTTTAAAATAGAATTTTCCTACACCATAAGTCTATTAAGGAGAAATCCTAAAGATCTGTTTCAAATCTTAGTTGCTATTTTTTCCCAAAGACATAATTTTCAAGATAATTAAAGTCCCACAAGATATTTAGGCACTACATTTTACATTATACACATTAAATTGATCATCGTCTTTCATCATCATCTATCATTAATTATCAATTATCATCATTCATCATCTACGTCCACATACAATTCATGACAATGCAAGTAAACAAGAAACATACATATAATTCATGATAATCACCATCTAATCACCATATAATTAAATTCAAATACCATAGTACATACTCAATAGTAGAAGTTTTCAAATTCAATATTTAAAGTTTCCTCAATAATAAAAGTTTCTAATTTTCAAAACCCTCTTTTTCTTTATACAATTCTACTCTGCTCTCTTCCCCAACGGCTTCTTCCACTGTGGCTGTACCTCTTTCCCCAACACCAGAAATAACCCCTAAACTTATAAGATCTTCTGCAGCACTGTCCAGATTTTTTAAAATTCTTTCTTCTTGATTTGTTACATCTCCATGCGACAAAAAATTTGGATCAGCAGTTGCTTTGGCTTTGAATAATATGTCAGGGTCGAGACCATGCTCTTTAATTATCCGCTTTAGTGTATTGTTTTGTTTGTTAACCAAAACAATATTTTGCTTCAAATTTTTTGCTGCGGATAAGCTGTTCTTTGCTGTTTCCAAGTGAACTTGCAAAACCTTCGCCTGACTCTTCAAATTTTTATATTTCAACTGCACAAAAAGAGTAATGTCAATTCAAAATATTAATGTAAATTCAAAATTTCAAATTAACAAGAATGATTGTTTGAATGTAATAGTACTTACAACCGCTCTATCTCTTTCGGCATTTGCGATTGATACCAAATCCTTGTCCTTGGACAATTTGTTAAAATATGCCTGGGCCTCGGCACTAATATTTTCCAATTTGTTTAGTGCCTTATCTAAAATGTCGTCTTTATAGTTGTTGTTAAACGTGACAGTCCCACATCTTACTTGGGTAAGTAAGGAATCCATCTTCGCAGGTTGATTCTGGATTGCAGCGTATAAACTATCTCGTTGCCAATAATTTTCATAACGACTAATAATCTCATTGATAAGAAATTTAGCCCTTCTCTCCCATTCTATAAGCTGTTGGATATGAGGAATAATAAACTCACTGACATGGGATTGACAATCATAACCAATTAAGTTCTCCAAAGGAAAACGTGGCAACTGTTCACTATCTGAATCTGATGCAGACGATCTTGCTGAAGAAGAATGGGGGATTTCACCAAGATCAACTGCTCCTTGTTTCTGCCTTTGGGTGGGCTAATCCTGTTTTTGAAAAAATTAATCAAGATTTAGATAAATAAATTTAAATCAGAATGTAATTCAAAATTGTAAAGCATATTAAAATTGAAATTTGAAGTATACCTGCTGGCCTTGAATCATCTCGCGGGTATCGAAAAAACCAGTTGGGTCATTGCTATCAATGCCCAAATAATCTTCATCTAAATTTATATTGTTCAAAACAGATATGCCCGTTGCACTGGGCAAGCCACCAAGTGATAGAGTTGGAATTCGAAACGAGGAGGCAAGGTTTAGTGTCCCACTAGGGGCCGGAGCAAAAGGCATTTGTTTACCAATGTTATTTTTCACTGTTCCTCTGGTTGGCATTTTAAAAATTAATGGTTGAGTGGGTGTCGGTGCCGTGGTTTGATCATGACTGACATGTGCTGAAAAGTACAAGAAAAAAATGAAAAATATTAAAACAATTCATAAAGTCAAAACTACGAAATTAAACTTACTATAGAAAAGTTGTACCTTGTTGTCGAGGGGTTGTTTTTCTCGGTGCTACGGGTGGCCTTGTAGGAGTTGTACTCAGTGGCTGTTCAGAAGATATGAATGCATGCGACTGTATGGAGTGAGTTGGGGAAGAAGGTTCCAAAGTCCCTGCAATTCATCAATATTAAATGTTGTCAATTCATTTGGTTAAAATTTAAATAGAAAAATAAATATGCAACTTTGGAATTTGTAAATAATATATGAGAATGTATTACTTCTCTGGCATTTAACGAGTTCAAACTGTTGAGGGTTTGGAGAGGAGTGAGCTTCCATTTCAGATTGGGAGTCCCCCGAAGCCTCCGTGTGTTGTTGGCCTCTTCCTCTCGATAACTTCTTTTTTCGGGGAAGGGCTTCAAAATATCTTCTCTGCAAAACATTAAAATTTAAGTTTTAATAACTGTGCACTGTAATGTCGAAAATTGAAATATAATTACAAACTAAATAGTTTATACCTGTTGTTCTTCAAATAGAATTGAGAATTTCTTCAAAGCCTCATCAGAACAAGTAGGAATTTGTTTATCTTTTAAATTTAAAAGTGCCTCATAGTAGAAGCCGAGGAGATAGTTTGTTGAATAAATGAAAGGTTTATCTGAGAGTTTTGAATTTGTTATGTCAGTTCTTATTTTTTTGGATAGATATGTGTACCAATCGAATTTTCATTTTGAGCTAGTGGCACAAATGTATGCAATGGCCCAATTTGGTATATCTGTTTGGCGACCCTGCAAAACAATTCTGGCTTGAAAAAATGAAATAAGTGCAGCAAGAAAGTGGTGTGCAATTGATTGTGTATCTACACCACGCCTGGATTTATTGACATGGGCTACAAATGCGAAACAGTGAAAATTACTATAAATTTATAACAGCAAATTGTATCAGAATAAAAAACAAAATAAAAAATATGAATTAAAACTAATTATACTTACAATCAACATGGAAACCGTACGTTGATTCGAGAAATTTCTTGTCTTCTTCCAGGAGTGTTTCCTTGGTTGTAACAATTGGTAAATTTCTGATAGGAAGGCCCGTAAACCGATGGATGTCATTTGCTTCAATAGTGAATTGGAACATTTGGCCATCGTTCAGAGTCACATAAAAAATACCGTCGTCTGAATTGTAGCATGACAGAAGGTAATCCAAAATATCCGGATCTGTTTCGAAATGGGGCATATTAACGAGCCCTGTAAATTCACACTCTTCCATCAAAGCTTGATATTCTGAAGACATCTTTAAAGCCGTATGGATGTGAGGGCATAAGGGATTCCTGTAGTTGATCTTGGAAATCGATTAAGTTGGATTCTCTTGATTTTCTTGCTGAACTTGCAATTGGGAAGCATGTGAAGTCGACATTATAGCTATAATTGCGTCTTTGACAACGATTTAGACCTGCAAAAATTCAAGAACGGGAAAATGAAAATGAGAAAATGAGTGGCACAAGGGTATTTATAAGCTAAATAGGGCGTCACTGGCCCCTATTGACGCGCGTCATTTGCTCCTACTGATGCGCGTCACTGGCTACTATTGATGCGCGTCAGCTAGGACTGTTGTCGCACGTCAGCTAAGACCTTTGACGCGCAACACTAGCTCCTAGTGACGCGTGACACTGTCCCCTACTGACGCGCGTCACTTCCTCCTATTGTCACGCGTCAGCTAAGACCTTTGACGTGCGTCAACAGTTTCCAGTGACGCACGTCAATAGAAGACAGAGACGCGCATCATTAGGGTACATTGTCACGCGTCAATAGAAGCCAGTGTCGCGCGTCAAAGGTCATAGCTGACGCGCGACAATAGTCCTAGCTGACGCGCGTCAATAGGAGCCAGTGACGCACGTCAGTAGGAGCAAATGATGCACGTCATTAGGGGCCAGTGACACGCGACAGTAGGATGCAGTTTCGTGGGTCATTAACAGACACTGACACGTGACAGTAGGAGACAATGTCACGTGTCATTACGAGCCAGTGTCGTGCGTCATTGCGAGCCAGTGTCACGCGTCATTATGAACTAGTGTCGCGCCAGTGACGCACATCAGTCTAGACTGTTGATGTTCTATTGACGCGTGTCAGGAGTGGTTATTGACGTCTTGTTGTCACACGTCACTGATGGAGCCATGAAAAACCAGGTGAAAATTTTGTTTTTGAATACTGTCAAATTCGCCTTTCGCTGAAACTGGTTACGGGGATATTCGCCAGGTATTTTCCACCTTCAATTTTATAGGGGTGTCTTAAAATGAACCTTGTCTATGAGTTGCAGAACTTTTCCATCCATTTCCACTCATTTTCATCCATTATCTTCTTCCATCTCTGTCATTTTCCCCCCATTCCATGAAGTTGTGCAATCATGACTTCATTTCCTTCATGGAACTCACACTTACAACAACAATGCAGTTTACCTCCAATGCATTTTTCAAATCCTCTAGATCAGCACTATGATCAGATCCAAAGTAACTATGCTTACCCATATGAGCAGGGTCAAAGTCAGTTTAGCCATGGAGCTTATCAAGAAAAAGGGGGCGCATACTATGGTGAAAGCTATCTGGAGAATGTTGGTTTGCTGGAGAAGATCCAAAGAATGGAGGCTAGCATGGTTTAATCAAGGGCTATAAAAAAAATGAAGGCATTCAAGATTGGTTGCAGGGCACCTTGTCCATGGGAAGGTTCTTTTCCAAGACATTACAACCCTCAGGAGAAGCTTGACTTCATGGTTGAAGTGTTGCCTCAACTTACATGGTGGATTGAGGACATTGAAGCTTATGAGAAAAGAGCAAGACAACCTTGTTAATGGGTAAGTCAATCACCAGCTCCCTGTCCTTCATTTCCTTTTTCTCAAACTTTATCATTTCAGCATGATCAAGAGTCAAGCCCCTTAGTTTCTGCCCCAGGTGTTAGTTTCTTCTCTCCATCTCTTGATCTTCCACCTCACCTAAGTTCCTTTGTCATTTTTCCTTCCAAACAGTCATCCCCTCCAAACAAACAAGAAGTTCAACCTCCCTTCCCACCAAAAACAATTGCAAAGTTGGTTGAACCCCAACCTGTCACTCCTCTTGCTTTCCCAAGTCCATGTTGGGAAGAGACTCAAGAATCCAGTCAAGGAGAACAAAAAGAAGAGGATCCAAATAGAAAATAAATGATAGAAAATCTAAAGAGTTGGGTTGCCAAATTTGGGTTTACAAAGATCCCCTTGATGGTCAAAACAATAGAGGAGGTCAAGGTTGAAGAGCCAATGGTGGTTGAGGTTGAGTTTGTAGCAGAAGAATAGAAAGAACAAGAGGAAGAAGACCAATGGTCTGTTTTCTCTAAATGTAGTGTACCTAATGGCACTCTATCTAAGGAGAATGTTGATCTAATCCAAGCTGCACAACTAGTTAAAGAGGAGAAACAATTAGCTCCAAGCCCCATTGAAGAGGAACAACTGAGAGAGATCAAATGAGTGTTGAGGCCATTCAATGAAGAAAGCATCATTGAATATTTTTTACTTTCATTTCAAGGGCCTGATTTGATTGATGAACCCATGATGGAGGAGGACCATACAGTTCCAGATGATCCAAGTGAGGAGCAGGCTACAGAGGAACCTTCAGTTCTTCCTCCCACTTCATCTCCTTCAATCTCTAATGTTGAGGAGGAATTTGATCTTTTAAACTTCATGTTTGAAGATGAAGGGAACCGTGGTGAGAAATTTATAGATCAGGAGGACACCATGGAGGAGGTAGAACATATACAACAGGGAAACAAGGAGGCAGACTGTCTGTCAGACTTGTAAGATTGCTTCAATGAAGAGGAGCTTGAGGAGATAACATCATTTCTCCTCCTCCATCCATCTTCCAAGCATATGAGCCTGCTGCCATGAAGGAAAGCGTTTAAGAACAACAACCTATGTCTCACAACATATCTCTAAAACCAAGGTTGGAAGACCATGGTCTTCCATGTTTCTCTTAGGAGAAGCAAGGGAAAGAGCAAGAGGATGTCATCATCTCTTCCACACCATCCACCCAGGAAGGTCAACAAGAAGAATCCATTCTTGGAGTTGAGTTTCAGAAAAATGGGCACATTCAAAGGATCAGACCGTGCCCAATCAGGTACTTGGCTTCATTGGAGCCAAGGGAGTTGCCACTAGTCATGCTCATTCTAGAGCATGATGTTGAGATACAAAGCACCAAAGGTCAGCAGCAGCGCCTCCCAGACCCAAGCATAGAATAACTCCAGGAGGTGTGCATTGTGTTTGTTGATACTTTGAGGAGGGTGAGACACCATCTGTAAGGTGGTTTCTTACTCTTATTTTCGGCCATGTCCAATGCCAAATCAACTACATGGTCCCAGTTTTTGAGAAAGGCAAGTTAATTCTCCCTGTCAATTGCAGGATTTATTTGAGTCCCCTTTCTCTCTAGTTAGTTTAGGAGTAGGAGTAGATTCGTTTCCACCAGAAGAAGTGCTTATGTAAATTCTGCATGTCTCATTTGAGGCATGTATGATTTTCTCTTTGTATATAAGTTTTGTTCGCATTGCTCCAGAGGTGCATGAGGCCAAGCCTTTCACTATTCAAGTCCAATTCAGGGATAGATGAAAGCCCCAGAGTCAAAAAAAATTTCTAATCTCAGAAACTCCATTTCCAAGATTTTCTTATGAAAACTGAGAGTGCAGACAACAGAATAGGCTTAGGGTCAGACAAAACATAGAAAAGGCATGCAGTCAACCTCGCAATGGCTCAGGGATCAAATCTTCAAAGTTTAGATCAGTTTCATGTTTATCAGGTAGACTCCATGCCTAATGGATGCTTAAAGGCCAGTGGTTGATTCATCTAGCAGGAAGATGTCCCTGTGAGTCGCCAAAATTGTTATCCCAAATTCACCCTCGACAAATTTGGTCAAAACAATCCCCGCACATAAAGAAAATCTGAAGGAACTGATTCAGAACCATGAGCTCACACTCTATAATGGAAAACAAGGGGACAAGAAATTTTGATTCAAGGAACATAGGGGAAAAATGAGGATGAACGACGCAAAGGAAACTAGAGGCCCAAAAGAGTCAAATTCGACCCTGCACATGAAGGAATTAAAGAAACGGATTTGTCAAGTGAATCTGTGGTTCAAATCTAGAAAACGGACTTGGGTAGGCTCTAAAATGGAATAGTAGGGTCAAGGAAGGAGGCTGAGTAGTGTTAAAAAAGCCAGAGGCTTGAGGAAAAGAGACGACAAAGGTTTGAAGTCATCGGGCTCTCAAATGACTCAGAATGGGCCCAAAATTGGCTAAGTATGAGAAGACATCAGACGCTACCAATTGTCAAAGTAACGCATCTCTAAGGATTAAATCCCAGGAGGTAGATTCAAACAAGCACCATGCCCCCATGTGTCCCAGGTCCAAAGTGGGGGAAAAGTCAACAGAAGTCAAAAGGTGGACAGGGCGAACCTAAAAAAAAAACTAAGTCTAGAAGACTCAGCGGAAGGCACCAAGTGTCTTAACGACACTCCTTTGAAATTAAGATCTAGGGGCATTTCTCAAATGAGTGCGGGCCTTCCACGTGTCCTAGAGTCCAAAAAGGGACAGAATCAAGGTTGAATAGTCAAAGAAGAAGCAGGCCAACGGAAGGAGCAAAGTGTCAACACGACGCTCTTTCACAAGTAAAATTTGGGCCAAGTTTTCAAATAAGCACCAAGCCTCCACATGTCCCAGAGTTTGAGAAAGGGATAGGGTTGGTTGAATAGTCAAAACATTGAGATAGGCCAGCGAAGAATGTCAAGTGTCGGTCCGATGCTAATTTATGAGCAAAATTTGGGGCAAGACCTTAAACAAGTGCCAATCCGCCACGAGTCCCAGAATCCAAAGAAGTGTAGTCAGACATTGAAAAGTCAAGAAGCTCGTGGAGGTTGCCGCATGTCAATTAGGAGCTGTTTTAAGATCGAGGGCAAGGGCTAAATCTCCAAGGTGTTCCAGGCCGCCACGTGGACCCGACAGGGGCAGACTCTTTAAATATTTTGCCCTACAACCCTAATATTCAAATGGTCATATCTTTCGACTGGAGAATCAGATTTGGGTGGGAGAAGACTTTCTGGAAATGTCTCAACACCCTCTATGCCTTGGGAACATAAAATATCATTTTGGGAAGGCTTTGGTAGGTGGAAACAAGAAAATGTCTCCTAGGACATTCACGCAAAATCTAATTTTCTCAACCACCAGATTTGATTCGATTCGATCCGCTGGGGAACAAGAAGTGACATATTGTGGGTGGATTTGTAGAAGGCATTGATATTCAGTGTTTGAGCTTTAAAACATGATTTAATGCATATCTATGGGTGGTTAGAGCAAGATTCGATTTTCTTCCCTCTTCTCTCTCCCATTCTTCCTATATATTGTAATAGAGGGGCACATTCAAATGGTTGGTCGTTGTTTCTCTTCTTCCCCCTCTCTCTTTCTTCCTTAGGGTCGAATCCAAAGTCTAAGCCTCTTCCCATGGCTCTATAATGGCATTTTCTTGCCTCTTGTCCAATCACAATGTACTGTGTGAACTTTTGGAGAAATGAAATTTGTTTTGTGATGTATCTGTCCATCCTTCCTTATTTTATTTGTCTCTTCTTTCCTCTCATCATTGTAGGGTATACTGTGTAAACTTTTTATGTCTATTTCAAGTCATGGGAGCTGGGTTTAATGGGTTTTGAAGCTGTGTTTTGTGTGAAAACTATCTCTGGCCTGTGGTGCGTTCTGTCGACCCTCTCCTCTGTTCACCTCTCTCCACTTCAGGCAGCTGGGTCTGTGATCATCCACTTCCTTTTCTGGTGTATCACCACTTAGTGTAGGCTCTTTCACCCTATGTCTCTCTCTCTGTCCCCTTGGAACGGTTAGATTAGGATAGAATATGTTTTGCCTACACTAGAGTAGTTTATGGCAGGTAGATTAGGAAGCGGGATCCAGCCTTCTCTAGAGAGCTTTCCCATTTGTAAGGTCCCACACTTTGGGGAAAACTCAATGTTATGAAAATCACACCAAATGAATTTGCCTTAGAAAATAAGATCTAGCAACTCATTTGGGGGTGCTGTGATTTTGCACTAACAGTACCTTTTTAAAAATAGCTACAACCCATGGCATGTAATCCAAAAAAAATAATACTTGCAAATAATTTATCTAGCTCATCTGAATGCAACACTGAGGGTGTGCAGTCACATGAACAAATAAATGAATGGAAGTTTTTATCTCAACTCTGACCTAGATACACAACATGACTTGACAGTATATATTTTCTGGGACACCAAGAATTCGATACCCAATACAATTGGGAAAGTCATAGTGCCCCCCTTTAGTTACAAGACATGGGCTCTACTTTTATCAAGATGAATAAGGTCAAATATTGTCTCCCACATTTGATAGGATATTCTCCACCCCCATTCCATTTGAGTGAAGACCAGCAGTTGGATTTCAACACTATTCTGCATCACTTTTCTTGCAAAAAAAAACTTCCACCACTTAAGCTAATTGTTCAAGGTAGTGTAGGAACATGAAAGTCCTACCTTATTCATTCTCTCAAGTCCACATTATACTCTGCATCAACCCATGGTGTCTCACCACTCCTTTTACTTTCCCCTATCGGGGTGGACACTTTAAAAATATTTGCTTCCAAAATTCACTCCTCTATCTGCATTCCAATTAGAGAACTAAAACCCCTAAAAGGCCAATCCTTAGCCTCTTTTCAAGACTCATTGAAACATATAAAGCATAATTGATGAAATGAGTTTCATCGGCCCTAAAATTCTCTCCAAAATTGATTGAGACCAGATCCATTTGGTAACAGATCCATCATTCTTGTTGAGACCTCAGCCAACTGCCACCTGTCATGGACATTCCTTTGTATGTGAATAATTCCTATGGAGCAAAAATTTGGAAAGATTTTCCAATTTCAATCTCCTTGAGATCAGTATTTAGGCAACAAGGTTCCACTCTGACACACATTTCATTTCACCATATGCTTCTCAACATTCACACCGAAGTTCCTAAATGTGAAGACTGGGATCTACTAATGTCCCACATTAATTCCTATCTTTCTGAGAAAGAGATCCTTGACTTCCACAATGTCACCCATTTGTTTGCAAAAATTGAACAGGTCGAAAACCACAACCTCCAGATGTTGAAGGAAATGAATTCTCCAAGTTTCATATCTATTTCACAAAATACAAGGCACAATGACTCCATTGATGCTGATGATGATCAACTGCAACACAAAGTTCTTATTTGCAAAAATAAAAAAGTAATGCTTTCCACAAATTTATGGGTTGAAACATGTATGGTAAATAGGGCAAATGATAATATTGTGGACATTGTGTATGAAAATTCCTCATCACCACTCATTTTCCTTTATTTGTTGTCAACAAAGTTTATCGAAATATTGACCCTTCTTAGGATCCCAACTATCCTTCCCATGTTCCAATCCCACCAATTTTTAGAGGTAGTCATAGACAAATTACCCTCAAAATGAATTGGGCCTTATCTATCCATAATTTAGAAGGCCCAACTCTTCATAAAGAAACATTTGGCATTGGCAACACTGAATGAAAAGGTCTTACATTCACCGCAATTTCTAGTCTCCTCCTTGAGTGACATTCAAATTTCACCACCTTTTTCTTTCGAACGTTACTCCAAGATGTCAAAAACACCTCTTCTTCAGGCTTGAAGAAATGATGAGTCACCCTTGATCAAATTCCTCTCATCCTTCTCTCTTAATTCCCTTCTCAAATCCCTTCCCTTCCCCTCCATGCATCATAGCCCTTCTCCCTCCACAAGTTTAGTACCTTGAATACTGTCGTGTGGACAGGGTTAATGTAATTTTCTTAAAATGAAATATAATACATTTCTTTTTGGTATTCCTCTAAAAAATTTTGCCTCTTTTCCACTCCTCCATCTTTACACATCTTAGTTAAATATTGATTCTCCTTTTGTCAATTTCACATCCCCTTTTGGTGTTCACATCAAACTGATTGCGGGTAATTGCTAGTTTAATAAAACCTTCCATGTTATAGGTATTATGAGTAAAAGAATAATAGTTGAGTATTTTTTCCTGTCTCAAAACTTAGAAGCTACTTATTTAATGAAATATTTTGTGGATAACTAATGAAACTGTTTGTGAATAATAATTATCTTATTCCTCAATAATTGGTGTTTTTTTAGTAATATGGTTTATATTTTACTTCATTTGAGTGCGTGATGTTTTCCTTTTTTTAATGTAATTGGGTTAGGATACCTTCTAAAAAGAAAAAAAAAGTGTGATTAAATTAAGGATGTCTTTTTTTTTTTATTGAAGGTAGATATATAAGCTTCACCACGTGGGGTTCACTTAGTAAAAGTATGGTATAACACGTTCGTTCGAAGGGTATTAAAGATTTCCCTTAATTATAGTTTTTACCTCTAATTATTCAATTGATAATACCCCTCCCATTATATTATTAGAATGAAAATACCCCTTATTTTTTACATGTACCTTACTTACCCTTCTTTCCATGACAATTCTATTTACCCCTTTTATTTCTACCCTAATATATTATATAGAAAATATATCATATTTCTCAATCATTTTTTTAATATGCATTTTCTCTCATAAGATTGCTTGGATCCATTCAAGACCTATTACCAATTACCTTATAAATGTTAAGCTTTAATCATTTATCAATAGTTATTCAAATAATTAAGATGGTGAAATAATATCACTTGTTTTTAAAATCATACTCAATCCTAGTTTTCTACCATCTTATTACTTCTTAGTTAAGAATCTCTTAATTGAGATTTCTTTATTCAAAAAGAGTTTATACTTTAAATTTATGGCCACACTCCTTAAATTTCAACTTTAAGGTAGATAGTTTTAAAAACTAGGGTTCAAATGTTTTAGTTTTATATTAAAATTAAACATCCCTTTCATTTGACCCACCTCTCTAACCTACCCCCAATACTCAATTCAAAATATTAATAAATAAAACCCTTTCACTCCTTCATGTCTACTGTTATATTGAATTTACTTTTATTAATTTTAACTACCTCAATATGAAATCGCATGCTAGGATATTTCCTAGCTAATGAACCCCCCGCGAGCTTCACTAGCTCTATTATTTAAGTTAATTATTTTAACTTTGAACCAATTATATACATGTATCTTTTCATTTATATTAGATTTCTTAATGTATAAAATTAATGTTCATATTTTATATGACTATAATTTATTATAATATTATTTATTTCATTTTAATTAGAGAAAGTAGAGTGAAATGACCACTTTTCATCCTTTATTGGAATTCTTTTGAAAAACAATTTTTTTTTTACAGAAGGCCAAATGGCTCAACAATTAGTGATGTCAATTTCAAAACATTAATTTTAAGTGACACTGATTTGATTTTTTAACAGATGTTGCAAGGTTTTGCATTAAATATGGTAGACATAGGAATTGTTTTATGTTTTTTATTTTGTGATAAAATGTGTTGGAGATGATTTTTAAAATACATCTATTGTGCTTATTACTGATTATGGTTTATAATTATGTCAAATATGCATAGATTGCATCTCATTCACACCAATTTAAAGCAAGAACATATACTATTGGTTTCTTTAGAGTATAAGAAGATTCCAAATTACAAGGTAGGTGTTTCACAGAGGAAAATTATGATAATGTTTATTTATTTTATGAGCATTCTGAGCTCGGTTTAACTCTTGATTATTTATATGTAACCTTTTTGTGATTTGGAAAATTTCTGATTTTAATATTTTTCTCAGATTTGTTCAAAAATATCTTTGACTTCGGTAGATGGAACATGTTACATAAGGTTTCCAAAGACAACTGCCATAAAGCTAATTTATTTTGTAAGTTCTACATTTGAGGGCCATGATCATATATTTATAATATCTATAATGCATTATATGGCATCGAAAGTCAATTTAGGTAAAACATGAAGTGTGTATTATATATGGTGTTTGAGCATGTGTTCGATACTAATATAATTTGTATTGTTATTAAATATGCATATCTTGATCATCTTTGTTTTTTATATATAGGTCTTAGGTGGAGCTACCCTACAGATATTTGGAGTATTGGTTGCATACTAGTAGATCTATGTTTGATAAGATATGTCATAAAATAGTGGAAACTATTGTTGTTAGCAGGGGATTCTATTACTACAAAAGGATTATGGGTTTAATTTTTATCCAAATATTATAATTTATCACTAACAAGAAAGACGGGGTTGTCCTTTGGCCATTTTTTGAATGTATTTCTCTGAGAGCGGAAAAAGTTAAGAACTTGTTCCGAACAATGGTTAGAATAGGTTCAGTTCAAACCGAAGTTGGATGTTGTTGTGAAACTCGTGAATGGTTTTATTCTTGGCAATGTTGGAATCATGTTACTATTAATAAAAAGGATCAATGAATTGTTTTCAATCAGTAGTGGGTAAAAGCTCATACTCGACTAAAAATATCGGTTCTAGATGTGCTCATTCTTGGCCAAATTTGAGATTTTTTCTAAATTTGATGCAACTTTTATCAATTCATCTTATGATCTACAAGTTTTTTTTGCATTTTACATGCTAATTTTTTTCCTTAAAATTAAAAAAATTACCCAAACAATAGTACTTAATCTAATTCATTCTGATTTTGTAGGGATAAACTCTCGTTTCGAACTCATGAAAACCTGAAAACATCTTGTCATGATGGAAAGGGTACTAAGGTAATTTCCCCAACATGTGATTTAGGAGAGAAAAGTTCATTGTTCACTTGAAAGTTCCTTTTTTTATATACCGAATGATTTCACATAGCTAGCTAATCTTCTTATTAATGAGCGATCTACCAAATATTTAAACACATAAAGAGATTAAATAGTCCTAAAGGAGAATCTTCAAGTGAGAGCATTAGAGATGTGAAGAAGTCACACCGATTTAGGGTAGGAGCCGCATTCTAATCTTAGACATGTAATTCATTGCTGTATTGAAAAATATATTGTGATTGATTGGATTTTTCATATCATTGTGTCATTGGTCAGAATCTGAAAAAATGGATACATGTTTTAGATTGGATTTTGCTGGTATAATTATAGATTTACTAGAAGGTCTTCATAAATTTGAGCCCTCACAACATCTCCAAGCTTGGGAAGATCTCAACCTTCCGTTCTTTTCTCAAGAATATACAAAACTCACAACTATTGCCTTCACCTCACAATGCATCAACTATAAATTTGTAATGTCAACATTACAATGTATGAGCTAGTTCATTTATGAAGGATCTGTGTGGCTACATTAGACAAGTTCACCTAGAATAGGGTTTTCATCAAAGTTATTCTTCACATTTCCATCATACAAGTAAACTTGAACTAGGTTCTCACCAAATTGATTCTTCACATCACCCATTAATTCTATATTTTTGTATGATATAACTGATTTAGTAAAAATGTAAATTAAATCTTTTTTTTTTCAGAGTAACTATTATACCTAATGATATAGAAATGATAATATAAAATGTGACAAAAGAAACAAGTAAGAAAATTATTTGAAACCCTAAAAAAGAGAGGCATGGTGTAACTTAGCTGATTTTTGAATGAACAAGAAGTGATCTAGGTTGATGCAATACTAGAACAAACTGAGGAGAGTGTCGTTGATGTTGACTAGAGGTTCTGAGCTTTAAAACTACATAGGACAGAAGTGCGCGGGAGAGGATAGGAATGTCTAGCGCTGGTGACTGGGTTTGGGTATTGGTGTCTAGGTAGGTAATTGAGATCTAAATCTTTCGATGTTGGATAAGATTAATTTTTGGTCCCTTTTTGTCGCTTTGGATGCATTGTCTAATCTACAACTGTACCTGTAACTTGTAAGAAATAAGTTCTCCTGCACATAACCATAAACCACATCAAACCTAAAAAAGGAAAATGTAGAATGAGGAGTCAGACTAACCCCAATGGTCACTCAAAGAGTGAAATTACAACCAAGCGATGCACTACATCTTAGACTCTATGTAGTTCGTGTGTTTATATAAATGATGCCCTTATGCACGTTACACAGTGATAGCGGGCTAGATATAGAATGTACCAGATGTATAGAATGTGTGGGATGGAATAGAATAGACTTCCCCTCTTATGTTGCGTATGCAAAAGTGATGTAACCCTTATCCCTTGCATGATTTCTAGATGGATGACTTTAATTCTATTGTGCCTTTAAAGGCAATCTTAGGTGATAATATGTAATGCTTAGTGCTTGGTTCCTTATTTTGAAAACATAAAGTTGTATTTATATGATTCCATTGTTTGAATTTCATAATTGACAACTGAAAGGCCAACTGAAAGTGATAAAAAATAATCAAGAAAGTGAAAAAGGGTCCAACAATGTAAGAAAGAGGTAAAGAGAGACAAGAGCTCCCACAAGGATAGGAATGCTTGATGCTAGTGTCCCAGGCTATAGAAAGATAAAACGATTAAATGCCGACAAAAGTGAAAGATGTGTAAATCCAATAAATGTATAGAAGAAAAAGTAAAAGGATAAGGGGAGTTGTCAATTACTAGTTTTCTTACTTAGGAATCATGTAAATGCGAGCATGAACTTAGGAACTAGAAATGTACCCAAGTGTGTAGATTTTGTGACTACATTTTCCCCCACTTTATGTTGTTGAGTGAATAATCGATAACATAAAGTAATCAGAACATGCGTACCTTATGATATTGTAGAAAGTACGGTGAGTAACATGCTGAGTGGATAAGTGAAGCGTGAAGTGATCGAAATGCGAATCATGGAGACTAGGAAAAGGGAAGTGGACACTAAGGGTGAAGAGTTTGTGTAACTTGTACATGTTGTTGTGTTTATAGGTTGTTTTTTGTTACGTATTAAGGATGAACCTTCAAAATAAGAGCAAAAGATTAATCAAAGTCATGTACATGAAAAATTTGAGTAAAGTATGTATAAGTATGTAAAAGTGTGGGAGTATGTACAAGGAAAGTGTGCACTTGATGTGTAAGAGTTTAAAAGATAGAGAATTGTCTCTGATTTGTTGAATTTGTTATTGATGGTGAGTTTTTTTGGGTGATCTCACGCTAAGAGAGAGTTTTTTGGGTGATCTCATGCTAATAACAATTTTTGTGGGCGATCTTGTACGCCAAATGTGAGTTTTTTGGGTGATCTCATGCCAAGAGAAGAGTGTTGGGGAGAGAGGTCTAGTTTTACTCTCCTTCCACAACTTCTTTTTGAATGACCACCACTATAGATGGTATGTCCTATGTTGTTCCATTTTTGTTCCGTATTTTAACTGATGATAAAATGTATTACGTGTATGGAGGCAAGTTCCTGCTATTGGAGAACTGTATTGTGAACAGCTAAATAATGTGGTGATCTGAGAAAAATAATTGTTTCTACCCCTAGGACATTAGTTCTTATGGGAGGAAAGGAGCACCCAGGCGCTGGTGTCTGGATCTAGGTGCTAGTGTCCATACTGAGTGTGAAGTCAAAGTCATATTTTGGACTGTTCTGTGACTCTGTGCCTATGTTGTTTCTGTACTATGTTGATATGAACTATAGCTCTAAGTTGTTGTATGGGTGATTTATTCACCCAATGTATGCCCCCCTCATTTTGGGTGCATGTGAAAATTGTAGGAGAATGTGACCGAAAGGAGAGGACCTGATGTTGATTTGAAGTGGATACTTGCAAGAGGTAGGGGATGTGCTTGGTAGAGACCAAGGCACATGCAAAAAAAAGTAGAATAGTACAAGTGTTAGTAGTAAAAGCTAACATGCAAGAGATGAAAATGTAAGAAACAAGTGTGAAAACAAGATGGAATGTGAGAAGCAGGTTTCAAAGATGGGACATCGCTTACAATGTCATAAAATAATCAGGGTCTAAGCGGCCAAAATCATACAATGAAAAAATAAGACATAGGGTAAAGCCCACAAACAATAACAAACAACAGAAAACAATAACAACCAAATTGTATCAGATAACCATGCCTGTGTATAATCCTGCAAGGAAAATGCTACATATGAATCACCCATTAGAATTTTAGAAAGATAAATATTATGTCAAAGCGTGTATATAACAATGAAAATTAAAGTGATAGTACTGAAAAGTAGTAAATAATGTAACAATAGAACCTGTAATCTGTGTAGTGTGAGATAATTAAATATAGATTCCTCCAGGAGCCTTGGCAGGACTGGAAAGGGATACAATGTCGATCATCATGCAGTGTGAAAGGATTTTTAAGAGATCTACATTCACTTCCAGAGACCAAGTGAACACGCGTGTGTATATAGAAAAATATATTGAAATACTAAGAATACGGTTAGCATAGTAAAGTGTGACATTACAAGTAGTATAAGAAAACAAGAGTAAATACAACCAAGATATGCAAATGCGGTAAAAACGTGGTTGGTGTGGTATGAAAAATGTGAAGATGGGAGGCATTGCGTTTCCCCTAGTCAGTGTTTATGAAAGTAGGTTAATTTATGAATGCCCCCTCAACAGTAAAGTATGAACCATAGAATCAGAGTGCATCATCAGGAAATAAGTTTGTCATGTACGAGTAGGTGCTACATAAATGTATCATAAAACATTGAACATGAAATGTGTATAGTGTGAGGTTCATTTATATAGTGTTCCCTCAATAGTCAAGTGTGAACCTCAGCACAAGATTGCATCATAGGGTAATGAGTGTGTTGCATGAGAGTAGATGCTAGAAATGATGTATCATAAAGCACTGAGCATGAAATGTGTAGTGAATGTGAGGTTCATCTCAGAATTAGAACCTCAACAGCTGAGTATGAATAGTGGAACTAGAGTGCGTCATCAGGTGATAACGGTACCATGGGTGTACCAAGAGGCAAGAATTCGTAGCAAATTTAGATACGGAACTCATCAGGTAATAATGATACCATGGGTGTACCAAGAGGTAAAAATTCATAGCAAAGTTAGATACGAAACTTGAAGCATATAGTGTAGTAGTAGACAAGAGAGATAATTGATAATGCTAGAAGGGGGAAAGAGAAAGTGTGATGCCCCCAAGTGTGTAGGGGATAAAATAATATCTGATAATAGTGAAGGGAGAGGAACCTCCTCTTGATATTTGAGGATACAATGGTGTGTGACCATGAGCTAAGTGTGGTGGTGTAGAAAAGTAACTATGTGCATGAGAACGTTGTGTGTAAGGAGGTGGAGAGAATCTGTGAGAAAGAGCTACCCGATTAGGGGACCTAGGCCAACAAGGTGGAATAATATCACGACGATGACGACAAGGTCACGATGTAGGTCGTGCATGAATAAGAGAACTAGGATCATAACTAGATTTGAATTTAGGAGGCATAGGAGGCCACATAAAAATAGGAGATGTATGTGTAGTAGTGGACCAATATGTAAAGCCCACATGCAAGAGGATGACATGTCTTGGTCGATTCATGAATATCTTCATGAGTGGGTTGGGGTAACGGTGTGCAAAATGGAATACATTTGATTGTAACAACTTGCTTGTTCTAGATAAAATTAAGACACAAGTGATTCATATAAGGAATAGCCTGTGCGGCGCAGAGCCAAGGAAGACCTAAGAGCATATCACATCTGATGATTTCAGAAGTGACAAGGAATGGTGTAAAGATGGTAAGAGACCCAACTCTAATGAGAAGAATGACACAACAATAAGAATTAGGACATGGGAATGTAATTAGAGATGTTGGAAATTTAATAGCCATAGAAAGTGCAATTGAGCTTGCATTAGTAGTAGCTGATGGATAGACCATAGTATTATTGATAGCAATAGGTGTCAGGGAAAATTTTAGTGGTGAATTTTCGTAAACTTGCAAAAATCGAGGATTATGGAAATTTGAATTGGTGAATATTTTGTGGTTTGCAGCCAACTTATTCACCGAAAAATTTGACCGACATGTCCTTTATACTATTTGTTTTGCCTAGATTTTACACATATATAAGAGCTTATGAATGTAATTCACCACCATTTCCAATCACATCGTGTGCACATATTCATTGAAGTAAACATAAGAAAATCCTCATCTGTCCAACCTTGAGTACTCCAACCCTGAGCCATCCAACACTGAGCGTTCCAACCCTGGGACATCCAAACCTAAGCCGTCCAACCCTAAGCCGTCCAACCCTGAGTCGTCCAACCCTCAACCATCCAACCCCTCAGCCATCCAACCACTTAGCGATCTAACCACTTAGCCGTCCAACCCCTTAGCCGTCCAATCCTTAGCTGTCCAACCCCTTCGTCTTCTAACCCGTTAGCCAGGCCTTTCCAACCCTAAGCTGTCTAACAGCTTAGCCATCCAACCCATCAGTCATCTAAACTACTTAGTCATCGAACCCTTGGCCATCAAACTCTATCGTTTGACCCCTTAGCCATCCAACCCCTGAGTCTGTCCAAACCTACCATCCAAATTCTATGCCATCCAAATCTTTTATCCCTTGATGTCATATAAGTACGTACAATCACCTTAAAATGAAGGGCACAAAAAAACTAAAAATTCATAGAATCACTAAAGTGGGAAAGCTTCTCTCTATACATTATTGTCATTGGGCCAAGGAAAAACCCTAATTTTTCAAAGAGGAGAAATCAGGAGTGGAAGAGGCAAGGAAGTGGGTGAAGAAAAAGATGGTGCAGAGGCTCACATACCACAGGCGTCACAACTATCACACCAAGTTGAACCAGACCCGAATCATAAAAAACCCTTGGTAAAAAACATGCCCACTTCATCTAAGGTTTTGAAGTTTATCTTCATTATGTATTTATTTGACTCTAGGTTAGGTTTTAGAGTTTTGAGGTTTATCTCATTGTTCTGTATGATTTTTGGGGTCAATTGTTTTGGGTGTATTTGTGTACATGTGGGAAGTTAATTTATCAGACCGCTAAAAAGAGGGCCAGCACACCCAAATGTCCCGTTACCCGGAAAAAGAATCCAAGGAGTAAGATCTAATTTTTTTATTTTTATGTTTTTTTTTGTTGGTATTCTCATAATGGTGTAAATCAAATGAAATTTTTATAACATATTAGTGAGTAGAGAAGCTATATGCAGCTCTGTCGAGGGATATGAATAGATTCAAACCTTTGTGTAGAGATTTTGAAATCCCATCAAATAAGTTTCTGATAGATTTTATAATTTTTGTTTGATATTTGTGTTGTGGGGGATTTGTGTAGCATTGTAGTCACATTATTTATGTTTCATCTACAAAACTATAAGTGGCATTTATAAGCCCAAAGTTTCAATTTATTGTTGCTGATTTATGATTTTTTAAAATCTTAAACTCAAATATCACGTTTTGGATTGGTTGATGCTTTACATATTCCCCATTTGAGGCCCATAGAATACAGGGTTAGCAGGCTAAAAAGGATTAGGAGAACTGTGAATAGACCCTATGGAGGAGTTATGTCCTGTTCAACCATTCGAGAAAGGTAATCTCTCATAATTATAACCGTAATTATTTTCTATGTTAAATGTTCATTCAATCAGATATTAGGTCCTTCTATTATTTATGGGTTAATGCATTTATTTAATTTGTTAAGGGGATATTCGGACATTTTTTAATATCATATTCTCTATACTCAATCGTCCAAGTACCCTCTCAATTTATGCAATTGGGTCTCATTTATTGACTTGTCTTTAAGTTACTTATAAAAAATAGATGTTGTTAGTCTTAGTGTGTTGCTACTTGTTAGTGTAAATCCACCTTCCAATTTCACAAGAAAGGAGGTAAAGTATGTAAAAACTTCTTTATTTTAGAGGTTTGCATGAAAGTGATTGAAAAGAGCCTAGGAGAGAATAAAATTTCAGAATTTTATTTTGCATTCTAGGTTCAAAAACATATATTTTAGAGTAGTCATTTGGATTTCCCCTATTTTTTTTGGGTGCTTAAGGATTTGCATCAAATTTTCAACTTGTATCCCATAAATATATCTTGAAGCATATCAAGTTCCTATAGAAGGTTCACATGATGTGGCTCTTTCGGTCTTCACTATAGTCCATAACACAAACATGAATAGAAACAAGAACCTAACCTAAACTTATGTCTAACACACCCATCCAACCCCTCACTCGTCTAATGCACCCATCCAACCCTTAGCCGTCCAACCCCTCACCCGTATAGCCCTTAACCATCCAACCCTTCACCCATCCAACAAGCCTGTCTAACCCTTAGCCATCCAGCCCCTCACTCGTCTAACCCACCCACCAAAAACTTAACCATCCAACCCCTCACTTGTCCATCCCGTCCACCCAACCCTCAGTCGTCTAACCCCTCAGTTGTCCTACCCCCACCCGCCCCAATAGCTATCCAACCCCTCACTTGTACAACCCACATGCCCAACCCTTAGCCGTCCAACCCCTCACCCACCCCAACCCCTCACCCACCCAACCCCTGACCAAACTACCTGACCAACTTTGTAAAACCAGGGAAAAATGCTCTCTACGAAATCACCTTTTCCACGAAACATTTTTTCATATATTTGCCAACGATTCGAAATTCAATTTTTGAGATTCACCAACGATTCGAAAGTAATTTTTCAGAGGGGTGTTCTTAAAATGAACCCTGATAGGTGCCAACATATGCATTAGTATGCAGTGAATCATAAGAAAATGTAGTGTGATAACTATGATCCGAAAATGTAATGATTGGTGGTGGCATATCAACAAAAGAAACAAGGAAATCAAGAGGCCCCGATGAAGGAGGAGGCACACCATGATAAGTTTGATTGGCAGAAGAATATGTAGCTTGCATGTCATCGTTTGGTAAAGGGTCCTTAAAGATTTTTAGCTTATGATTATCATTGAATGGTTTGGAAGGATATGGTTCAAGAAAATCAATGGAATTGTTATTGATAAGGTATTGAATTAGATGTCTGAGCTTGAAGAAACGATTGGTGGAATTCCCACTACATTAGTGATAGTCACAACACAATATTTCATCGTAGTTACAACCACATGGGCGAGAAGGATCAAGGTTAAGCAGTGTTGGTAAAAAAATTAGATTGCCATCAATAAGTTGTGGTAGTAGGAATCAAGGAGCATAAGGTAACTTAGTAAATGTACATTGTGGAGCTCGCACTTGAAGTGTGGTAGATGGAGAAACAAAATTGATAGTGACTTTTACTTCAGTAGACTTAGTAGATGGATTGAATGTAGATTTAGCTTGACACCTATTAGAGGAGGATGAAGGGGAATCATGATATTTGAGTTTTCCCATACATAAAATTTTTCCTTCGTGTAATTTAAGGGTATGGCATAATTAATCAAATGAGGGAGAGGTTTCAAAAATGACACTCTCTTGTAGTGGAGGTAAGAGACTTTGAACAAATAGATCTTATAATTTAGAATAAGCTAATACATTGGTCATCTTAGCAAGGTGGTTCTTATATAGTAAAACATAGTTTGTGAGATGCTCATTTGATCCTTGTTTGATTTGAGCTAATTATGCATAGGATATTTTAGTACTGATATTGATAGAAAAATGTGTAAGGAAAACATTGGCTAAGTGTGTGCAAGAGGTTACTGAGTGAACAGGTAGATCATAGAACCAACGCATAACATAATCTTGCAAACTTCTAGGAAATAGCTTAGCTAGTAATATATGGTCATCTGCATAGTCAAGACATGCCACATGAAAAGATCAAATATGCTCTTGAGGGTCGACATGGCCATTGAAGATAGGAAGTTTAGGTGTAATTAAGTTAGGAGCGAGTGGATGAGAGGAAGTGGCGGGTGCGAAAGGACTATGAAGGAGTAAGGAGGAGTCTAGAGATGGAGAGGAACGTGAGGTAGCCTACTGTAACTGGTGGATTTGAACTTGGAGATCTTGATATAAAGAGGCGAGATCATGGTTTCCTAAAGACAATCCAAGTTGTGTATGGGAAGCTTTGAGAGGAGGTAGAGGGGCGATAGTTGTAGCTATGGAAATAGGAATAGTGGATGGAAGAGTGGAGATCATGACATCCGAGGAGGAACCTAAGAGAGGATGAGAGGCATCATCTCAAGCATTCTTAGCAGTAAGAAAATAATTAAGAACATGCAGAATATGTGTAGGATGATCACGTAAAGCAGAACGGAAATTAGTAAGCTTGTCTAACTATTCTTAATCAACATTAGTGTCTTCATCATATGATTGTTCACTGTAAGAGGTTTCAATTTGGTGAAGAGGAACATTGGTCGAGTTAAGAAAAGGATTATAAGATTTACCCATTAACTTAGAGAGGTTGTAGACAGATGGAGGAAGCTCAATGTACTCAAATGAACCAAAACAACCACTACGAGTGACGTGCATAAAGAGAAAACCCTAAGGGAAGGAAAGGGTTCAGACGAGTGGGATCAACAAATGATTTAATAAAAAATGTAAATTAAATCTTTATTTGTCAGAGTAACTATTATACCTAATGATATATACATGATAATGTACAATGTGATGCAAACAATTAGCAAGAAAATGATTTGAAACCCTAAACAGGAGAGGGATGGAGGAACTTAACTGATTTCTGAATGAACATGAAGTGGTCTAGGCTGATGCAATACTAGAAAAAAATGAGGAGAGTGTCGCTGATTTTGATTAGAGGTTTTGAACTCTGAAACTACACAAGACATGAGCACATGGGAGAGGATAGGAGTGCTTGACACTAGTGACTGGGTCGGTGTGATGGTGTCCAAGAATGTCCTTAGGATTTGGATCTTTCAGTGTCGAATAAGCTTCACTGTTGGTCCTTGTTTGTCGCTTTGAATGCGCTGTTTGATCTACGACTGTATTTGTAACCTGCAAGAAAGAAGTTCACCTGCACATACCCACAAACCACATCAAACCTAAAAAGGAAAATGCAAAATGGGGAGTCGAACTGACCTCAATGGTCACCCAAAGAGTGAACTTTTGACCGAGCGCTGCACTACATCTCAGACTCCATGTAGTTCTTGTGTGTGTGTGTAGAAATGATACCCTAGGACACCCTTGTGCAAGTTTCTCAGTGATAACGGGCTAGATATAGAATGTACTAGATGTATGAAATGTGTGGGATGGAATAGAACAGACTTCCCCTCCTATGTTGTGTATGTAGAAGTCATGCAACCCTTGTCCCTTGTATGAGTGCTTGATGGATGTCTTTGATACTCCTCGTGCGTTTGGATGCAACCTTAGGTTATAATATGTAATGCTTAGTGTTTTGTCCCTTATTTTGAAAGCATAATTGTGTATTTATATGATTCCCTTGTTTGAATTTCGTAATTGACAATTGAAAGGCTGACCCAAAGTGATAAAAAGTAACCAAGAAGTGAGAGGGGTCCAAAAATATAAGAAAGGGGTAAAGAGGGATAAGAGCACCTAGGAGGACATGAGCGCCTAACGCTAGTGTCATGGCTGATTGTTAGTGTCCGAGGCCATAGAAAGATAAAATAGTTAAATGCTGACAAGAGTGCAAGATGTGTGAAACCAATAAAAGCACAAAAGATAGAGTAAAAGGCTAAGGGGAGTTGTCAATTAATAGTTTTCTTACTTAGGAATCATGTAAATGCTAGCATGCTTTTAGGACCTAGAAATGTACCCAAGTGCATAGATTTTGTGACTACAATAACATTGTGGTCTATTTGATTCATTTTGTCAATGTACAGTTAAAAACATCAGAATTCTCATTTCTAAATTTCTTAATTTTCTAATTGACACCTCTGTTCAATGTGGCATTCGGCATGCCATTCCATGTTTTAAAGCCGAAGGACCTTGGCATCAATCATACAAAACGTTGAATCCTTCACTTATTGTTGTCTGTTAGATCTCGCCACTCACTGTGCCACATTTTTAATCATGATTCACAAGGCGGCAACAATGAATGAAAAATGTGCTGAGAAGGATTGCGATATTCATTTCTTAAAAAAAGAACCTAGATTCTCTACACTTTACAAATAAGATTATTAATAACAGAATATCATTTAAACTTAATGCTAGTATGATATGTGTTATATACGATTGTATTCTTGACATTACCTTGAATTTTTGAACTTCATGAAATTCATAGACCACAAGTCAAATGGAAAATATTTTCAAGTATTACAGTTGGACAACAATATATAAGCTATTTGCAACATGTAATAATTTAAATTCAATTTAAAAAAATACAATGTTTAATAATATATGACAAGAACTGGTCACTATGCATTTTGCACTGACGCACAACCATAAATGAAAAATTAGTTGGGCATCATGTTAATAGCGAGTCACATGTCAACGTTGCGGGTCATATCGAGGTAAATGCTTTGCTCCTCGTGGTATTAAAATGTCAGAGACGAGGGAAGCAAATATTTCCATTTTTATATTCCCGCGTTTGGGAAGAAGTGCGACCAGATTCATGAATAAACTTTCTCATCATTCTCCATTTCCAAAACTCAAAACAAATTCTCCACTAAAATTTTAAACAGTAGAGACCATGGAGGAATCTGCAATTATTTAATGATTCATTATGATGGATCCCAGGTAATCACATTTTCTGTGGATCTTATCTAAATCGTTGTAGGTAGGTTTTTACCTAAAGGAGTAGACTTACCTAGTCGTATATGCCCCTGGATTCCAATTTCCCAAGCCTGTAATGGAGGATGTGATGGTTGACTCAACTTTGCAAACATTAAAAATATCTCGGGTCAATTAAAATACCGAACGACATACATAAAAAGCACTTTTTTTTTGCTTTTTAGCCGTGTCGGATATATACCTAGATATGTCATTTCCTTAGTAGGATTTAGTCGTGGTTTTATTTTCTTCGGTTGAGGGTTTTCAAGGGCTCCACCCTCACCTCATTCTTTATTTAGGCTCGTGAGTCTTAGTACTAGCTGATTCTTAATGGGTATATTAAGAGCCTAACAACTTCACCAATAGATAAACTGTTGATTGGCGGCCCTTTTGCATTTTAAAATTTAGTACTATTATATGGCACATATGCTCTTTTCAAGATTCTTAATTAAGGGCTAATAGGGTTGGGGTATTTTTAAAAACTATTTTTATCAATTAAAAAAGTGTTGGTTGCGTAACAACTTGTCCATGCAATGTTTTGTAGAGCTAAATTTGTCTCATAAGTATATGTATGATATTGATGCAAATAATTTAACCTAATAGAAGTTACCTATGATTATAATAATGCCAATAAATTCCAAAGTCAACATTGTGTTTGTTACTTTAATTGCTATGAGCTTGGGACTAATTTGAATATTCATTAAGCAAAATTAAAATGTTGCTTATTTACATATTTTGAAAATAGTAATGTTCTTTTCCATGTAGTTTTTCTTAAGTATGGAAAAATTCAATTTAAATATTTGAATTTTGGATTGAAATTGAAATGTTGTCTAAACTTTGTCACCCTCATTTTGTTATATTTGTTGTTTTCAAATAGGTGTACGTGTCTATATATATATATATATATATAGGATAACTATGAGATAAAAGTTCAACCGATGTAGCTTGCGACAATAATTGTTATGAATAGATTGTTGGATTTTTTGAAGACTAATTTATATGCGATTTTGGTCTATGAATATATGGAAAATGGACCTCTAAGGATTAATTTATATGGCTCTTTAAGCTTCCTCATTTTTAATGGAAGTAGAGGCTTGATATATGCATAGGGTCTATCAAGGGGCCTTTCTTATATTCACATTGGAGTTGATCATGGGATCTCATTCATTATGGCGTTATATGAAAGAATGGAGGTCACATCTCGAAAACTGAGCATTTATTATTTTGGGATGTTTTTGAGAATTGGGTGGCAGTGGCCACCATAGAGACAATATATTATTATTGATTAGTTTTGTTGATTAACATTACAAAGTGTTTTGGATTAAAACATTTATTTTCAGTAAATAAACAATCATTAGATAGTTATTAAATATTGAATTACAGATATGGGCTCCTATTAATAATAACATGTTGTTTCTGATTTATAAACATTTGATTTATTATATTGGACATATAATGTACCGGGTATTGTTGTTTGTGTATGTGCAAGCATTATCGGAATATGAGAAAGGGAAGCATCGGGGAGAGAAGAAAAAATCTACTAATGGGTATCGTGTGAAAGAGTTAAATGTGTATGTTAGTGCTCAAAACTGGGTCAAACTATAAGTAAGTTGGTCAATAGAACCTTTCCATTTGTTTCAGTCTTAGATAAAGTCATCGCTTTATGTGACAAAGTGGTTTAAATTTATTGTGATGATAGAACGGTGATGAGCACTTTCATAACAAGAATCACAATGTCAATCCACATTTTAGACAAATGACATTGTTGTCATCAAGCGACAATATTATGCTTGTAAAGAAAATATCATTCATGATATTATATTCAATTAAAAACCTGAAATATCTAATACATCATTAAGGGGAATAAAAAAGATTTGGATTGGGAATAACCCCAATTCTTCTGTTAAAACTAATTTACATTATTTATGTCAAATTGAGTTGGCTAAGGTAATGTTTCCAAACTCATACCCGATTCAAACAAGCTCGCGCGTGTGTATGTTGAACAAACTTCTTTCGTCGAGCTAACCAAGTTTATATTTTCCAATCACCTTATGAATCGCCAGGTTTTAAATCTTGACCAATTACCATTTTTATAATCCTGAGTAAAAGAAAAGAAAATGAAAAGGTTAGGAACACAGTAACTATTTTGCAAAACTGAAGAATCAAGATTTGATTGAGCTAGGAAAAAGTATATGGTTTCCAGCTTAAAATTTAGATGGAATTACTTTGTTAATGATATATATGTATAGCAAAAAATGATACCCATGTGCAAGTATATGGTATATAAAAACTGAGACTCACGTGCAAGCATACGATTTCCAGCTTAAAATAAGAAGGGATTATTTAGTTAATGTCATATAAATGGATATAAAAATTTAAACCCACGTACCCAATCAATTGAAGACTGTTTTTAATCAACTGAAGTCCTACAAATTTTATATCTATGTTTATTTAAACAAGAAACTTGGAATAAGCATGGGAAGAATCTACCAGTACTTTTGAGTGAGGAGATTGATGATTTTGTTTTCTCATGTTTTAATTACTGTGTAAAAATCCAAACATTAACAGCAGGGAAATATTATCCTTTAACTAGATGTTAAATCATAAACTGTAGCGTTAAAAAGAAGTTCCGTATCACAGTCATGTTTTAATTGGAAAAAATGCTAGAGAGAAGAAAAATATTTCAGATACATAATATGTTATGAATAAAATTAACATGTGAACCTCAAATACAAGGGTTAGATAACATGTAGTTCTAAAATAAACTTGTAGTTATCGCATAATGACAATGATGATAGTTTGGTTAAGCTCATATATATAATTATATAAGAACTATATACAAAAAAGCAGGGTTGATAAAGTAAATTTTGTTAAGACAACATGAAGTGACGTTTTGTGTATAACTTAAGTGTGATATCATAAGCTATAAAGTAATTAATGTAGAAAGTTTTAAAGCACCTGGAACAAAGAAATCGAATAAGGAAAACCCCTCCAGCTGAAGAAGCATGTGATATTAGTGAACTATATAAAAAATAAATTACGTATTATGGTACCAATGTAGAATTAAGTCTAGTCGTAAATTTTGATAGGAGACGGCATGACTGTGATAACTAGTCGAATATGTGACAATATGATTTGTATATTTTAAAATGTCAAATGTGTTATTCAATATATTTAAATGAATGTTCCATAAGGACCAAATATATAACACTATCATTTAATCGAGAACAAATAGTAGAAACCTTCTTGCAAAAGAATACTTATTAAAACACTCATATATGGAAACAACCTAGAATTAGGATGCTGATAGTATTGACTTTCCAAGGTGGTATGGGACACCTGTGGAGGTTAAGAATTCTAGCATATTGACCATGGGTTGTTAGTATCGTCACTTGAGGATAAGAAAATTAGATTAGAACCCATCAAACATTAGCACAAATGAGTGGTATGGGACACTCGGAAGAGTTAGTGCTAGTTGTGATCTGACATTAGTTGACCATTTGTAACTTGGAGATAATTGTATTTTGTTACCAATAGCTAGCTGGGATAAAGAGTGAGTATGAGATATGTGTTAAGCTTAGGGGGTGTGATAGTACAAAGGGTGATAGACAATCCCAATGCATAGAATCACATACGACAAATGCTAAGAGGGGACACATGGTAGGTAATGGATTAGCACATAGGCTACCCTCTTGAATTATCACTTATGATTATTCATGCTCTATCATCATGGGGGATTTTAGGGATGATGTGGATACCTACTAATATTCGTAGACTTTTAGCCAAAAGAAAAATCATCATGTTATGATTTTAGGATGTATATTATTCCTACTCCGGTGATGTCTACTTGTTGATCGGGTGACTACTTACACATGAAACTCTCTCTTTCCTCATTTATTACCACATCTTTCTTCTCATGAAGGGTAAGGACAATCTCAAGAATTGAGATGTGTGTGGGGATCCGTATGGCTCATGGTTGGAGGTAAAGAACTCTGATGATACTCTTTCTCTCATTGTCGTTGGACAATAGAACGGTTCTCTAAGAATTGTGATATGGTTTTGTTTGGTAAAAGTGTATCATTGTAATACCATTGAGATTTATGTAAAAATTACGAGATTGGAATTTGTAAACCTTGTTAATAGAAGGTTTATATTTAGATTGCATAAAGTATGAAAAGTTATTATATTTGTAATAATATATATGAAGGATGGTTTTTTAAAAATAAATTTGTATCAAAATAGTGAAGATCTTAGGTCATAGTCATTAATGGTTATGTAATATATAATTGATAGAATGCACTTATGTTTATGGATGTTGAATATATTAGAGTAAAATGATAGAAAACAAACAAAAATCATGTGGCTAAAAATTAGTATGATGGATTTATGTTATGTGGTATATTGAAAAGTAGATAGGTGGATGAATAAAATAATGAACTTAATTAATAAAATCGAAATCAAATTATTCTTTATTTATGTGAATGGTGGAATTGAAACAAAATTACGAACTCACATGCTTTAGAGTTAAATGAAATGCTTTACGTAGTAATGGATAATTAAATAAATGGGAACTCACTTAGACTAATATATAAGTAACTTGTTTGTAGGTTAATTTCACTTATTTCGTTTAGAGGTAGACTATGCAAGATAATGATGTACTCATTATGGTTTATTAAGATAAAAAAGGACTTGGTATCAATGTAGGATAATAATGCCTTTTTATATGCCTCTTAATGAGAATGTATGATTAAGTAGGTATAAGAAATTGTGGGTATCATTTTCTTTCCCTGGTTGAAGGGTGATTATAGATTTCATTTTTATCAATGTATGTTAAAAAGATCAATGTGTTTTTATGGTCACCTGCCAGGGGGGACGCTACATTGGACCTATTCTTAATGAAACATGTGTAAGCACTATCCTCAAGGGTATTTTAAAATACCTTAATTCCAAGTACATTAGAAGGAAGTAATTGACGAAGCAATGAAATTTCTATTATGTTTTAGTAGTGCTAATGGGGGCACTATGTGCAAGGCCACATAACACTCATGTTGGCTAAGGAGCTAGAAAATATAGCAAAGTGGACAATGCATTGGAAGAAAGGAGGGATGCATGACCAAATTATTTGTCCATAGTTTTCACACATTATAAATGCTAGCTCTTCAAGATAAATTTTGATTTATACAAGTGTTCATTGCTATTTTCTTCTACAATTTGATTTATACAAATGCTCTTAATTGAAATGGTTAAATTTATTAAGCTTTTCTCTTTGTAGATGATATTTGATTGTTTTGGTGTGTCAACCACTATAATTAAATGTTCATGCATGTTGGACTAGTGGGGAATTTCCAATCTGAATTGCAACTAAAAAAAGATAAGGAAACCTTTACCTTCAAACATGGGTGGGCATTCCCTTGGAGAGAGTACTTCAATGTGTTTCCATGATGTTGTAAGTTTAAGTTTTCAAATGGAGATTTTGGTATCCATCATGTTATGTAAAAATAAATCTAAATATTCTAACAAAATATGTTAATTTTAATGCAAACATAATTGTTAATGTAATGTGATGGAAAAGTGGAGAAAAATTTACTCATAAAATATCTTCTCTATTTGATTGGAATGTTAACAATAAAAAACATGTAGTTATACTTGTGAATTGTTTGCCATATACCTTAGAAAATTAAAATTACAAATATGTGAAGTGCACTTAAGGACTATGAATAATTTGTAATATAATGAATAGTTACATATTTAACTAAATCGTGACATAAACCTTGTAGCTTGCCACCTGGTATTCTTTTAGGAACTTTTCGAGCTAAACCATGGATAGTCCTATTTCAGTTGACATCGTGTGTACTCAGTCCCGAAAGTAATTCGCTTCCACAACATCCAAGAAACATCAATTGAATACTGACATAGAAATTGTGAGAATTATGAATGTTGCTGCATAACAATAAAGGCCAAAAATATTAATATGGTAAATGGTAATCTCTAGTTGGATTCGTCAATGGAATTAAAAGGGTGCAATGGCCAACCATGATAATTCCACATGACCATTGGGAAGACCTAATATTGTTGTTGCATAACCAGATTTTGCACGGGAGTTTTATAATAATTTAAAATATCAAGACACTGAACTAATATGTATACATGAACCTTGGTTAAAAATTTGATACCTTTATAAATTATGGACGATACCAAAAATATAAATGTTTAAATTTACAAACCAACATTATTACAATCAAAACATAAACGATTTTTCAATCTGTGAGTTACACACATTAGCTTCTTCAAAACATATATTCAAAAAAACCATAAAATAAAATTAGAAAAAGAATGAAATGATTACCTTAAGGTGCAATAGATTTTTTTGCCATATATTTAAATTTTGAAATTTCAATATAAATTTATATTACATAATATACGTAGTGTCACTTACCATAACCTTAGAATGTTACGTAGTTCCATAGGTAGAAAACAAAAATTATGTTCTCCAACAACTTTGAAGCATGTGCAAAACACTATGTAGCTTGGCTAGCTTAAAGAAGCACTTTTGAATTTGTAGTGGAGGAAAATAAACATATACATACCTATTTATTATGATATTATTTTAATTATTCATTTACTTTCCATTTGCATGTTGTTTTTGAGGTTTTGAATGCTCACATTTCTCAAGAGATTATTGTTTCAGAAATTATTTAGGTTTCCTTCAATTTACTAATGAAGCATGTTATACAATTTTGAATTTAAGCCCATGAGACACAACATGTCATAAATCTGCCATTTAGTGTTGCTTGTATGTACAGAGACAATCTGTAAAAAAATTATTGGATTTTTTTTTCAAATAATTATTTCTTACAAATTTCAAAAAATTGATTGTTAATAAAAGATGAGACCAAATGCAAGAAAAATAAAAGAAATGTAATAGGCTAGAGCATAAATAAAATTGTCCAAACACTATTGCCTTCGCCTCTTTTTAATGGGGAAACATCGCTTTTCTTTCTCTAAGAACGGATTCAAAAACCGCCTTCCTTCCCCATACCCACTATCGCATGGTGTCACATAGAAATTTGTGAAGGGGAAAATGGAAAATATCCAATAATAACATGCATTTTGTCTTTTTTGCCCCAACACAATTGACCTAATATTTGGTACTTGTAAAATAACCTTTTCTCTATCTCAAGCTTAAAAGAAATCTTAACAAACCCTTATACTGACAAAAGATAAGTGTTTAAAACCCTATTAGGTCTCTTGAAATTGAAAAAATAGATATGTTAGCAGGACATAAACATAATAGACTAAATTCTAAAACTCAACCAAAAAGAAAGAGTTATAAAGACAAAACATATCATTAAAATTATAGACCAACTTATAAAACTAAAGCCAAATTAAAAAATAACATAGAAAGTCGAAACAACTCGTTACTAGAAAATTTAGAGGAAAAATAAAACTTTATAGGGATATAAATCAAGAAATCTTATAACAATAAGCTAATGCATCCATGATATTTAGTCATAGGTTAATTACATATTATATAAATTGACATTCATAAAGTAAATAAGAATCCATGGACCACAAATAATTAAGATAAATTATTTATTAAAAATTGAAGGAAACAAAGTTATTCTATAAGTTTACTGCTATGACCAGGTCTAAAATGAATGCGAGACTACCCATATCTGAAGAAACAAAGAAAACAATAGGGTTTCATATAACATTTCATAAAGATATAATCATGTGGACTGCAATGATTGGATGCTATGGTGGGAATGAAAACTTTTTGTGTAAAATGTAACTAACATGCCATAAACCTTATACTATGTTGGGTTTTAGAATGGAACATGGGTTGAAACCACAGTTCAGGGGACAACAAGTCCCTCCTCTTTAATGGGAGAGGTTCCCTTATTGAAAGCTGGAAAAACAAATGTACATTTATATACAACTCTCAATGTTTGGACCCTAGTAGTCTAGTTCATTTCATACTCAAAAGATTATCAATCAAAAGGAATGGAAGAATGAAGAGATGGGAGAAGGAAGAAAACAATAATGCTTTTGGGAAATATAGATAGCAGAGTATCTCCCTACTTACATTGAACCAAGAAAATATAGAAAAGGATCAATTACTTCACCACCGACACAAATTTGCAGACACAAAGTTCTAAAGATTCACACAGACCAGAACACAAAGTTTCTATTGAATGCAAAACAAATGATCCATTGAATCGAGCAAGGAGAGAGAAAAATATATCAGAGGAAATAAGAAAAGAAAGAACTTTTGTATTGAATTACTTCAGAATTTACAACCTTCCTAGAAAACCAGAAAAATCCCTTTTTCCCGTGGCCAAAACCATGTTCTTATAACAATTCGTATACATCCATACTTTGTCCCCAAGAAAAGAATATCCAAAAGGAATAATGTTTGTTGCAGATCCACTTTTGGAAAGTGACATGAAACAAACGCACTCATGAAAACTGGAGGTTCAAAAAGGCAAATATTTCATCAGTTAGAGCATGATTACTTTAGCAGGGGGTATCTCATGATTTTCTTCTTCATGTGGTCCTGCCATTTCCACCTTTTAACCACTTTCATAACACTCAAGTGCTTACTGGAAAGTTATTCCCCTTTTTATCGTGTATGCCCGATAAAATTTGTTTTCTGATAATCAAAACTTTACATTCCTTTAAACTTATCGATTTGGCTCTACAATAAACCAAAAATACATCTCATGGAGAAACGACAAGGATACAGAGAAAAAGGAATGAAGAATGATCCATTTTTGTGTTTTGAAGAGCTTTGGTTCGTTAATGGCGATCAAAAACTAGATGAGTGCATTTGGCTATCTTTTCCCCTTTTACCTTCAAATTTGGACCCTACAACGTGACAAGATCCAAGCAACGAATGACCCTAGGGGAGAAATCTACATTTCCTGACATTTGGGAGAAAAAGCACAATTGCTCATTTTTCTCCACCCCTCCGCCAAAGGCCAGACACGTGGCGCCATCTGAGTGGTTGAGGAAATGCGGTTAAAAATGAGCCATTTAAACTCTTTTTAACAAAAATCTCAAATTATCAAAAACCTCCGCCAGCCCACTTTGACTTTTCAACATGAACACATGGCACACCATGATTGGAAAAGGGGTCACGGCTCAATTTGCAAAATTTTAACCCTTTGGTGAAAAATGTTAGGTTGTGGAGGCTATTTTCATATGAGAAAGTGTTGAAGATTGTACATTAAGAGTACTGTACACTTTCCACAGTTGTGTCACCGGGGTTCGGAGGCGCAACCCCCTAATTTTTTTTTTTGGCCTTAAAATGTGCCCAATATATTGGGCAAACTTGCTCTTCTCATATGGGCGGGATTTTTTGACCCATAGGTTTATGACAACAGTTTTGGCCCATGGTTTTGATACCCATGGTTTTGTAAAACTGCTTAAGTGGTTATCTATTTATATGGTTTTGTGCATATGATAGGTATAATGTAACAATACAAATGTGTTTTGAATTTGGGTGTGAATTCTACAGAGTTTATTGAGTATAGTTCCAAACAGATCTGGGTATTGTATTGAGAGAGCGGTGACTTGTAATAAAATCTGAGCAAGTGATTCTTGGTGGACGTAGCCCAAATTGGGTGAACCACGTTAAATACTGTCTCTTTGTGTTGTGTTATTTTATTCTACACTTTCATTTAAGATCTGTATTATTTTCTGCATATTAGTTTCTACTGTTGTGATTCTGTGAGGGATTATTCCGCATATTTTATCCCTTATTTCCTAACAAAAGGTCTCAAATTCTCAATTTCCCCCGTAGGCCAGCCGTTCCACTTTCATTTTTCAACACATGGCATCATGTGACTGGTTACAGGGATGCACTTCAATTTTATATTTTATCCACTTTTGAAAAGGGGAAAAATTCCAACTTTCCCCCCGAAGTCCATGCCCCCATCTAGTGACTTTTCAACGTGAACATGTGTCCCTTTTTGATTGATTGTGGGCCTCAACTTAGAAATTTTCCCTTCGCATGAGCAGGGCCGCAGGGCCATTTTAGAACTTTTTGTCCCTTTGTGGAAACAAGGATAAAATTCCCAAAGTCTTCCGTCTGGTCCACTAAAGCACCTATGAACTGAAAAACAGCCACGTGTCCCTTTTTGAATTCTTCGACACATGGACGCTCACCTAATTGGTTGCGGGGATGTGCTTCACTTTTTATCTATTTTGAAAAGGGGAAAAATTCCAACTTTTCCCTTGAAGTCCATGCCTCCGCCATGTTAACTTTTCAAGGTGAACACGTGTCCCTTTCTGATTTGTTGTGGGCTTCAACTTAGAAATTTTTCCTTTCACTTGGGTGGGGCCACGGGGCATTTTTAGAACTTTTTGCGCCCTTTCGCTGTAATTCCTTAGAGAATAAAATGGATCCACTCTCCCCGAACTTGCACCAAAACTACTTCCAACCAATCAGGACCGACGGGGATGCGGGGAAAAATCTAGCATTTTTTCCAAAATCACCAAAAGTGATAAGTTCAAAAAGGAACCCATCTGGCCGCATCCAATGGGAAAAAAATGCATAGCTTCACCTTTCCAAGCAAGAATTTGATGGGGAAAAGAACGTAGGAAGTTTTACGGGAAATGGGAAAATGCCATTTTTGCTCGAGATGAAGAATTTCTTTCTTTGCAAAAAGGTTAAAAACAAAATATGCAAGGTCCCACGCATTCCAAACGCATAAAAGAAGAACTAAAATCATTTCCCATCAATTGAAAAATAGGTAAACATTTTAATAGACAGTAGGAAACTAAGGAAATTTTGATTAAAAAATGTAGTGGGAAATGAAAACAAGCATCTGAGGAGTTTAAAACACTGGAATTTCTTCTACGACAGGGCTCCAATTTTCATGAATTTAGATTCTGAAAGGGTGGGGAAAATTGAGAGGACAACAACTAGCTCCTTCTGGGGATGATTTGGCAGAGGAAAGAGGTAAAATCAAGAACCTTAGAGAATTTTGGGTAATCAGATTGAATCAATGTCTTAGGAAATGGGCAACAGAGTTAAAAAGAAGCAATACCAACATACAGAAGAGAACATAGGAAAGGAAACCAACCAAAAAAAAAAATAAGGAAAGAAAAATTCTATACAAAATGTACAGAGGGACCGCCAAAACTTCTAGGTTTTGAACAACTTCAAAAATTTCCCACTATAAGGAAGTGGGAGAGGAGAACCATCCATGTAATCCAGGTAAAAAAGAGTTCTCATCTAGAAAAATGTCTAATTTTAAAAGGACCAAGCCAAAGGGAATCAAATTTACCATGGCTTCCTTGAGGTTCATGCCTTTTATCCCAAAGAAGAACATTGTCTCCCACTTGAAAAGTTTTGGGTTTAGCCTTTTTGTCAAACAGAGTATTTTACCTTGAGTTGATGAGATGATATTCTGTCAACCACTTGCAATCTGTCTTCATTCAACTTCTGGAGGTACATAATTCTTTTGTCCAATGAATTGGTAAAGTTGGCATCCTCAATGACCTTCATCAAATGCAAGGCTAAGCAAATTCCAATGTCACTGGCAATTGAGCTTCAACTCCATATACCACTTGAAAAGGAGACATTCCAATGGCTCTCTTAGGTGTAATCCTATCTGCCCATAAAGCATCATATAGTTTCTTATGCCAATTCCTTTGAGAGTCATTAACAAGCTTCCAAACAATGGTGACCAAGTTCTTGTTAGTTGATTATGCTTGTCCCATTCCATTGGGGATAGTAATATGAAGAGTGGGCAAGGGAAATTCCATAGCCATAGCAGAAATCCATCATCTCAGTAGAAGAAAAATTGGAAGCATTGTCAGTGAAAATCTTGTTTGGTATCCCAAACCTTATTAAGATGTGCTCCTTGATGAAGTTGCATACTACTTCAGAAGTAGTACTTTTAACTGGAATGGCTTCCACCCACTTGGTGAAATAATCAGTGGTAGTCAAAACATGAGTATGCCCTACACTTGAAGGTGGATTGAGTGTCCCAATGAAGTCCAAACCCCATCTTTGAAAAGGTTCCTCAATCACCATTGGTTTGAGAGGTAAAGCAACCAATTTCGGTCTTCCAACAAAGGTTTGACATGCTTCACACTTGCCTACCCACTTTGATGCATCTTTGAAAAAGGTAGGCCAATAATATCCAGCACGGAGGATTTTGTGGGCCAGTGAAAATAGAAGAGAAATGACCTCCACAGGCCTAGTCATGAAAGGCTGAGAACAATTTCTTTTGCTCCTCTTTGTCAACACATTTCAAAAACCTTCCATCTATCCCTCATTTGAACAATGCATTTTCCCACAACACATATTGCACAGACCTTAATTTGATGGCTCTCTTATCCTTGGACACTCAAATGGGATGGACATTATCCATAAGTAAGAAAGTGTGCAATGCCAGCATACCATTCATCAGTTGAGCTGAGGAAAAGAACAACAGGGATATCAACTTCCTCCTCGGGACAATTTGGCATCAACTCCTTCAGCAATGAGTTCACATAAGCCCTTTCCTCGAACTAGCTTGGTGGGTTTGATGTCAAGATCATACTCCAAACTTTGGCTACCCAATTGCCTCTCTTGGTTCCAAATTCTTGTTGTGTAAGAATGGATTTAATAGTTGTATCAGGCACAAGAACAATAGAATGAGAGTTGAGGATGTAAAAATGAAACTGCTTCATAAATTTGACCACTGCAAAAGCATGTTTCTCCATCATGGTGTACTTCAGCTCATGCGATTTCAAAATATAACTCATGAATGCTATGGGTAGTTCATGACTTTCAACATTCTCCTGAGTTAACATACAGCTAGAGTACTTTCAATAGCATAACAATAGATAATGAAGTCTTTGCTATAATCAGGGCATGCCAAGATTGGAGTCTTTGCTATAGATCTCTTGATGTCTTCAAATGTAACCTTTCCTTCAGAGGACCAACCAAAATTCTATTCTTCCCTTTCATCATGTGGGCTATGTTCAAAGTAAGTTCAGCAAAATTAGGTATGAATCTTCTCAAGAAGTTGATCTTTTCAAAGAAAGAGTGCACACCCTTCTTGCTTGTGGGGAGAGGGATCTGCTGAATCACCTGGACTCTTTCTAGATCAATCTTGATTCCCTCCTTGGAGACAATGTGTCCCAATAATTTTCCCTTGGTGACACAAAAGACATATTTCTTGGGATTCAAGGAGATGCCATGCTCTCTACACTTTTGGAGGACAGTTTCAAGGTGTTGGAAATGATCAGCTCTGGTTTTTTGAAAACACAGTCAAAACATCAAGGTATAAAACTATGCATTTTCCCTTGAGACTTTAAAAGGCCAGGTCCATTTCCCTTTGAAAGGTGGCACTAGCATTGATGAGGCCAAAAGGCATTCTCATGTAAGAAAAGGTACCCCAAGGAGTGGTAAAGGAAGTCTTATGCTGATCTATAACACTTACTTCTACTTGATTATATCCTGAGAATCCATCAAGCATGGACAACATTTATGAACCTGTAACAACCTGCAACACTTGATCCATTACGGGGAGAGGATAATTATCCTTCAAATAGGCTTGATTCAAATTCCTAAAATCAACACAAATCCAGATCTCACCATTCTTCTTCCTGACATGACACAATATTAGCAATCCACGTTGAATGGTGAATGGGGAAAATGATCTTAGCCTTCAATAACTTTTGGATCTCTTGAAATATTGTATCAACAATTTTAGGGTTATATTGCCTCTGCTTTTGCTGGAAGTGCTTGATCCCAGGATTTAGAGGAATGAAATGTTGCATCTCTTTTGGCTGAAAATCCTTGAGATCATCATAAGAATATGCAAGAACATCAACATACCTTTTCAACAGATTTGTTGCTCTTTCTTCCTCTCCTCTTGTGTGCAACACTTTCCAATGTTTACCAGCATGGGTTCATTAAGACTCCCAATGTTTATCATTTTCATAGTCAGTAGATTGCTGAGCTCCTTTGGAAGTTTTGGAATTAATGTACCTATCATGTTTATCAAATAAATATTCCAATCTTACCAGCCCTTTAGATATCTTATTACCTTTTAGTTTTATGTAGCCATCATGATCCATTTCTTCTTGGTTATCTTCTTTAATTGGAGGTACACACTCTATAGGAAGATTCTCACTTCATTCAAAGTACATCTAGATCAAAATAATCTCTGAGTTCAAGGAAGGAAAGAAAGTGCTGATCATCATTAAAGACCTGCCAATTGTTTGCATTTTCAGGCACACTAGGTCTTTGAATCATCTCAATGGTGAATTCATCTTGGGAGAAATATGGATGAGATGCAGGGTTCATTAGTAAGAGACCTCCTGAGACAATCAGAGGTGGAGAATCAGCCCTGGCGAATATCTTTCCCTTGAACCGGTTTCAATTGGGAAGGCCTCAAGGAATTTTTTGGGGGTTGTATATCAGATTCCTATAATGTTTTAACGCTTCTGATTCTTTACTTGAAAAAGATACTGACCTGTTTTACAGATCAGCTCTGCAGACGCGCGACGAGCAAGGATTTTGCTTGTTGCGCGTCTCTTTTTTCCATGCTTAATGACGCGTGTCAATGAGAGCCTTAGTGACGCAGCTGTCATTCTTAGTGTCTATTGAATTGCGCGTCACTGAAGGTCTATTGACACGCGTCACTGCATTTTCCCTTGACGCGATAAATAAGCACCACACAATCTCCCGAACGCAACGTCTGCAGCAACCTCCGACCTCTGCTTTCTCATAAATCCAAATCTCCATGTCGCACATCAACAAACTCTTTCTTAGGATGCGTCTAGCCTCATGCTTGTCACATGATCATGTTGTAACATGACCAATGTCGCGCGTCACTAAGGCCTATTTGACGCCTTTGCGTCACTAAGGCCTATTGATGCACGATCACTAAGGCCTGTGACGTGCAGTCAATAGGCTTCTTCAGTGACGCGCATTCATTGGAATAAGGCCTTAGTGACGCGCATCAATCATGACGCGCGACAGTAAATATTTTGTCGCGCGTCTGTAACCTCTGCCCTCTTCTTGCTCATCGAAAAAACTCCATGTCGCTCGTCAAAAAAATCTTTGTCATGTGTCTACTATGCGTCAATATCTACAGTATCTCCTTGATCCTGCAAACCCTCCTTGTCGCGCATCAATAACTTAACCCCCTTGTCGCACCTCTATAATACGGGATATATCATATTGTTGAAAAATGTGAAGTAGAAGTGTTCTACCTGAGCGAATAATCTAGGTTTATATAGGGGACTATTTTTCAAGGGTAGGTGAAGCCGACCCCTAAAAAAAATTAAAGTGTAATTTTTAGGCGAACAGGTCACTGGCCCATGCCAAAAAATTCACCTTTTCAAAATTTTCAAAAATGAAATATTCGCCATATTACGAATATTCGCCACTAAAATTATCCCTGAGACGAGAGATTAGGAGAGACCACGAGACAACCAAGGAATCAGCCCTGATGTTCCTTTCCCTTGGCATGGCTTCAATTGAAAAGGCAATAAGGAACTCAATGGAATCCAAAACCAAATTCTTGTAATGTTTCAACCTTCTATTCTTCACTTGAAAAAGATTTCTGACCTATTTTACAATCAGCTCTGCATCTCCACGAGAAAGGAGATTCTTGATCCCCATCTATTTTTCCATGCTTAAACCAAGGATGAGAGCTTCACTAGTCAGCTGTATTATTTTTGTTTTCGAATTGGAGCTTGAAAGAGAAAGGGTGGATTTTACCTTTAGGAGAAATAAGCACCGCACCAGTGCTAGAACCAGCCGAGGATCAACTTCCATCAAATTCCAAGATCCAAATTCCATTAGGATAAAGAAACACTTCCTTAGGATGGTTAGCCTCATCTTGTGACATGATCATGTAGTTACCATGACCAATTTCTGCATAAAGTATTTGTGCCTTTGGGTCATCTATTTTTTGCACAATATATTCAGTTTGTTTCTCAAGAAATAGCTTCTTCATTTTCCCATTCACTGGAATAAGAGCATGTGACCAATCCATCAAGATTTCTCCTCCAACATTTTTGAAAAAAAATCTACTCAACAACATACCGTAGGAAGGGGGAATATCAACTACCAAAATGGTGGCTGAAACTTTCTTCTCTAGCAAAATAGCAAAGGCTACTTGTGCATCCGTGATCCTCCCAACCAATGACACTTCTCTACTTTTTGATAAGTAACATGAACCAAAAACGCAGGTTTGGGTTAAGCCTAGGGCATGAGCTAACTTATCAAGAATCACATTATCTAAAGCACTAGAATCAATAACACAATTGTTGAGTTTGTGGCCAGCTATGAGGAGAGTGACATAAAATGGTGCGATCTTACAATCAGATGAAGTGACTGCTACCACAAGGCTTGGTTGAGATGAAGTACAAGGAGTGGGAAAGATACCTTTAGAACTAGGGGATGAAGCCTTGGATTTGGAGTTTACAAAGTCTACCATCTTAGCAAAGGCCTTGGGATGGGTTTGGTAGAATTAAAATTCTGAGATCTGGACTCTTAAAATTTTTCTTGAGATGGTCAATAATGTCAAAATAACTAGAGGTAGATGGAGCATCATTGATCGAAGTAGATGAAAGTTTTTACTTATCAACTCTATCATTTGAAGGGTAAGAAGTTTTAGGAGAAGAAACATAGGAGGAAGGAACAACAGAACCTACCTTAGATGTGGAATAATTTGAAATAGGAGCTCCTCTCTTTGTAATCACTGGAATTACCATAGGAGGCTCCTTAGATATTTTAGCAGGATGCACCACTTTCTCCTTCTTGTTGTCTTGCTCATGAGTCATGACAGCATATGATTCACTATTCATCTTGGCAACTGTTTCTTCATAATAATCCTATTCATCTATACCTTCAGTGGTGAGAAAATTGACATGAGATCCACTCAACTCTTCTAACTCTTCATCAGCTTCCTCTTCGTGTTCTTCACAGATTTCATCTTCCTCCTCCTCATCAGGTTCCAACACTTCACATGTTGCATTGACTGGAACTTTAATAGGCGGTCCTTCAATTATCAGTGTGGTATGAGGAGAAGGCAACCGATTCCTGGGCTGAAATTTCTTCCTAGGAACATCCTGATAAGGAGCATGCTGGGCTAACTACTTCTTTAGAGCAATGAGATCATTAGCAAGTGTCTGTACCAACCGATTTGCATTAGTTCTAGGAGAAGATGTGGAAGAAGGAGATTCTTTGGATTTGGATGAATTCTCTCCTTAGTTTTCTAGACATGATCAGATCATCTTAAACACTAACAACAAATCTTTAATCTACATCTAAAGTGGCCAAGATTAGCTCTTCTAAGTGCATAGCTCACTTTAGGAAGTTGGGCATTAAGGAAGAAACATCTCTGAATCTGATCCACAGGGTGTGTGTTTTGTGGGATCTTGTTAACTAGCTTGTTGAATTTGGCCAAAATTCCCTCATGGGCTCGTGTGACTCTTTCTTGATTTGATAAATCTGGGCCAAGAGGGCATGTACATCCTCAGCAGGTTTGAAATGCTACTCAAACTGGGTCGTCATGGTGTTCCAATTGGTGATGGATCCAGCAGGGAGATGTAAAACCAATCAGCAACATTATCTTGCAAAGTCTCCACAAAAGGTCTAATGGAGATATCCTCATGTTCAACTTTGAGAACACCACAAGAAACAATGAAGGCCACAATATGCTCATCTAGATGAACCTTCCCATCACCTCTGAATTAAGGGAAATTCTTTCAATTGCCTCTAGGAAATTCATGCAATGGCTGGGGAAGAGCAAGAGGCCCAACCTTTTGGCCCCAAGGCAGAGGAGATGCCATCCTTGGAAAGATTGTTTGGAGAGGAACTGAAACACCAGCGAGAATCAAAGCATGCAAATTAGGACTGATTTGATCTTGAGGGATGTCACTCCCAGAAGTTTTGTCTCTAACAGGAGGAGTGCTTGCAGATCTTGTTCCTCTTCTTTTTCTTGTTGATGAAGGGAGAGAGAAACCTTGACGGTCCAAAAGTTGGAAATGATGGTCTTCTTCCCCAAGGTTTCTTCTACCCCAAGTGTATCTTGGAGTCACCAGATCAAATATTATCAAGAAGTTGTTATTCAAATACTAGAATCCATTTGTAATGAATTCCCTAGAGGAGTCACCAAAAACTGTTGGGTTTCAGATTGGAACATGGGTTGAAACCACATTTAGGGGACAACACGTCCCCCTCTTTAATGGGAGAGGTTCCCTTATTGAAAGAAGAAAAACAAATGTACATTTATATACAACTCTCAATGTTTGGACCCTAGTAGTCTAGTTCGTTTCATACTCAAAATATTATCAATCAAAAGGAATGGAAGAATGAAGAGATGGGAGAAGGAAGTAAAACAATAATGCTTTTGGGAAATATAGATAGCAGAGTATCTCGCTACTTATATTAAACCAAGAAAATATAGAAAAGGATCAATTACTTCACCACTGGCACAAATATGCAAACACAAAGTTCTAAAGATTCACACAGACCAGAACACAAAGTTTCTATTGAATGCAAAACAAATGATCCATTGAATCGAGCAAGGAGAGAGAAAAATATATCAGAGGAAATAAGAAAAGAAAGAACTTATGTGTTGAATTACTTCAGAATTTACAACCTTCCTAGAAAACCAAAAAAATCCTTTTTTTGTAGCCAAAACCATGTTCTTATAACAATTCGTATACATCCATACTTTGTCCCCAAGAAAAGAATATCCAAAAGGAATAATGTTTGTTACAGATCCACTTTTGGAAAGTGACATGAAACAAATGCACTCATGAAAACCGGAGGTTCAAAAAGTTAAATATTTCATCAGTTAGAGCATGATTACTTTAGCAGGGGGTATCTCATGATTTTATTCTTCATGTGGTCCTGCCATTTCCACCTTTTAACCACTTTCATAGCACTCAAGTGCTTATTGGCAAGTTTTCCCCTTTTTATCACGTATGCTTGATAAACTTTGTTTTCTGATAATTAAACTTTACATTCCTTTAAACTTATCGATTTGTCTCTACAATAAACCAAAAATACATCTCATGGAGAAACGACAAGGATACAAAGAAAAAGGAATGAAGAATGACCCATTTTTGCATTTTGCAGAGCTCTGGTTCATTAATGGCATTAAAAACCAAATGTGTGCATTTGGATATCTTTTTCCCTTTTTACCTTCAAATTTGGACCCTACGTGTGGCAAGATCCAAGCAACGACGACCCTGGGGGAGAAATCTGCATTTCCTAACATTTGGGAGAAAAAGTGTGATTTCTCATTTTGCTCCACCCTTCCACCAAAGGCCAGACACATGGCACCATCTGAGTGGCTGAGGAAATGCGGTTCAAAATGAGCCGTTTAAACTCTTTTTAAAAAAAAGCAAAAATTCTCCAAAACCTTCGCTGGCCCACTTTGAATTTTCAGTGTGAACACGTGGCACACCATGATTGGAAAAAGGGTTCGCAGCTCAATTTGCAACATTTTAACCCTTTGGTGAAAAAGGCTCAAATTATCAATTTTCCCCACAAGCCCGCCGTTCCACTTTCATTTTTCAACACGTGGCATCAATGATTGGTTTTAGAGATGAGCTTCAGTTTTATATTTTATCCACTTTTGAAAACGGGAAAAATTACAAATTTCCCCCCGAAGTCCATGCCCTTGCCAGTGACTTTTCAACGTGAACACATGTCCCTTTCTGATTGACTGAGGGCCTCAACTTAGAAATTTTCCCTCTGCATGAGCGGGGCCGCAGGCCATTTTAGAACTTTTTTCCCTTTGTGGAAGCAAGGCTAAAATTCCCAATGTCCTCTGCTGGTCCGCCAAAGCACCTATGAACTGAAAAACAACCACGTGTCCCTTTTTCATTCTCAACACATGGTGTCACTTGATTGGTTGTGGCGATGTGCTTCAATTTTTATCTATTTTAAAAAGGGGAAATTTTCCAGCTTTTCCCTCGAAGTCCATGCCTCTGCCGTTGGCTTTTCAATGTGAACACGTGTCCCTTTTTGATTGACTACGGGCATGAACTTAGGAGTTTTCCCTTTTGCATGGGCAGGGCTGCGGGTCACTTTAGAACTTTGCGCCCTTTCACCATAATGCCTTAGAGAAAAAAATGGATCCGCCGCCCTGAACTTCCACCAAACGTACTCCAGCCAATCAGGGACCGGCAAGGGATGCGAGGCAAATCTAATATTTTTTTCCAAAATCCCCAAAAGTGATAAGTTCAAAAAGGAACCCGTCCGGCCACATCCAATGGGAAACAAATGTGTAGCTTCACCATTCTGAGCAAGAATTTGACAGGGAAAATAATGAAGGAAGTTGCAGGAAACGGGAAAATGCCATTTTTTTCTCTCTGATGAATAATTTCTTTCTCTACAAAAGGTTAAAAAAAGAGAGATGCAAGGTCCCATGAATTTCAAACACATAAGAGAAGAACTAAAATCATTTTCCATCAATTAAAAATAGGTAAAACGTTTTAACGGTAGCAGACTAAGAAATTTTGATCAAAAATGTCGTGGGAAATGAAAACAAGCATCTGATGAGTTTAAAACATGAATTTCTTCTATGATAGGGAAATGAATTTAGATTCGGAAGGGTGCAGAAAATTGAGAGGACAATAGCTGGCTCCTTTTAGGGATGATTTGAAAGAGGCAAAATTTAGATAATTCTAGGTAAAGATAGAAATTTATTGGGAAATGGAGTCAAAAAGAAGCAATACTGACATAGAAGAGAACACAGGAAGGAAACCAACCAAAACAAAAACAAGGAAAGAAAAAGTTATATAAAATGTACAGAGGGACCACCAAAACTCCTAGGTTTTGAACAACTTAAAAAATTTCACTAAAGGAAGAGGGAGAGGAGAAACTGTAATCCAAGTAAAAAGAGAGAAAAATGTATGATTTTAAAATGACTAAGCCAAAAGGAATGAAATTTACCGTACCTCCGAGTTTCATCTTTTGTCCCAAAGAAGAACACTGTGTCTGACTTGAAAAGTTTTGGGTAGCCTTTTTATCAAACAAATATTTATCCTTGAGTTGGCTGATATTCTATCAACCACTTGAAATTTTCTTCATTCAACTTATGGAGAAAATAATTCTTTTTTCCAATGAATTGGTAAAGTTGGATCCTCAATGGCCTTCATTTGCTGGCAGTTATAATGTCAGGCAGTTGAATATGCCTCTTGAAAAGGAGACATTCCAATGGCTCTCTTAGGAGTAATCCTATTTTCCCATAAAGCATCATATAGTTTCTTAGCCAATTCCCCTGAGAGATATTAGCTTGGGCCAAGTTCTTCTTAGTTGAGTCCCTTGGGGATAAATGAAGAGCAAGGGAATTGCCATATCCCAAGCATCTGAGAAGAAGGAAAATTGGAAGCACAGTGACAAGGTATCCCAAACCTTATTCATATGTGATCAACATACTACTTCAAAAAATACTTATAATTGGAATGGCTTCAACCCACTTGGTGAAATAATTAGTGGCAATCAAAACATGAGTATACACTTAAATGTATTGAGTACCAACGAAGTCCAAACCCCATTTTTGAAAAGGTTCCTCAATTACCACTGGTTTGAGAGGTAAACCAGTCAATTTGGGTTTTCCAACAAAGGTTTGACATACTTCACAATTTCCTAACTTTGATGCATCTTTGGTAGGCCAATAATAGATTGAGGATGACAGTAGAAGATGAAATGACCTCCATAGGCTGGTCATGAAAGGCTGAGAAATATTTCTTTTACTGCTCTTTTTCAACACATTTCATAAACCTTCCATTTATCCCTCATTTGAATAATGCATTTTCCCACACCACATACGTAGAAAAGATGGCTCTCTTAATCATTAAATGAGATGGACATTCTCCATAAGTAAGAAAGTGTGCAATGTCAGCATGATGAGCTGAGGAAAAGAACAACAGGGATATGAATTTCTTCCTTGGATAATTTGGCATCAACTCCTTCAGCAATGAGTTCACACAAGCCCTTTCCTACTAGCTTGGTGGATTTTATATCAAGATCTTAATCCTAAACTTTGGCTACCCAATTTTCTCTCTTGGTTCCAAATTCTTGTTGTGTAAGAATGGATTTTTTAGTTGTATCAGGCACAAGCACAATAAAATGAGAGCTCAGGATGTAGAAATGATACTACTTCAAAGCTTTGACCACTGCAAAAGCATGTTTCTCCATCATGGTGTACTTTAGCTCATGGATTTCAAAATATAACTCATGAATGCTATGGGGAGTTCATGACCTTCAACATTCTCATGGGTTAACATAGCAGCTAGAGTAATTTCAGTAGCATAGCAGTAGATATTGAAGTCTTTGCTATAATCAGGGCACACCAAGATTGGAGTCTTTGCTATAGCTCTCTTGATGTCTTCAAATGCAACTTTTCCTTTAGAGGACCAACCAAAAGTCTGCTTCCCTTTCATCATGTGGGCTATTTTCAAAGTAAGTTCAACAAAATCAGGCATGAATCTTCTTAAGAAATTGATCTTGCCAAATAAATAGTGCACACCCTTCTTGCTTATGGGGAGAGGGATCTATTGAATTACCTAGACTCTTTCTGGATCAATCTTGATTCCCTCCTCGGAGATAATGTGTCCCAATAATTTTCCCTTAGTGACACAAAAGATAGATTTCTTGGGATTCAAGGAGATGCCATGCTTTCTACACTTTTGGAGGATAGTTTCAAGGTGTTGGAAATGATCAGCTCTAGTTTTTGAAAACATAGTCAGATCATCAAGGTATACCACTAAGAATTTTCCCTTGAGACTGCCAAAGGAAAAGTCCATTTCCCTCCGCAAGTTGGCACCAACATTGATGAGGCCAAAAGGCATTCTCCTATAAGAAAAGGTGCCCTAAGGAGTGGTAAAGGCCGTCTTATGTTGATCTACAGTACTTACTTCTACTTGATTATGTCCTAAGAATCCATCAATTATGGACAACATTTCTAAACCCGTAATAGCCTTCAACACTTGATCCATTATGGGGAGAGGATAATTATCCTTCAAAGAGGCTTGATTCAAATTCCTAAAATCAACACAAATTTGGATCTCACCATTCTTCTTCCTGATAGGCACAATATTAGCAATCCACGTTGAATGGTGAATGGGGAAAATAATCTTAGCCTTCAATAAATTTTAGATCTCTTGAAATATTATATCAGTAATTTTAGGGTTATACTGCATTTTCTTTTTCCAGAAGGGTTTGGTCCCAGGTTGTAGAGGAATGAAATGTTGCATCTCTTTAGGATGAAAATCCTTGAGATCATCATAAGAATAGGCAAGAACATCAACATACCTTTTCAATAGATTTTTTGTTTTCTCCCTCTCCTCTTGTGTGCATCACTTTGCAATGTTTACCAACATGGGCTCATTAAGATTCCCAATTTTTATCATTTCATAGTTAGCAAACTGCTGAGCTCCTTTGGAAGTTTTGGACTTGATGTACCTATCATATTTATCAAATAACTCTTCCAAACTTACCAACCCTTTAGGTATCTTATTACCTTTTAGTTTTATGCAGCCATCCTGATCCATTTTTCTTCTTTGTTATGTTCTCTGAGTTCAAGGAAGGAAAGAAAGTGCTGATCATCATTAAATACCTGCCAATTGTTTGCATTGTTAGGCACACTAGGCCTATGAATCATCTCAATGGTGAATTTATCTTGGGAGAAATCTGGATGAGGGATTAGTAGAGATCCTGAGATAGCCAAGGAATCAGCCCTGGTGTTTCTTTCCCTTGGCATGGATTCAATTGAAAAGGCCTCAAGGAACTCAATGGAAACCAAACCAGATTCTTGTAATATTTCAACCTTCTATTCTTTACTTGAAAAATATATCTGACATGTTTTACAATCAGCTCTGCATCTCCACGAGAAAGGAGAATCTTGATTCCCATCTCTTTTTCCATTCTTAAACCGAGGATGGGAGCCTCATACTCAGCTATATTATTTGTGTTTTCAAATTGGATCTTGAAGGAGAAAGGATGAATTTTCCCTTCAAGAGAAATAAGCAACACACCAGCTCCAGAACCAGTTGAGGAGCAGCTTCCATCAAATTCCAAAATCCAAACTCCATTAGGATCAAGAAGCACTTTTTTAGGATGGTTAGCCTCATCTTGTGACATGATCATGTAGTTACCATGACCAATGTCCTCATAAAGTATTTGTGCCTTTGGGTCATTTGTTTTTTGCTCCATCTATTTGTGCATTTGGGTCATTTGTTTTTTGCTCCCTATTTTTTGTTCCCTGTATGCTGCGTTGAACAATGGTCTTGGAAAATGTGTTCGAACAGTTTGGAGAGTGCGCGAAGCTTTTGAATGTTTGTGATATAAGTATCATTATATTTATTAGAACAAATAATAAATAGTTTGGAAAGCTTCGCACGACTCTTTTCAACTATTTGACGGAGGAAGTTATGAGGATTAATCCAACTTCCTCTCTTCCTGAGTAGTGGAATTAATTGCCAAGGGAAATGGGGAAAGCAATGGCCAATTGCCAACAAGAATGGAAAAGTGGGCTGGAAATATCCATTAAATTTCCCCATGTGGGAATCCGGGATATTTCTTGCCCGTTTGCCAATTTCTTAATTTGGAAATTGTGAAAAGAAATCCCACAAGCGAGAATTTAAAACAATTTTTCTAGGAAAGGGGAAATCCGAGCCCAAGAAGCCAATTTGGCATTCCCGGTAATGGGAACCAGAAGCTTATTTTTCCCCAGTAATTAAAATATAATTTGTCGAACGAATTTTAATTAATATTTATTTAATTAAATACTCCAAAATTATTAAAAATTAATTTTATCAAACAAAGAGTAATTAATTAATTAATTAAATATTAATTGATTAATTTTAACGTAGTTTGATGCTTGGCAGGAGGCGTTCTCGCCTGAAAAGGATGAAATGAAAACCGAAACGATCACAAAAATGAGACGGTCCTGATGAAAGTGACAAACCATGTAAAGTAACAAATTTTTAAAAATTTCAAATTTTCCATTTTTATTTTATTTATTTATTTTTTATAAATTTTGCGCAGTCAAAATTGGCTGATAACAGTTGGCTCTAATTGGGGAAAAGGACTTCATGGACGCAACAACGGACCTAGACCAAAATATTCATGAACATTATCTCAATACGATGGGGCACAAAAATGGGGTGACACAAGAGAGGAGACCGAAAGACGGGGAAAAGAAACAAACCAAAACTCCTAATTACCTATGTACATACGGGGAAAAACCCATTTTCAATTTTGATAGTGCTTGAGATATTGCCCACTGTAGGGCAAAGGAAAATGAGTTCCATCAGTATACGCCAAGTAATAGGTGTTATCTCCATAGAAATGTCTGATTTTGAAAGGGCCTAGCCACATCGAATCAAACTTCCCATGCTTTCCTTTTGGTTCACGTCTCTTTTCCCAGAGAAGAACCAAGTCATTGATTTGGAATTGCCTCTCTTTGGTTTTTTTGTCAAACAACCTCTTTACCTTGGATTGATGTTCCTCAATCTGGTTTGCCACTTGACTTCTTTGTTCCTCGAGCTTGCTTAGGAGCATGATCCTTTTATCTAATGCATTGGTGAAGCATTCATCATCAACTGCTTGGGCTAATTTTAATGCGGGTAACTCCAATGTGATGGGAATTTGAGAATTGGTTCCATACAAGAGTTGGAATGGAGATATCCCGATTGCTCTTTTGGGAGTTATGTGATCAGCCCATAATGCATCAAATAACTTTTTGTGCCAAGTCCTTTGATTTTCTTTGACTAACTTGTCCACGATAGTAATGATGTTCTTGTTACTAGATTCATCCTGGCCATTTCCCTGAGGGTAGTAATCTAAAAAATGAGTCAACGATATCCCATACCCATAACAAAAACCTATCATCTCTGCAGAAGAAAAATTTGAGGCATTTTCCGTCACCATCTTGTGTGGAATTCCATAACAAACCAATATCTTTTCTTTGATGAAATCATAAATTACTGGAGTAGATGTTTGTTTCACTTGTATAGCTTCAACCCACTTTGTAAAGAAGTCATTTGTGGTGAGCATGTGAGTATGACCAGCACTAGAATTAGGATTTAAAACCTCGATGAAATCTAAAATCCATTGTTGAAAGGGTTCTTCAATGACAACTGGCTTCAAAGGAAAAGCTGCCAACTTTGGTCTTCCAACAAATTGTTGACAAGCTTCCCATATTGTCACCCATTTCAGAGCATCAGAAAACATAGTGGATCAGTAATAATATGCTCGCATAATTTTATGAGCCATCATTGGGCCAGAAAAATGTCCACCGCTAGCATGATTGTGAAAAGCTTCGAACAACCTAGGTTGTTGCTCTTTATCAACACATCTGAGGAACATGTCATCAATTCCTTTCTTGAACAACATGTTGTCCCAAACGACATACCTGAAAGCTCTTAGTTTGATAGCTAATTTCTCCTTAGCTTTTAGATTCTCTGGACACTTGTCATATGTGAGAAAGTAGGCAATATCAAAATACCATTCATCTGTAGTACTGACAAAAAATACCAAAGGAGATTCAGAGTTATCTCGTGGTTCATTCTCTATGATGAGTTGGTAGAGTCCTCTTCCTCGAACCAACTTGGTAGGTTTGATATCCAAATCATTTTCCTAGATCTTAGAGACCCAATTACCTCTTTTAGATCCTAGTTCCTATTGTGTCAGCATCGATTTAACTGCAGTGTCCAAAACTAAGACTTTGGTGTGAGAATTCAACACATAGTACCTGAAGTGTTTTAGGGCTCTCACCACCATGTACGCATGTCTCTCAAGAGGAGTGTAATTAAGTTCATTATTTCTTGAATCCAGAAATAATGAATGCAATAGGAGATTCGATCCCCTCTTGATTGTGTTGAGTCAAAATGGTGAAGATTGTGTGCGGCGAAGCATAACAATAAATTATTAAATCCTTTTTAAAATCATCTAGGAGCTTTTACAATAACATGATCAAACTACTGACCATTTCAAGGATTATTTTCCTTTCATCATATAGGATTTCTTTATCATCAAAATGGCACAAACCTTCTCAAAAATTTCACCTTTGTGGACTTTATAGATTCTTGATAGCTTGAATGCTTAGGATTGATCTTAGTTCCTTCCTTAGAAACAATATGACCTAGTTTCCCTTTTGAAACATTAGTGTCTTATGAAATTGCATCTTTCAATACCTAAATCTCTTAGGTGATCTTCTCATTTCTTTGAGAATACTCTCAAGTCATCTAGGTATATCATGATCTTGTCTTTATAATGTGAATGCCATATCCAGGGGGTGGTGAACATACCCTAGGGGGTGGTGTGGTTTTATGTTGATCTTCTCTAGCCACTTCAATCTTATTATAGCCAAAGAAGCCATCTAGCATAAATAGTATTTCTGATCGAGTTACTACCTGTAGAATATGGTCCATGATTGGAAGTGGGTAGTTATCCTTCAAGGAATCCTGATTAAGATTGTGGAAATCCATGCAAATCCTAATTTCTCCATTTTTCTTGCGAACTGGTACAATATTAGCTATCTAGGTCGAATGTCGAATAGGAAACACTATTCGTGCATCTAGCATATTTTGAACTTCATGAAATATTGTCCCTAAAATCTTCGGATTATATTGTCTTTGCTTTTTCCTGGAATGGAACTGCACCAGGCTTCAAGGGTATGGCATGCTCCATTTCCCTGGGTTGAAAAGACTTCAAGTCTTCATATGAGTAAGCCAAAACGTCAGAATATTTGGTAAGGAGGCTTATGAATTTCCTGCGCTCCTCAGGTGAGCAACACTTACTGATATTGACCAGGTGAGGTTTATCCTTGGTACCAATGTTAACTTGCTCATAGTCAGTAGAATTCATAGGTCCTGCCTGCTCTTTCTCTTTGATAAACCTGTCATGTTTGTCAAAAAGTTCTTCAAGTGAAACCAATCCTTTGGGAATTTTATTTCCTTTGAGTTGGATGATGCCATCACCAGGATATTTGTTCTCAACTCCTTCCTGAATGGGTGAGGTAGTTAATTCATGAAACGCAGAATCACTTCCTTCAAAGTATAATTGTTCAAATTATCCCTCTTTTCCAAGAAGGCAATAATTTGTTGATCATCATTAAATACTTTCCAATTTTCTGCATTGTCAGGAACACTTGGCCTAAAAACCATTTCAATGGTGTATTTGACTTGATCAAACTCTGAATGAGGAATCATTACTGAAGCTGAGACTACTAGAGAATCTTCTTTGTCATTCTTTTCGTGAGGGACATAATTTTATGGAAAAAGCATCGAAAGCTTCTATTGCATCCCACACTTTATTTCTGTAGTGTCTCAAATGATCATTCTTTACTTGGAACTGATTTCTTACCTGTTTCATGATCAATTCCGCATCTCCAAAGACTTCCAAATTTTTGATCCCTTTCTCTTCTGCAACTTGGAGGCCAAGGATTAATGCCTCATACTCTACAGTGTTATTAGTATTTGAAAATTCAAGTTTGTAGGAAAAAGGAAATATTTTACCATTCAGAGATATGAGCACCACTCCTGCACCAGAACCCGTTGAACAACAACTTCCATCGAACTCAAGAGTCCATATCTCATTGGGATCTTGACAAGTGACCTCAGGGGCATGAACTTCTACAGTCATCATATAATTACCCATACCTGAGCCTTGGAACAAGACCTGTGCACAAGGATCATCGGTTTTTGTCACCGTGAATTTTTCCTGAGTTTCTGGCATAAGCTTCTTCATTTCTCCATTGATAGGGATCATGGCATGAGACCAGTCCATTTGAATCTCACCACCCAAATCTCTACAAAATTTCCTGCTCAACAACATTCCATATGAGATGGGAATATCAGCAACTAAAATAGTTACCTTAACTCGCTTTTGAGGGAATTGGGCTAAAACCATTTGGGCATCTTTAATCTTCCCGATCAGAGGAACTTGTCTTGGTTTCCATGGAGTAACATGATCCGAATGTTCTCGTACAAGTCAAACCAAGAGCATGTGCTACTTTTTCGGGCATCACATTATCCGAGGCTCCAGAGTCTATAATACAATTACTTAATTTACATCTGTTGATCAAAAAAGACACAAAGAAAGGTTCAATCTTTTCATTTGAAGGTGTAGTGGCTGCCACAATATTTTGAGTTTTCCCATCTTTGGGAGTTTTTAGAATTCCTTTGGAGGAATGAACAGTAGAGTCGCCTTTGATAAACTGGACCAATTTCTTGAGTTGATCCTTATTGGACTTCAAGTACTTTGCCTGTGACATGGAAATTTTTGTTTTATTGATATGATCAATGATATCAAATTTGGGAAAAGTAACCGTACTTGATGTCTCAGATACTAGTTCTTTCGAACTTGATGATGGACACACTTTTGACCTTTGCTTTGGGCTTGGTTGATACGGATGTGGAAGAAGAAACTTTCTTCGTAGTTGATTTATCAACTGATTGATCTAACAAAGGCCCTCCTTTCTTTAAGATAGTTTTGACCTTTGAAACCTCAGTCGCCTTGGACTCTTTGGGAGTCTCATTTGTTTTGGATTCTTTGGAAGTTTCCTTAGTCTTAGATTCTTTTTGAAGTTCCTTGGAAACCTCTTTATCTCCCGCCTTAGTGGTATCCTGCTCCTTTTTCTGAGAGCGTGTGAAGACAACGAAGGATTGACTATTCATATCTTCTATAATTTCTTCGTATTCATCTTCTTCTTATTGAATGGTACTCAAAGAAATGATTATTACTTTCTCCCTCATGATCTTCAACTTCAGGTTCAGATGTTCCATAATCTGGCTCTTCCTCATCAACCTTGATGACTTCAACTTCATCATCGCTTTCTTCAATGACATCACATTTTGAGTTAGTTTGTGGGAGTTGCTTCAATAGCAAGCCTCGTCGGAGCACCTACAATCCTGGATTTGTTGGGAACGTATCCTTTTCTTGGGATGTCTTTGTAAGGAGCAGGTTTACTACTTTGAGAAACTTACTTTTTTAAAGCTACACATCATTAGCCAACTTAGTGAGTATAGCTTCTGAAGCATTGGGGGTTTCTTGACTCTTTCCTTTGAGGGAAGTTTTCTTGAATTTTCCTGCCATGATTAAGTCATCTTCAATTTCTATGGCCAAGGATTGAGCAAGTTCCAAAGTAGCCACTCTATCCCTTCTCAGCTGATAGCACACTTCTGGTTGTTGTGTGTTAATAAAGAAACATTTTTGTCCATCAAGGTTTGGACGAATCCCGGCGGGAACTTTGTTCACCATTTTGTTGAATTTAGCCATGAAATTCCTCATGGGTTCTGTTGGCTCTTTCTTCACCTGAGATAGTTGGGTAAGAAGAGCATGTTCATCTTCTGCCATCTTGAATCAATTTTCAAACTTAGTTTTCATATCATTCCAATTTGTGATACATCCATTGGGTAGATGATGAAACCAATCTACAGCAACATCATGCAATGTTTCAATGAAGAGGCGAATAACAACATCTTCATATTCTACTGACAAAACAACACATGCAGCAAAGAAAGTAGAAATGTGGTCATCTGGTGACATCTTCCCATCTATGTCGAACTTGGGAAGAATCTTCCTTGATCCTCTTGGGAGTTCATGTCGAGCTGGTAGGGCCAATGGGCCTATGGCATTTCCCCATGGTACATTGACTGCCATTTTGGGAAAGGTGGTATGCGAAGGTAAAACAATGTGAGCAAGGACAAGTGCTTGACTGGTAGTGATTCCTTCCTTGCTTGCTCTTTCAGGACTTGATGCAAGGCTTAAGATCTACGAGGTGTGTTCTTCTTTGGAGGAGATAACTTGAAACCAAACTTTCCTTGAAAGTCAAAAATGGGATCAAATCGACCTTTAGCTTTTTCTCCTCACGTAAACCTCTTTCCTTCCAGTTTGAAATCTTTATTGTGAAGGGATCACTGGCATGTTCTGACCAGCTCTAGCCTTTTCTCTTCACTCTCTTTCTTGAGCTATTTGCACCTGAATAGCTCTAGCAACTCTCGCAGCTTGCTCTTCTTCATTATCTAGTACTGATGCGGTGAGATGAAAATGATAGTTATTGTGTGCTTTTCCCAAATAGCTTGCCTCAAATATGATGATATATCTTCTTGATTATCTACAAAAACAAGATTTGGTTGCAAGATAGGTGGGTTACCTGTAATAGTCATACAACTTATTACCTTGGTGGAAGAGGACCGCGTCGGTGAACAATGATCAAAACATGTCTAGGAGGTCTTCTGGCCACAAGTGTGGGTGCTCTTCTTCTAAGGTCTTCAATGTAGATTTCTCTGTCAATGGCTCTATCAACAGCCACAAATTGCTGCAAGCTTTCATTGTTTTCCCAAGCTACTGTTCGAAGGTTGGCAGAAATGTCTCCTTGAAAATATTTGTCAGGCACAAGGTTCGGTTGAAGAACTGGAGCTTGTGCAGAGGGGATAGTCATAAATATTTAACCAAGCACTGGTTAATGATTCCTGAATCCCCAGTAGAGTCACCAAAAACTGTTAGCATATGGATTTTCATGCATGCAAATGACATGCAACAGTGTGGGAATGAAGTCCCTCCTCAATGAAGGTGAGGCTGCCTTTATTGAAAACCAAAACTGTATTTACATCTGTACATTCAAAATTGTATGTGGGGGGTGTTTTGGAACATCAATGGAAAGAAAAAGTGAATGAGGGAGATGGAATGGAATGAAGGAAAGGAGTGGAATGGAATGAACTGAAAGAACATGCAAGAGTTAGGTAAAAATAGAGCCTAATATTGCATGAAGAGGAAAGATGAATAACCAACACAAATAAAATGGAGTTTGAGTTAGCCAAACAAGAATGTGTAAAAGGGAACACACATGAGCAAGTAGATAATCAGAGCTTGATCACTGTGAACTAGAACAACAGATTAATAATGTTGACAATAAGATCAAAGACAATATTTTCATGCAAGATTCAAACACTAACATCTAATGAACATAAGAACATCAAATGCTATAAGAGACAATGAATGGGACACAAAGTTCATATTTCATTAACTCAAAATGTCTTCTCAAAAGAACACAAAGTTTCTTTCTTTGAAGTAAAGCTTGCATACAAAAGTATTTTCTTCTCCTCTCTCAAAGTCACCCTTTACAAATGAGCCCCTCACCTCCTTTTATAACCCAAAATTTGGTTACAAAGTAGTTAGGGTTTAACATGATCATTAAATAAGGCAACTAAGTGACCTTTGACTTTTTCTAACCAACTTTATTAAAGACAACCAAAAATAGAAATCACTTAAGTTACCCACAGTTTTCGAAAACAAATAACAACATCCTTTTCTTAAAAATTCACTTTTTAAAATATACAATAATAACCAGTGCCTTATCCATTGAAATGGGGTCTGCCTATCTCAAGCGTATGAGAAATGGACTCTCCCACTTCATTAGATACCAAGAAAATTATCCCCCTGAACCGCCGGTGAAATTAGGATCTGCCGCTTTTTCCAGTTGAAAGGATCTAAACCTTCCCAAAGTTTCAAACATATTTTCTTCTTCTGGAGGTTCATTTGGTCGAAGAATAGCCTCACAAAATACCTGCAATTCAAGAATCCTACTTGGCATATCATTTAAATTAACAATTTTGGATTGAGTGTTCTCAAATAAGTTCTTTAATTTGATGCACCGCTCCATTGAAAATGACGAGAAATTGTTGGTGGGAGTGTACATGTCCTTAAACAATTGTGAAAATTCCTCTTCCACCTGCTCCGATGAACACCTTTGATTATGCTCATTTACGAGGTTGTAAGGAATCTCAGCTATGAATTCTTGAATCAAGGAGAGTGAAGTGAAGGCTTCATTGCACATGCTCTCATAATGGATCATAGAATCCTCGAGAAGTGTCTTCCTTGATTTGAGATGCAGACACCAAAGAAAACATGTCCCTCGATGTTCAAATTCGAGAATTCCTTCAATGGCTAAAACTGAGGATTCCATACTTGTCATCTCCTGTAAAATGGGCAATATCTCATCCAAATTTGATATATTAGAAACAAAAGTTTCTTTGAAAGAAAGAATTGGATCAAGATACGCACTGACATCTTCATGAAGCTTAACCGTGGTCTTGATCATCCCTTGGCCTAAAATGAGAATCTCTGAAAGCCAAGTTTTAGTGACATGGCCTAATGTGTTTATTTCTTTTGACAAATTGAGAGTTTCTTCATCTGGGGCAGCCACTGCATCAGGTACTGAGGAAAGTGGATGATATGGGATTTATCAAATGTTGAACATATTCCACCAATTGATTCTTTTTGGCCTTGAGCTGAGAGTTCTGAGACTTATATTTCTCAAGTCTCTTTAGCATGATATCAATTGAATCTCGAGCCATCGCCATGTCACTTTCTAATGTAGACCTCCCAAGTCCAAGTCTAGAAACTTCATAATCAGCAGGTGTCATGGCATCACACTCCTTATCAACTTGTGGGATGGTGAGATCTACAAATCTATTTCCGTCATTATCCACCATTATTCGAGAAAGCACCTTAGGCTTCTTTGGAATGACATCATTTGAAAGTTTGAAAAGGGCATCAAAATCAATGTCAATTTCCTTGACAACCCTCTTCCTTTTCTTAACCTTGGAATCAACCCAGGAAGGAGTATCATGCACTATTTCTGCATACAAAATCCTAGAGCTCAAATCAATATTCTCATTGTTCTCGACATCATGAGATCCTGCTTGAATCCTTATCTACGACCTTGATTTGAGGAGAAACAACCTCAATATCCACCTCCTGATTATTCGGGAGATTTTGGGAAATCCCTTCATGAACTACATGCTCCGAAGTGTTTGATATTTGAACTACCTGCACCTGAGTGGACGCTTGTTCGAAGCATGGCTGAGGAACGTTTGCCATGAGCTTCTGAGCACTATTAACAATGTGGGTAGAAGAATCTCTACTCGAGGTAGAAAATCCTGATACACACTCTCTTCCTTCTTCAGGGTTAGGATCTTTAGATTTTTCTCCTCGTGACACGTTACTTGGCGAAGTGGATTTTGGCAACCACTCCTTTCTTGCTTGTTGTGTATGATTGGATGGTATAGAGGTTGATTGAGAAGAGGATTTGGTTGAATGAAGGCCTCCTCGTGTTGGACAATTTTTGTGATCCTGAAGCATGATCTTGAATTGATTGTAACTTGGCAAGTTCTCTGTCGTACCAAGATATGCTTCTTTCAAGAATCGGTTGATTCTTGCTATCAAGAGAAAATTCATCTCTTTTGGTCCAGTCAATTTGAGGCAATGGGGTAAAAGCAACTGCATCATATGAGGGATCAATGACATCTTCATCATCATTTATGAATGAATCGGGAGGGTTCTTGATGTGGAAGGCCTTGATCTGAGCAAGTGTTAGGTGAGAAAACTCTCATCTTCTTACTTCATGTTCGTCTGAATAGGCAGCCCAGAAATCTTCCATGGTAGGGTTATGTTGATACTTTGCTCCAAGAATCTTCTGCATATATCCATTGATATCAAACTGGGATCTCTTCACATATGGATGGATTGTAATGAGAGAAAACTCTTTTTCCATGAGTTGTGCACTGAAAATATTTGGACATTGGTATTCCCCGATTTGGATTGGGAAATGAATTCCTGAACGGTGCTTGTCACTAAGAAGACATTGAACTTGGAATAGTTGTTCGTGCAAGTTCCATTAATGCCCATATGTCACTGACGTACTTAGGAAGCTTCCATGGAGTACCAACAAAGCCACTCACGTGAATGTAGGAAAAGGATGAAAATTGAATAAACCATGTTCCCCATTGGGAAATGACACTCATGGCTTCTTTAGAAAATATTTCCTCTGTATTTTGATTCAGGTTCCGAATCACACGGAAAGGTGAATGCATCGTTGAATCTTCTAAAATGGTGAGAGCTATTTTTGAAACTGAGTTGTGGGTAATAATGAAAAACACTATTTGACGGCCCCATGACTCCTCTCATTTCAAGTCCCGAAAATAGCTTTCTTCTTGCTACTGCATAAGTCAGATACGATGTCATGTAGAAGCATCCAGTCATCTTAACTTCTATCAATTGTTTGTGAAGGGTGTTACTGATGATGGTGGCCCAATCCACAAACTCTTTCTTGGCAAGGATGATACAGATAAACTGATACATCCATGGGTGGAAAATCCTAGCAGAGGGTAAACCAAAAACTTGACTTAGGAGAGTAATCATGTCCCCGATTTCTTCCACAAACTCAATGCGGTACAATTCTTTGGGAAGCCTGTCAATTTGAGGCCTCTTGGTCACTAACCAGTTGTTATTAACCATCTTGCTCCATCTCAGGGGTTCCTCATCCAAAATTCTTACGCTGACTGGCGAGTGATATCCACATTCTCAGGAAAGTCAGGTATGCCGAGCAATTCCTCAATGTGCTCTGGTGTGATTAAGAGGAAAGGCTCGTGATTATCTTTAAAAATTCCTCATCTCTTAGGATCATAGTGCTCAGCACAAGTGATAACCAACTCTAGACACTGCACCGAGATAGGAAATGTTGCTGCTTGAGGTAGACCACTATGGTAAAGCCTATCTGAGAATATGGTTTTGCCTTCAGTTTTCACCCATTCACAGAATTGTTGCACATTGATGTGACCCAGATTTGTATCAGTTATATTGTTGTATGCTGATTTGATAGAACTGGGAGGAATGATTCCTTGGAATTCGTACTTGAGTGTGGACTTATTTGATTTCTCCACTGGCTTCCTTGATCTTCCTGTAGATTTGTTAGATTTCTCGGCCATTATGAATTTCACAGAAGAATGACTCGGGCATGCAAAACAATGCAAGCGGGGTCGGGTCTCAGTCTCCGAAACCCCGTCAATGCAAGAAAAATATGACTCACTTTAATTTTATTATTTATTATTATTATTTTAAAAATAATAATAATAATAACCAGTGTCGGTTACAATTTTTTTTTAATACAAATATAACGAGACTAAGCTCGAGTTCCAAATCCGGCGATACAATTATATATATTTTAAATTAAAATCTCTGATTTTATTTAATTTGACAAAGCAAATTCTCCCTGTTGCGTGGATAAGCTTTTATATTGCCAGTGTAACTTTTGGTGAATTCATGGATTGTTTTAACTGCTTGACCAATGGATGCGTGAGCAATTATCAAGAATTAATGCGTGAAATTTTTCCGGCACGTGAGCCTATGAATGGATTTCTATTTTCCTTTGAGGTGTGAAAGATGCTTTTTTGTATGGAAACTCTTCCTAATGTGTGGAACTCCTTGGACTGGTTTTTGCTTGAATTATGCAAGTGTGAATCTATATTCTTTCATGGTTGCATGGGAATGCTTCTTTCAGCACGTGGGTCTTTTTCTCCAATGTAGGAACTTCATTAACAACTATGCTTGGAGATTTGTTTTTGTTAAACTATCTTCTTTCCTTTAAAACAAAAAATATTTCTTCTGAGTGTTCTCCTTCCTTCCCCCACGTGTGGAAAGGATTCTTGGTTATGTGTGGACTATTTTCTTTGCTTTCCTTATCTTTGCCCTATGTGGAGGATAAAATTTTCTCTTTGGCCCCTCCACTAAAATGGAAAAACATTTGCTTTTGACTGTTATTTCTTGAAAAATGTTTGGAAATAATGATTTCTATAACCTGTATTGAAATATTTTCCTCCTTTTCATTGGCATTAAAATTTTTACAAATGGCATGGGAAATTTTTACTTTTTGTCTAATGCTTGTGTGGACTAGTTTTTATTTCACTTTTTCAGCGTTGAAAAGTTTTCCCAAAATGTGTATGCGTAGCCTCCTTTGGAAACTCTTGTGTGGTGTTTTGGACTGGTTTTTATCCTTTCAAATACTTCATTTTGGACTATTCTTTTTGTCTATTCCTCCCTCCATTGCATGTATTTCCTAAATTTGAATGTATTTTCTCTTTCCTTCTTCTGAAATGTGTGTGATTCTTGTGATCATTGTATCTTATGTCAATGCTGGAGAACATATTTGATCTTCTGCTCCTTGGGAATCCTCTTTGTGCATGGAATGTGGATCTCTGTTCAACGTGGCTTACAACTGTGTGGGACATTTTTTCCTTTTGCTTTTAATTTTATAAAACCCTTTATCCTTGCGTTGAACAATTCTTGGATTCAAATGGCTCATGTTGGAACAGTTTGGAGAGTGCACGAAGCTTTTGAAGGAATGTGATAAAATATCATTATGTTTCTTAGAAGAAATAAGAAGCATTTTAGAAAGCTTCGCATGACTCTTTCCAACGATTTTGATGGAGGAATTTATGAGGATTAATCCAACTTCCTCTCTTCCTGGGTAGTGGAATTAATTGCTAGGGGAAATGGGGAAAGCAACGACCAATTGCCAATGGGAATGGCAAAGTGGGCTGGCAATCTCCGTTCAATTTCCCCATGTGGGAAATCGGGAGATTTCTTGCCCATTTGCCAATTTATTAATTTGGCAATTATGAAAAGAAATCCCACAAGCAGGGAATTTAAAACAATTTTCCAGGAAAGGGGAAATCCGGGCCCGGGAAGCCAATTTGGCATTTCCGGCAATGGGAAGCGGAAGCTTATTTTCCCCCAGCAATTAAAATAAAAATTTGTCGAACGAATTTTAATTAATATTTATTTAATTAAATACTCCAAAATTATTAAAAATTAATTTTATCAAACAAAGAGTAATTAATTAATTAATTAATTAATTAATTTTAATGCAGTTTAATGCCTGGGGAGGAGTTCTCGCCCGAAAAGGATGAAATGAAGACCGAAACGATCACAAAAATGAGATGGTCATGATGAAAGTGACAAACCATGCAAAGTAACAAATTTTGAAAATTTTCAAAATTTCCATTTTTATTTTTATTTATTAATAAATTTTGCGCAGTCAAAATTGGCTGATAATAGCTGGCTCTAATTGGGGACAAGGACTTTATGGATGCAGCAATGGACCCAGACCAAAATATTCATGAACATGATCTCAAAACGATGGGGCACAAAAATGGGGTGACATAAGAGAGGAGACCAAAAGACGGGGAAAAGAAACAAACCAAAACTCCTAATTACCTATGTACATACGGGGAACAACCCGTTTTCAATTTTGATAGTGCTTGAGATATTGCCCACTGTAGGGCAAAGGAAAATGAGTTCCATCAGGATACGCCAAGTAATAGGTGTTATCTCCATAGAAATGTCTGATTTTGAAAGGGCCTAGCCACAGCGAATCAAACTTCCCATGCTTTCCTTTTGGTTCACGTCTCTTGTCCCAGAGAAGAACCAAGTCATTGATTTGGAATTTCCTCTCTTTGGTTTTCCTGTCAAACAACCTCTTTACCTTGGATTGATGTTCCTCGATCCTATTTTTCCACTTGACTTCTTTGTTCCTCAAGCTTGCTTAGGAACATGATCCTTTTATCTAATGCATTGGTGAAGCATTCATCATCAACTGCTTGGGCTAATTTTAATGCTGGTAACTCCAGTGTGATGGGAATTTGAGCATCAGTTCCATACAAGATTTGGAATGGAGACATCCCGATTGCTCTTTTGGGAGTTATGTGGTCAGCCCACAATGCATCATATAAATTTTTGTGCCAAGTTCTTTGATTTTCTTCGACTAACTTGTGCACGATAGTAATGATGTTCTTGTTACTAGATTCATCCTGACCATTTCCCTGAGGGTAGTAATCTGACGAATGAGTCAAAGATATCCCATACCCATAACAAAAACCTATCATCTCTGTAGAAGAAAAATTGAGGCATTTTCCGTCATGATCTTGTGTGGAATTCCATAATGAACCAATATATTTTCTTTGATGAAGTCACAAATTACTGCAGTAGATGTTTGTTTCACTGGTATAGCTTCTACCCACTTTGTAAAGTAGTCAGTTGTAGTGAGCACGTGATTATGACCAGCACTAGAATTAGGATTCAAAACCCTGATGAAATCTAAACCCCATTGTTGAAAGGGTTCTTCAATGACAACTGGATTCAAAGGAAAAGCTGCCAACTTTGGTCTTCCAAAAAATTGTTGACAAGCTTCGCATTTTGTCACCCATTTATGAGCATCAGAAAACATAGTGGGCCAGTAATAATGTGCTCACAGAATTTTATGAGCCATCATTGGGCCAGAGAAATGACCACCGCAAGCATGATTGTGAAAATCTTCCAACAACCTAGGTTGTTTCTCTTTATCAACACATCTGAGGAACATGTCGTCAATTCCTTTCTTGAACAACGTGTTGTCCCAAATGACGTACCTAGAAGCTCTTAGTTTGATAGATCATTTCTCCTTAGCTGTCAGATTCTCTAGACACTCACCATATGTGAGAAAGTAGGCAATATCAGAATACCATTCATTCTGTGGTACTGACAAAAACTACCAGTGGTAAATTTTCTTCAACTGGTTCTTCTTCAGAGTTATCTCGTGGTTCATTCTCTGCGATGAGTTGGCAGAGTCCTCTTCCTCAAACCAAATTGGTAGGCTTGATATCCAAATCATATTCCTGGATCTTGGAGACCCAATTACCTCTTTTAGATCCTAGTTCCTGTTGTGTCAACATCGATTTAACTGCGGTGTCTGAAACTAAGACTTTGGTGTGAGAATTCAACACATAGTACCTGAAGTGTTTCAGGGCTCTCACCACCGCGTACGCATGTCTCTCAAGAGGAGTGTAATTAAGTTCATGTTTCTTGAATCCAGAACTCATGAATGCAATAGGATATTTGATCCCCTCTTGATTGTGTTGAGTCAAAATGGCGGAGATTGTGTGTGGCGAAGCATAACAATAAATTATGAAATCCTTTTTAAAATCGGGACACACCAATGTAGGAGCTTTTGCAATAGCACCCTTGATTTGCTCAAATGCCTCTCTACCTTCCTTTGACCATTTGAAGGATTATTTTCCTTTCATCATATCAGCGATTTCTTTAGTCAGCTCGGCAAAATATGGCACAAACCTTCTCAAAAAGTTCACCTTCCCAAAGAAGGAGTGGACTCCAGGTTTACTTGTAGGCAAGGAAAGATTCTTGATAGCTTGAACACACTCAGGATCGATCTTAGTTCCTTCCTTAGAAACAATATGACCTAGGAGTTTCCCTTCTGTAACTCCGAACACATGAATTTTTTGGATTTAGAGAAATCTTATGAAGTCTGCATCTTTGCAATATTTTCTCTAAATCTCTTAGGTGATCTCCTCACTTCTTTGAGAACATTGTCAAGTCATCTAGGTATATCATGATGATCTTGTCTTTATAATCTGTGAATGCCATATCCATAGCCCTTTGAAAAGTAGCACCGACATTAATCAAACCAAAAGGCATTCTTTTATACGCGAACATACCCCAGGGGTGGTGAATGTGGTTTTATGTTGATCTTCTCTAGCCACTTCAATCTGATTATAGCCAGAGAAACCATCTAGCATAGATAGCATTTCCGATCCAGTTACTACCTGCAGAATATGGTCCATGACTGGCAGTGGGTAGTTATCCTTCAAGGAAGCTTGATTAAGATTGTGGAAATCCACACAAATCCTAATTTCTCCATTTTTCTTGCGAACCAGTACAATATTAGCTATCCAGGTCGAATGTCGAATAGGAAACACTATTTGTGCATCTAACATCTTTTGAACTTCATGAAATATTGTCCCTGCAATCTTGGGATTATATTGTCTTTTCTTTTTCCTGAATGGAACTGCACCAAGCTTCAAGGGTATGGCATGCTCCATTTCCCTAGGTTGAAAAGAATTCAAGTCTTCATATGAGTAAGCCAAAATGTCAGAATATTTGGTAAGGAGGCTTATGAATTTCCTGCGCTCCTCAGGTGAGCAACACTTACCGATATTGACTAGGTGAGGTTTATCCTTGGTACCAATGTTAACTTGCTCATAGTCAGTAGAATTCGCAGGTCCTGCCTACTCTTTCTCTTTGATAAACCTGTCATGTTTGTCAAAAATTTCTTCAAGTGAAACCAATCCTTTGGGAATTTTATTTCCTTTGAGTTGGATGATGCCATCACCAGGATATTCATTCTCAACTCCTTCCTGAATGGGTGAGGTAGTTGATTCGTGAAACGTAGAATCACTTCCTTCAAAGTACAATTGTTCAAAATTATCCCTCTTTTCCAAGAAGGCAATAATTTGTTGATCATCATTAAATACTTGCCAATTTTCTGCATTGTTAGGAACACTTGGCCTAAAAACCATTTCAATGGTGTATTTGACTTGATCAAACTCTGAATGAGGAATCATTAATGAAGCTGAGACTGCTAGAGAATCTTCTTTGTCATTCTTTTCATGAGGGACATATTTTATGGAAAAAGCATCGAAAGCTTCTATTGCGTCCCACACTTTATTTCTGTAGTGTCTCAAATGATCATTCTTTACTTGGAACTGATTTCTTACCTGTTTCACGATCAATTCTGCATCTCCAAAGACTTCCAAATTTTTGATCCCTTTCTCCTCTGCAGCTTGAAGGCCAAGGATTAATGCCTCGTACTCTGTAGTGTTGTTAGTATTTGAAAATTCAAGTTTGTAGGAAAAAGGAAATATTTTACCATTTGGAGATATGAGCACCACTCCTGCACCAGAACCCGTTGAAGCAACAACTTCCATCAAACTCAAGAGTCCATATCTCATTGGGATCTTGACAAGTGACCTCAGGGGCATGAATTTTGCATTCATTATATAATTACCCATACTTGAGCCTTGGAACAAGACCTGTGCACAAGGATCATCGGTTTTTGTCACTATGAATTTTTCCTGAGTTTCTGGCATAAGCTTCTTCATTTCTCCATTGATAGGGATCATGGCATGAGACCAGTCCATTTGAATCTCACCACCCAAATCTCTGCAAAATTTCCTGCTCAACAACATTCCATATGAGGTGGGAATATCAACAACTAAAATAGTTACCTTAACTCGTTTTTGAGGGAATTGGGCTAAAACCATTTGGGCGTCTTTAATCTACCCAATCAGAGGAACTTGTTTGGTTTCCATTGAGTAACACGATCTGAATGTTCTCGTACAAGTCAAACCAAGAGCATGTGCTACTTTTTCCGGCATCACATTATCCGAGGCTCCAGAGTCTATAATGCAATTACTTAATTTGCATCCGTTGATCAGAAAAGGACACAAAGAAAGGTTCAACCTTTTCATTTGAAGGTGTAGTGGCTGCCACAATATTTTGAGTTTTCCCATCTTTGGGAGTTTTCAGAATTCCTTTGGAGGAATGAACAGTAGAGTCGCCTTTGATAAATTGGACCAATTTCTCGAGTTGATCCTCATTGACTTCAAGTACTCTGCCTATGACATGGAAATTTTTGTTTTATTAATATGATCAATGATATCAAATTTGGGCAAAGTAACAGTACTTGATGTCTCAGATACTAGTTCTTTCGAACTTGATGATGACACACTTTTGACCTTTGCTTCGGGATTGGTTGATACAGATGTGGGAGAAGAAAATTTCTTCGTAGTTGATTTATCAACTGATTGATCTAACAAAGGCCCTCCTTTCTTTAAGATAGTTTTGACCTTTGAAACCTCAGTCACCTTGGACTCTTCGAGAGTCTCATTTGTCTTGGATTCTTTGGAAGTTTCCTTAGTTCTTAGATTCTTTTTGAAGTTCCTTGGAAACCTCTTTATCTCCTGCCTTAGTGGTATCCTGCTCCTTTTTCTTGAGAGCATGTGAAGACAACTGAAGGATTGACTATTCATATCTTCTATAATTTCTTCGTATTTGTCTTCTTCTTCTTAATGGTACTCAAAGAAATGATTATTACTTTCTCCCTCAGGATCTTCAACTTCATGTTCAGATGTTCCAGAATCTGGCTCTTCCTCATCAACCTCGATGACTTCAACCTCATCATCGCTTTCTTCAATGACATCACATTTTGAGTTAGTTGCACGGAGCTGCTTCGATAGCAAGCCTCGTCGGAGCACCTGCAATCCTGGATTTTTTGGGAACGTATCCTTTTCTTGGGATGTCTTTATAAGGAGTAGGTTTACTACTTTGAGAAACTTGCTTTTTTAAAGCCAGCACATCATTAGCCAACTTAGTGAGTATAGCTTCTGAAGCATTGGGGGTTTCTTGACTCTTTCCTTTGAGGGAATTTTTCTTGAATTTTCCTACCATGATTAAGTCATCTTCAATTTCTATGGCCAAGGATTGAGAAATTCCAAATTAGCCACTCTAGCCCTTCTCAACTGATAGCACACTTCTGGTTGTTGTGCATTAATAAAGAAACATTTTTGTCCATCAAGGTTTGGATGAATTTTGGCGGGAAATTTGTTCACCATTTTGTTGAATTTAGCCACAAAATTCCTCATGGGTTCTGTTGGCTCTTTCTTCACCTAAGATAGTTGGGCAAGAAGAGCATGTTCATCTTCTGTTGTTTTGAATCAATTTTCAAACTTAGTTTTCATATCATTCCAATTTGTGATACATCCATTGGGTAGATGATGAAACCAATCTGCAGCAACATCATGCAATATTTCGATGAAGAGGTGAATAGCAACATCTTCATATTCTACCAAAAAAATAACACATGCAGCAAAGAAAGCAGAAATGTGGTCATCAGGTGACGTCTTCCCATCTCCATCGAAATTGGGAAGAATCTTCCTCGATCCTCTTGGGAGGTCATGTCGAGCGGGTAGGGCCAATGGGCCTATGGCATTTCCCCATGGTATGTTGAATGCCATTTTGGGAAAGGTGGTATGTGAAGGTAAAACAACGTGAGCAAGGACAAGTGCTTGACTGGTGGTGATTCCTTCCTTGCTTGCTCTTTCAGGACTTGATGTAAGGCTTACAGATCTACGAGGTGTGTTCTTCTTTGGAGGAGATAACTTGAAACCAAAATTTTCTTGAAAGTCAAAAATGGGATCAGATCGACCTTTAGCTTTTTCTCCTCATGTAAACCTCTTTCCTTCTAGTTTGAAATCTTTATTGTGAAGGGATCACTGGTGTGTTCCGACCAGCTCTAGCCTTTTCTCTTCACTCTCTTTCTTGAGCTATTTGCACCTGAATAGCTCTAGCAAATCTCGTGGCTTTCTCTTCTTCGTTATCTAGTACTGATGCGACGAGATGAAAATGATAGTTATTCGTGCACTTTTCCCAAATAGCTTGCCTCAAATCTGATGATATATCTTCTTGATTATCTGTAAAAACAAGATTTGGTTACAAGATAGTGGGTTACCTATAATAGTCATACAACTTATTACCTTGGTGGAAGAGGACCACGTCGGTGAACAATGATCAAAATGTGTCCAGGAGGTCTTCTGGCCATAAGTGCGGGTTCTCTTCTTCTAAGGTCTTCGATGTAGATTTCTCTATCAATGGCTCTATCAACAGCCACAAATTGCTGCAAGATTTCGCAGTTTTCCCAAGCTACTGTTCGAAGGTTGGAAGCAATGTCTCCTTGAAAATATTCATCAAGCACAAGGTTTGGTTGAAGAACTAGAGCTTGTGCAGAGGGGATAGTCATAAAGATTTAACCAAGCACTGGTTAATGATTCCTGAATCCCCAATAGAGTCACCAAAAATTGTTAGCATATGGATTTTCACGCATGCAAATGACATGCAAAAGTGTGGGAATGAAGTCCCTCCTCAATGAAGGTGAGGCTGCCTTTATTGAAAACAAAAACTGTATTTACATCTGTACATTCAAAATTGTATGTGGTGGGTGTTTTGGAACATCAATGGAAAGAAAAAAATGAATGAGGGAGATGGAATGGAATGAAGGAAAGGAGTGGAATGGAATGAACTGAAAGAACATGCAAGAGTTAGGTAAAAATAGAGCCTAATATTGCATGAAGAGGAAAGATGAATAACCAACACAAATAAAATGGAGTTTGAGTTAGCCAAACAAGAATGTGTAAAAGGGAACACACATGAGCAAGTAGATAATCAGAGCTTGATCACTGTGAACTAGAACAACATATTAATAATGTTGACAATAAGATCAAAGACAATATTTGCATGCAAGATTCAAACATTAACATCTAATGAACATAAGAACATACAATGCTATAAGAGACAATGAATGGGACACAAAGTTCATATTTCATTAACTCCAAAATGTCTTCTCAAAAGAACACAAAGTTTCTTTCTTTGAAGTAAAGCTTGCATACAAAAGTATTTTCTTCTCCTCTCTCAAAGTCACTCTTTACAAATGAGCCCCTCACCTCCTTTTATAACCCAAAAGTTGGTTACAAAGTAGTTAGGGTTTAACATGATCATTAAATAAGGCACCTAAGTGACCTTTGACTTTTTCTAACCAACTTTATTAAAGACAACCAAAAATAGAAATCACTTAAGTTACCCATAGTTCTCGAAAACAAATAACAACATCCTTTTCTTAAAAAATCACTTTTTAAAATATACAATAATAACTAGTGCCTTAGCCATTGAAATGGGGTCTTCCTATCTCAAGCGTATGAGAAATGGACTCTCCCACTTCGTTAGATACCAAGAAAATTATTCCCCTGAACTGCCGGTGAAATTAGGATTTGTCGCTTTTGCCAGTTGAAAGGATCTAAACCTTCCCAAAGTTTCAAACATTTTTTCTTCTTCTGGAGGTTCATTTGGTCGAATAATAGCCTCACAAAATACGTGCAATTCAAGAATCCTACTTGGCATATCATTTAAATTAACAATTTTAGATTGAGTGTTCTCAAATAAGTTCTTTAATTTGATGCACCGCTCCATTGAAACTGATGAGAAATTGTTGGTGGGAGTGTACATGTCCTTAAACAATTGTGAAAATTCCTCTTCCACCTGCTCCGATGAACACCTTTGATTATGCTCATTTACAAGGTTGTAAGGAATCTCAGCTATGAATTCTTGAATCAAGGAGAGTGAAGTGAAGACTTCATTGCACATGCTCTCATAATGGATCATAGAATCCTCGAGAAGTGTCTTCCTTGATTTGAGATGCAAACACCAAAGAAAACATGTCCCTCGATGTTCAAATTTGAGAATTCCTTCAATGGCTAAAACTGAGGATTCCATACTTGTCATCTCCTGCAAACTGGGCAATATCTCATCCAAATTTGATATATTAGAAATAAAAGTTTCTTTGAAAGAAAGAATTGGATCAAGATATGTACTGACATCTTCATGAAGCTTAACCATGGTCTTGATCATCCCTTGGCCTAAAACGAGAATCTCTGAAAGCCAAGTTTTAGTGACATGGCCTAATGTGTTTATTTATTTTGACAAATTGAGAGTTTCTTCATCTGGGGCAGCCACTGCATCAGGTACTGGGAAAGTGGATGATATGGGATTTATCAAATGTTGAACATATTCCACCAATTGATTCTTTTTGGCCTTGAGCTGAGAGTTCTGAGACTTATATTTCTCAAGTCTCTTTAGAACGATATCAATTGAATCTCGAGCCATTGCCATGTCACTTTCTAATGTAGACCTCCCAAGTCCAATTCTGGAAACTTCATAATCAGCAGGTGTCATGGCATCACGCTCCTTATCAACTTGTGGGATGGTGAGATCTGCAAATCTATTTACGTCATTATCCACCATTATTAGAGAAAGCACCTTAGGCTTCTTTGGAATGACGTCATTTGAAAGTTTGAAAAGGGCATCAAAATCAATGTCAATTTCCTTGACAACCCTCTTCCTTTTCTTAACCTCAGAATCAACCTAGGAAGGAGTATCATGCACTATTACCACATACAAAATCCTAGAGCTCAAATCAATATTCTCATTGTTCTCAACAGAGTAAGATGCTTTTTGAATTCTATCTACGACCTCGATTTGAGGAGAAACAACCTCAATATCCACCTCCTGATTATTCGGGAGATTTTGGGAAATCCCTTCATGAACTAAATGCTCCGAAGTGTTTGATATTTGAACTACCTACACCTGGGTGGACGCTTGTTCAAAGCATGGCTGAGGATTGTTTGCCACGAGCTTCTGAGCACTATTAACAATGTGGGTAGAAGAATCTCTACTCGAGGTATAAAATCCTGATACACGCTCTCTTCCTTCTTTGGGGTTAGGATCTTTAGATTTTTCTCCTCGTGACACGTTACTTGGCGAAGTGGATTTTGGAAACCACTCCTTTCTTGCTTGTTGTGTATGATTGAATGGTATAGAGGTTGATCGAGAAGAGGCTTTGGTTGAATGAAGGCCTCCTCGTGTTGACAATTTTTTTGATCCTGAAGCATGATCTTGAATTGATTGTAACTTGGCAAGTTCTCTGTCATACCAAGATATGCTTCTTTCAAGAATCGGTTGATTCTTGCTATCAAGAGAAAATTCATCTCTTTTGGTCCAGTCAATTCGAGGAAATGGGGTAAAAGCAACTGCATCATATGAGGGATCAATGACATCTTCATCATCATTTATGAATGAATCGGGAGGGTTCTTGATGTGGAAGGCCTTGATCTGAGCAAGTGTTAGGCGAGAAAACTCTCATCTTCTTACTTCATGTTCGTCTGAATAGGCAGCCCAAAAATTTTCAATGGTAGGGTTATGTTGATACTTTTCTCTAAGAATCTTCTGCATATATCCATTGATATCAAACTGGGCTCTCTTCACATATGGATGGATTGTAATGAGAGTGAAACTCTTTTTCCATGAGTTGTGCACTAAAAAGATTTGGACATTGGTATTCCCTGATTTGGATTGGGAAATGAATTCCTGAACGGTGCTTGTCACTGAGAAGATAGTGAACTTGGAATAGTTGTCGTGCAAGTTCCATTAATGCCCATATGTCACTGACGTACTTAGGAAGCTTCCACGGAGTACCAACAAATCCACTCTCACGAATGTAGGAAAAGGATGAAAATTGAATAAACCATGTTCCCCATTGGGAAATGACATTCATGGCTTCTTTAGAAAATATTTCCTCTGTATTCTTGATTCAGGTTCCGAATCACGCAGAAAGTGAATGCATCATTGACTCTTCTAAAATGGTGAGAGCTATTTTTGAAACTGAGATGTGGGTAATAATGAAAAACACTATTTGACGGCCCCATGACTCCTCTCGTTTCAAGTCCCAAAAATAGATTTCTTCTTGCTACTGCATAAGTCAAATACGATGTCATGTAGAAGCATCCAGTCATCTTAACTTCTATCAATTGTTTATGAAGGGTGTTACTGATGATGGTGGCCCAATCCACAAACTCTTTCTTGGCTAGGATGATACAGATAAACTGATACATCCATGGGTGGAAAATCCTAGCAAGAGGGTAAACCGAAAACCTTGACTTAGGAGAGTAACAATGTCCCCGATTTCTTCCACAAAATCAACGAAGTACAGGTTCTTTGGGAAGCCTATAAATTCGAGGCCTCTTGGTCACTAACCAGTTGCTATTAACCATCTTGCTCCATCTCAGGGGTTCCTCATCCAAAAATTCTTGCGCTGACTGGCAGAGTGATATCCACATTCTCAGGAAAGTCAGGTATGCCGAGTAATTCTTCAATGTGCTATGGTGTGATTAAGAGGAAAGGCTCATGATTATCTTTACAAACTCCTCGTATCTCAGGATCATAGTGCTCAGCACAAGTGATAACCATCTTTAGACACTGCACCGAGACAAGAAATTCTACTGCTTGAGGTAGACCACTATGGTAAAGCCTATCTAAGAATATGGTTTTGCCTTCATTCTTCACCCGTTCACATAATTTTTGCACATTTATGTGACCCATATTTGTATCAGTTATAATTTTTTATGCTAATTTGATAGAACTGGGAGGAATGATTCCTTAGAATTTGTACTTGAGTGCAAACTTATTCGATTTCTCCACTGGCTTCCTCAATCTTCATGTGGATTTGTTAGATTTCTCAACCATTATAAATTTCACAGAAGAATGACTCGGGCATGCAAAACAATGCAAGCGGGGTCGGGTCTCAGTCTCTGAAAATCCCATCAATGCAATAAAAATATGACTCACTTTAATTTTATTATTATTATTATTATTATTTTAAAAATAATAATAATAATAACTAGTGCCAGTTACAATTTTTTTAAAATACAAATATAACGAGACTAAGCTTGAGTTCCAAATCTGGCGATACAATGATATATATATATATATATATATATATATATATATATAATTAAAATCTCTCAATTTTATTTAATTTGACAAAGCAAATTCTCCCTGCTATGTGGATAAGCTTTTATACTACCAGGTTAAATTTTGGTGAATTTGTGGATTTTTTTAACTGCTTGACCAATGGATGCGTGAGCAATCACCAAGAATGAATGCGTGAAATTTTTCTAGCACGTGAGCCTATGAATGGATTTGATTTTCCTCCAAGGCATGAAAGATGCTTTTTTGTATGAAAACTCTTCCTAATGCATGAAAATAATGACTTATTGCAAATGCGTGGAATTCCCTAGACTGGTTTTTGCTTGAATTATGCAAGTTTGAATTTATATTCTTTCATGGCTGCATGGGAATGCTTCTTTCAGCACATGGGTCTTTTTTCTCCAATGTAGGCTCTTCATTAACATCTATGCATGGAGATTTGGATTTGTTAAACTATCTTCTTTCCTTTTGATAGGAAATAAGAGATAAAATATGTGGAATAATCCCTTACATAATTGCAAGAGTAGAAACTAATATGCAGAAAATATTACAGATCTCAAATAAAAGTGCAGAATAAATAACACAACACAGAGAGACAATATTTAACGTGATTCACCCAATATGGGGTACGTCCACCAAGAATCACTTGCTCAGATTTTATTACAAGCCTCCACTCTCTCAATACAATACCCAGATCTGTTTGGAGCTATGCTCAACAAACTCTACAGAATTCACACCCGAATTCAAAGAACATATGTAATACATTTTCTTGTCTATCTATCATATGCATAAGACCATATAAATAGACAATTGCTTTAGCAGTTTGATACAAAACCGTGGGTATTAAAACAATGGGCAAAAAACCATGGGTATCAAAACAATGGGTACCAAAAAAACCATGGGCCCAAAAATAGCCCATAACGGTTACCCATTACCCATGGGTTAATAAACCACCCATGAAAATTTGCTTTGGGGGCTTCACCCCCCCGAACCCCCCTGACCCGTTCACCTGCGAGCGGGACCGCCATAAAAATACCCGAGTGTAACACATAGAAGGTGTACCACACTCTAACATGAAAACAGGCTCCACAAACATAACATCTTTAAAACAAAATAGATTTCTTATGAGTGTTCTCCTTCCTTCCCCCACACATGGAAAGGATTCTTGGTTGTGTGGACTATTTTCTTTGCTGGACTATAACTTTTCCCTGTGTGGAGGATTATTTTCTAGCTTGGGCCCCCCACAAAACAAAAACATATGCTTTGGACTGTTCTTTCTTGAAAAAGGCATGGAAATAATGATTTATACAACATGTATTGAATTGAAATATTTTCCTCCTCCTTGTCGTTGGCGTTGAAAATTATCCAAGGACATTGGAAATTGTTACTTTCTATCTAATGCTTGTGTGGACTGGTTTTTATTTCCTTTCTCCAGCGTTGAAAAGTGTTCTCTCTTGGACTGTGCATAGCCTCCTTTGGACTACTCTTGCGTGGTGTTTTGGGACTAATTTTTATCCTTTTACTTCATTTTGGACTGTTCTTTTTGTCTATTCCTCCCTCCATTGCATGTATTTCCTGATTTTGACTGTGTTTTCTCTTTTCCACCTCTGGTTGTGCGTGATTCTTGTTATTTTTGATCTTATGCCAGTCAATTCGTGGAGAATTGTATTTGACTGTCCTCCTGCTCCTACGTGGGATCCTCTTTGGGCATGGAATGTGGAGCTTTTTTCAATGTGGCCTAAAATGTGACACTTCTTTCCTTATAGATTTTAACTGTTTTTCCTTGTATGTTGTGTTGAACAATGGTCTTGGAAAATGTGATGTAATAGTTTGGAGAGTGTGAGAAGCTTTTGAATTTTTGTGATACAAGTATCATTATATTTCTTAGAACAAATAAGAAGCAGTTTGGAAAGCTTCGCACGAGTCTTTCCAACTATTTTGATGGAGGAAGTTATGAGGATTAATCTAACTTCCTCTCTTCCTGGGTAGTGTAATTATTTGCCAGGGGAAATGGGGAAAGCAATGACCTATTGCCAATGAGAATGGAAAAGTGGGCTGGCAATCTCTGTTCAATTTCCCCATGTGGGAAATTGGGATATTTCTTTCCCGTTTTCCAATTTATTAATTTGGAAATTATGAGAAGAAATCCCACAAGTGGGAATTTAAAACAATTTTTCCAGGAAAGGGGAAATCCAGGCTCGGGAAGCCAATTTGGCATTCCCGGCAATGGGAAGTGGAAGCTTATTTTTCCCCGGCAATTAAAATAAAAAAAATTTGAATGAATTTTAATTAATATTTATTTAATTAAATACTCCAAAATTATTAAAAATTAATTTTATCAACCAATGAGTAATTAATTAATTATTAATTAATTAATTTTAACGCAGTTTAGTGCCTAGCGGGAGGAGTTCTCGCCCAAAAAGGATGATGATTGTGACAAACCATGCAAAGTAACAAATTTTGAAAAATTTCAAAAAATTTATTTTTATTTTATTTATTTATTTTTATAAATTTTACGTAGTCAAAATTTGTTGATAACAAGATGAAGGAGAAGGAGTGGGCAAGAGACCTTTAAAACTAGGGGATGATGGCTTGGATTTATAATTTACAAATTATACCCTCTTAGAAAAGGCCTTGGGATGGGTTTGGTAGAATTCGGCTTCTGAGATATGGATCTTAGTTTTCTTGAGATGGTCAATAATATCAAAAGAACCAGAGGTAGATGGAGCATCATTTATAGGAGTAGATGAAACTTTTGACTTATCAACTCTATCATTGGAAGGGAAAGAAGTTTTAGGAGCAGAAATAGAGGAGGAAGGAACAGTAAAACTTACCTTGGGTGTGGAAAAAGTTGGAATAGGAGCTCCTTTCCTTGAAATCACTGGAATGAATGTAGGAGGGTCCTTAGATCTTTTAGCAGGCTGCACCACTTTCTCCTTCTTTTTGGCTTGCTCACGAGTCATGATATCATTTGATTCATTGTTCATCTTTGTAACTCTTTCTTCATAATCATCCTCTTCATCTATACCTTCAATGGTGAGAAAATGGATGTGAGATCCACTCAAATCTTCTAATTATTCGTCATCTTCCTCTTTTTGTTCTTCATAGATTTCATCCTCTTCCTCGTAATCAGGCTCCATCACTTCACATGTTGCAATGACTGGAACTTTAATAGGTGGGCCTTCAATTGCCAATCTGATCTGAGGAGAAGGCAACTAGTTCTTGGGCTAAAAGTTCTTCCTAGGAACATCCTGATAAGGAGCATGCTAGGCTAACTACTTCTTGAGAGCAATGAGATCATTAACAAGTTTCTGTACTAACTGATCTACATTAGTTCTAGGAGAAGATGTGGAAGAACGAGATGCTTTGGATTTGGATGATTCTCTCCTTAGTTTCCCAGACATGATCAGATCATCTTCAACACTGATAAAAAATCTTTGATCAACATCTAAAGTGGAAAGATTAGCTCTTCTAAGTGCATAACTCACTTTAGGCAGTTAGGCAATAAGGAAGAAACATATTTGAATCTGATCCACAGGGCATGTGTTTTTTGGGGTCTTGTTAACTAGCCTGTTGAATTTGGCCACAAATTACGTCATGGGCTCTTGTGATTGTTTCTTGATTTGAGAAATCTAGGCCAAGAGGGCATGTACATCCTTAGCATGTTTGAAACATTTCTCAAACTGGGTCGTCATGGTGTTCCAATTGGTGATGGATCCAACAGGGAGATGGTAAAACCAATCAACAACATTATCTTGCAAAGTCTCCACAAAAAGTCTAACGGAGATATCCTTGTGTTCAACTTCAAGAAAACCAAAAGAAATAATGAAGGCCACAATATGCTCATCTGGATGAACCTTCTCATCACCTCTGAATTAAGGGAAATTATTTCAATTGCCTCTGGGAAATCCATGCAATGGGTGGGGAAGAGCAAGAGGCCCAACCCTTTGGCCCCAAGCCAGAGGAGCTGTCATCCTTGGAAAGATTTTTTAGAGAGTAATTGAAACACCAGCGAGAATCAAAGCATGCAAATTAGGACTGATTTGATCTTGAGGGATGTCACTTTCAAAAGTTTTGTCTCTACCAGGAGGAGTGCTTGCAGATCTTGTTACTCTTCTTTTTTTTGTTGTTGAAGGGAGAGAGAAACCTTGATGATCCAAAAGTTGGAAATGAGGGTCTTCTTCCCCAAGGGTTCTTCTACCCTGAGTGTATCTTGGACTCGCCAGATCAAAGATGATCAAGAAGTTGTTATTCAAAAACTAGAATTCATTTGCAATGAATTCCCCACCGGAGTCACCAAAAACTGTTGGGTTTCAGAATGGAACATGGGTTCAAGCCATAGTCAGGAGACAACAAGTTACTCCTCTTTGATGGGAGAAGTTCCCTTATTAAAAGCTGGAAAAACAAATGTACAAATATACAACTCTCAATGTTTGAACCCTAGTAGTCTAGTTTGTTTCATATTCAAAAGATTATCAATCAGAAGGAATGGAAGAATGAAGATATGGGAGAAGGAAGAAAACAACAGTGCTTTTGGGAAATATAGATAGTAGAGTATCTCCCTACTTACATTGAACCAATAAAATATAGAAAAGGATCAATTACTTCACCACTAGCACAAATTTGTAGACACAAAGTTCTAAAGATTCACATAGACCAGAACACAAAGTTTCTATTGAATGTAAAACAAATGATCCATTAAATCAAGCAAGGAGAGAGAAAAATTTATAAGAGGAAATAAGAAAAGAAAAAAATTCTGTATTGAATTACTTCAGAATTTATAACCTTCCCAGAAAACTAGAAAAATCCTTTTTCTGTGGCCAAAACCATGTTCTTATAACAATTCGCATACATCCATACTTTTTCCACAATAAAATAATATCCAAAAGGTATAATGTTTGCTGCAGATCCACTTTTGGAAAGTGACATGAAACAAACATACTCATGAAAACCAGAGGTTGAAAAAGGTGAATATTTCATTAGTTCGAGCATGACTACTTTAGCAGGGGGTATCTCATGATTTTCTTCTTCATGTGCTCCTGCCATTTCCATCTTTTAACCACTTTCATAGCACTCAAGTGCTTATTGGCAAGTTTTCCCCCTTTTTATTGCATATGCCTGATAAACTCTATTTTCTGATAATAAAACTTTACATTCCTTTAAACTTATCGATTTGTCTCTACAATAAACCAAAATTACATCTCATGGAGAAACGAAAAGGATACAGAGAAAAAGGAATGAAGAATGATCCATTTTTGTGTTTTGAAGAGCTCTGGTTCGTTAATGGCGTTAAAAACCAGATGAGTGCATTTAGCTATCCTTTCCCCTTTTTACCTTCAAATTTGGACCCTATGCGTGAAAAGATCCAAGCAACGAAAACCCTGGGGGAGAAATCTGCATTTCCTGACATTTGGGATAAAAAGCGTGATTTCTCATTTTTCTCTGCCCCTCCAAAATTCCACCAAAGTCCAGACACGTGGCGCCATTTGAGTGGCTAAGGAAATGTAGTTCAAAATGAGCCATTTCAACTCTTTTTAACAAAAAGCTTAAATTCTCAAAAACCTTCCATTGGCCCTCTTTGACTTTTCAACATGAACACGTGGCACACCATGATTAGAAAAGGGTTCGCAGCACAATTTGCAACATTTTAACCCTTTGGTGAAAAAGGCTCAAATTCTCAATTTCCCCCGCAGGCCTGCCATTCCGCTTTTATTTTTCAACATGTGGAATCACGTGATTGGTTACGGGGATGCGCTTCAGTTTTATATTTTATCCACTTTTGAAAAGGGGAAAAATTCCAACTTTCCCCTTAAGTCCATGCCCCTGCCGGTGAATTTTCAACATGAACACGTGTCCCTTTCTGATTTACTGTGGGCCTCAACTTAGAAATTTTCGCTTCTCATGAGTGGGGCCACGAGCCATTTTAGAACTTTTTGCCCTTATTGCAAGCAAGGCTAAAATTTCCAAAGTCCTCTGCCGGGTCCACCAAAGTGCCTATGAACTGAAAAATAACCACGTGTCCCTATTTCATTCTTTAACACATGGCATCATTTGATTGGTTGCTAGGATGTGCTTCACTTTTTATCTGTTTTGAAAAGGATTAAAATTCCAACTTTCCCCCCAAAGTCCATGCCTCTGCCGTTTGACTTTTCAATGTGAACATGTGTCCCTTTTTGATTGACTGTGGGCTCCAACTTAGGAATTTTCCATTTTGCATGGGTAGGGCCGTGGGTCACTTTATAACTTTGCACCCTTTCACCGTAATGCCTTAGAGAATAAAATGGATCCGCCACCCCAAATTTCCACCAAAACTGCTCCAGCCAATCAGGGACCGGCAGGGATGCGGGCAAATCTGATATTTTTTCCAAAATCACCAAAAGTGATAAGTTCAAGAAGGAACCCATCCGACCGCATCCAATGGGAAACAAACGTGTAGCTTCACCTTTTTGAGTAATAATTTGATGGGGAAAAGAATGTAGGAAGTTGCAAGAAATGGGGAAAACACCATTTTTTGCTCCCGATGAAGAATTTATTTCTCTGCAAAAAGGTTAAAACTGAAAGATGCAAGGTCCCACACATTCCAAATGCATAACATAAGAACTAGAATCATTTCCCATCAATTGAAAATAGGTAGAATGTTTTTAACGACAACAGACTGAGGAAATTCTTATAAAAAATGTCGTGGGAAATGGAAATGAGCATCTGAAGAGTTTAAAACATGAATTTCTTCTACGACAGGGCTCCAATTTTTCATGAAATTAGATTTGAAAGGGTGGGGAAAATTGAGAGAGGACAACATACTATTACCATTGCAAGCATTCTCCATCATGCACCCACTTAATAGCTCTACAAACACGGTAAGGAGATCTATGATTACATATCTAAGAATGGATTTGAATCAAATTACTATGTGAGTATTTTTCTAGTAGACATGAAGAAGACATTGTTATGGTTGAAATATTTGTAGGTGATAAAGTTTGTGAGGGATACCTTTGAAGTTGGTAAAGATTTAATTGATTATAAATATTGATTTATAGTTTTTTTTTGAAAAAAAAAATTATCTTCACCAATTTTTTGAAATATGAAAGTTGAAAAATGAAGAACTTTAGAAGTGACAAGTTTTTAAAATTTTGATTGGCTGATATCCTTGAAAGTTTTTCCTCATTGATTGCAATAATACTTGTGGGCAAGATCTAATAATAATATTGTGTGCATTTTCTGGGAAACAATGAAAACTTGTCAAAACTTTTCAAATTATTGTAATATAAGGAGCGGGATATACACTAACCTTTTTGCACCTACCTTGGCTATCCGACCACAGATTGACCAAAGCTTTCGAGAATTTCAACTAATAAGTCAATAAATAAAATAGGTGGCACAAGATAATTTCCAAAATGTATGCACAAGTGAATTGGTTATGTCAAAGTGATGGTAGGGTGGGAGGTCACGAGGTTGAAACCTAGGCATTGAGTGTTAAAAAATTGGTCAGCAACAATCAACCATGAGAAACTATTAAATGTGAAAGTTTGTTGTTTAGTTTCCTGTGTACTACAACTTGTATGAATAAAAAATACAAATACCTCTAAATACTAGTTGCAGACATATGAAAATAGTGTATGTGATACAATCACAACCTTAAGTTTCCCTATTATAGGATGTATTAGACTACAAAACCCTTAGAATTCTCAGTGGAATACTATGTATAAAATGCAACACACATACACAGTATGGAAATCAAAATGCAATCATCTTTATTCAATCAAAAAAGGGGAGTACATGGCAACACAATCAATATCTCATAAGTGAGATGCTCAAGAATTGATCCTAAGGTCTCTACTCGCTAACATGCCACCTTTGTAAGTATATCACTACACCACAACACACTGAACTAACCAATCTAGATTATATCATTAGCCATGTGGGAGTCATCCACAACACAAGAGTTGTGGTGTACTTTTATAATTACAAGACCCACTTACTTCCAATATTTCCTCAAATCTACAAGTGACTCATGTGATACTTATAATACTTTTCCCAATCTTATATGCAAGATAATTTGAACAAAACTAAATGCAATTTGAGTGAACTCACCCATTATAATTATTGGATTAGGTGAAATCCATGTCATGTCATAATTGAAATGCTCACAAAATATTTCAAGTTAGACACCATGTTCAGGACATCACACATAATATTGTGTTGTGAATTGCTCCACCAAATCCTTACACATTATCTAAATATAGCTCTAATTACTAAAACTTTAAGGGTGGATATGTGCAATCAAATAGAACATATGTTGTTATTATGAACTCTAATTAAAAAATATTGATGTATTTGATTAACTAAAATTATACTAAGTGTAAGGAAATAGTAATCCTAGTTAATCTAATTAGGAGGACTAAAACGCTGTAGTAAAATACTAAAAAAATATGAAATAAATGTAAGTAAACTCTTCTAAGTGAAATAAACCCCTAAATGTGCAAGGGAAGGAAGAGAAATGGCTTCGCTGATTCAAAGAGACTGTTGTAGGTTATCGTTGGTCTGAGAATAAAATTTGGAAGTGCAGAGGAACTCTCAGGGACCATGTGGAGGACAGATATGAAGGATCTATAGTGACTGGGGCACCGTACTGGGGGCACCCTGGGGTGCCCTGATTTGTAATCTAGGTGATCTGAACATTGTAAATGCTCAAAACCTACAACTAGTATGGTCACAAGTTAGTTCTGATCCTTCCCTATTTTTCACACTGGATCTGTCGGATGAACTAAAAAAATTACCTGCAATTCAAAGAGAAGTATCACACCCTAGAAAAATAAAATATGCATATGAATGGGTCGAACTAACCTCGGTCGTAAAGCTAGTGGACTTATCACTGAGAATTGCACTACATTTTGGACCTAGATGTATTTCTAGTGTGTGTGTGTGTGTGTGTGTGTGTGTGTGTGTGTGTGTGTGTGTCTATGTGTGTGTGTGTGTGTGTGTGTGTGCATATCATGCCCTAGGTGCTCTCGTGTCAGTCGCACTTTGTGAAATAACAAGCAATAATAACTATAAAATATGTAAATAACAGGTGTGCATAGAATATAATAGAATCCCCCCTATGAAGTGTGTGTGATGCAAATCTCCTAGCATTGATGCATGACACTATGTGGATGCAAGTGATGCAATGGATACAACCCTAGATGGAGTGATAGTAGTGTGTAATGCTATGACCTACAACCCTTATTATGGTCTTATAACTTTATATTTATAGGGATATTAAGATTAATTTCATCATTAATCCCGATATGGCCTATTGGGAACAATATAAAAACAATAAATGGCTAGAAAGGCCCCAAAAAGAAGCAGGAAAGGATGTGCATAGATCAAGGCACCCAAAGAGGGATTGGGGCACCCCAGTACAGGATGGGGCACCCTGATTTTGGGCTAGAATGACGGGGTAGTTGTGAAATGGGCATAGAAGTGCAATAAAATATGTGGTAATGCCAAAATAAAATATAAAATAAAGGTGGCCAAAAGGTGGGATTAATTAGTAATTTATCCACTTGAGAAACTTCTAAATAGTAGTATAAGACCGGGCTAAATTCTGTGTAAAGTGCATAATTTTGTGTCTACATTTTGCCCCTACTTTATATTGGTGAGTGGAAATCTTAGTAACATAAAGTAGATAGAGATGCGTATCTGATATCCATGAAGAGTGTAGAAAAAGACGTATCGATGGAACAAAATCAAGCGTGGAATGATGAAAAAAGAAAAATATCGAGGAGCGTGGATTCTAAAGAGGAAAAATGCACATAAAAAGTGATGAGAGTGAACCTAGGGAAAAACGTGTGTGTAGTTACTGTGTGTAGTGTACCTTTATGGTTAGTATGGAAAGTACCATTGTGTTGTGTTGTCGTTGTTGTTGTTGTTGTTATTGTTGTTGTTGCCCCCAATTTGACTATGTAGTTATCATAGGGTGGACATGTAAGGAGAAAATTATTAAGTAGTTAAATATATATGTATGTAAAAATGTTGTGTAAAATATGCATGTGTAAAGTACGTAAATGTAAAATATGCTAGAAAAATTGTAAATGGAACATGTGAACCTGATTCGTGTCGAGAAAAAAGGTGTAGAAGGATATATTTTATTGTCGTGAGTTTTTGGGCTATCTCACGCCACCCTGGCTGAAGAAGTATAGGGAGGAAATGCGTTGTGTCCTCCAGCTTTAACTGCTTCTACTGAAATATGTGAAGATATCTCTGTATTATCCTAGATTTTTGGGTGATCCGACTCCACTTGATGGAGAAGTGTAGAGAGGCACACCCATTGCAACTCCTGAGCTTGTAACTACTCCGCATAATTTCTGAAGGACACCATGTGCTGTTAAGCCCACTGTGTATGGAATTTGTAGACTGGTCTGAACTCACTCGCGATGTCTGAACCAGTGTAAATACACTATGTTAGTATAAAACCTTCAATGATGCCTCCCATATTTTGGGGTGCATGCAATGACCCTGGTAGGAGAATACAACAACAAAAGAGGACCAACCGCACTTTGAACTATAGAACTATGCCCTACAATGGGAAAGGGAAACGCTTGGTAAATACCAAGGCACACTAAAAAGGGGATGGCTAGCCAATACAAGTGTTAGTCCGAAAACATATCCATGCAATACGTGTAACATATAGAGACAATACAGAGAATACCAAAGAAATTAGTGTAAACACGCAAGAAAACAAGCAGACCTCAGAAAGTGGGTATCAAACCTGGGATGTCACTCACGATGTCGCAAGACATGCAAGGAAATCAACTATATCCATATACATAACTCTAAAAAATCTTTAGCATGTAGGCCGGTGTATATAACAAAATCTCTCAGAACTCTCATATACAGCCTCACCATCTTCGACACGCAAGCTGGTATATGATCAAAAATATACAAAACTCTCGTATAAAATCCTCCCTCTCTTCGGCACACATGCCGATATATATAAAAAAATGAATAGAATACATCAAAATATAGGGATGTGCATTAGATATCATCCTGCCAGACATCCTCCATATCTGTCTCGCCCATCTCCTCCCCCTTGGCTCCTGTCCGGCACCCTTGATACCATCTCCTTGCCTGTCATGGGTCGTAGTTGGATCCCTACTAGTACATCGACTGGAGCTGGCCTCCGGTGAACTGGTGGCCTCACCTCGATCCTATCTCGGGGCTCGATGACCCCCTGTGCTCCCATGTTGTGGGTATGGGATCTGGTCCTCTCACTCAAGGCTTGTTGTGCCTTGTAATCTCTATAGCATAGAAAATCTATCCTGGCCGCCATCAACTGATCCTGGTAATATCTGGCCTCACCTAAGTCATCCCATAATCTAGCTAGGGGTACTGTCTGTGGTGGCCCCATCAGCTACTGACTCTGTACCCTGTTCTATGGGACCCTATCCCGGTACTTGTGGAGGTTCCATCGGCCTCACACCCTGTGCCTGTACTGATCCTGTAGTGCCTAAATTTGTGCCTATGTAATGGCCATCTAGCCCTGCAAACCTATAACTTGTTTATGTAGGAAAACTACCTGCTCAACATCCCCATCTCCATCTCCACCTTGAGCCATATGAGCCTATAGACTAGCCACCTGTGTGCGTAGCTCGGCCACCTCTGCCTTTGAACCCTACCAACTACCCCTGTACCATCCCTAATTGGGTAATCAAGGTAATCACCTGCCCCTAGAGGGTGTCCCTCTACATAGTGATGGTTGCTTCATCCGGATGCCCCAACGTCGGTGGTACTACTCGTAACTGTGTGGCCCACCACTACCTATATCTATCAGTCACTCCGGCATCATCAATCCGCCGGTCTGTCACTTGCTCCTCCTGCCTTGTTAGCACTATAGATTGTGGTAAAGGCAATGGCCTCTCCACATCATACCTCCTATACTGTGGGAAGGGTGGGGGTATATCTTGTGGCAGACCAAACTGTCGTCTGACCTGGTCAACTGGGATCATCTCGTGCTCCCCTACATGGCGCCCCTCTATCCACCTAAAAATATGTAATCCCGCCAACTCCTCTGTCATCCCTCTATATGAGGGATACCCTACATACAGTCTCCAGATAATGTCCACACCGGATAATCCATCCAATAACTGCTGATAATATGCTACATCGTGAGTAGCTCTGTCTTCTTGACACTCTCTAATAGCATGAACCTAGAAGCCTGTAACCCACTCGCACCAAACCCGGTTTGAATGCATCAGCCCGGGGCATACCGATCAAACAAACATACACAATGTGCTTGTAGGCCCAACAATGAAGAACAAAGGTGCAACATAGGCTGAACCTGTAAAGCTGCCTACACGCCCATAGCTCTCTGTATAACTATGCCAGGAATGTTGACACCCATGCAAAGCAAGTCCGGTCCATCACCATGTCATGTAACACTCCCATCAATGATCGTGGGAACCTCCCAACCATAACCTACCAACCTCCCAACCCCATTTCACCCTACCTCTTTACATACACTCCCCGATCTTACCTATTTACACACAAGTCTCAACACTTGGCCCTAACCGCCTAACCCTTGCCTATGTTTTCTACCCTCTGACCGGTGTTGGTCGTCCCAGACCGACCATGGTTTCCCATAACTGGCATCGATCACCTCATTCGTGACTGATTCCAGTTATAACCCACCGACACCGGCCAACCTTTGACTGACGTCGGTCACTATCGCGGCGACAACCCGCAATAATGTGCCTTGGATTTACCCATTTTTTTCCATTTCTCCCCTCCCCACCCCCCATTCTTACCTATAACCCTTCCCACCTAGCATACTACCTATTTCTACCCTCCTCTGTCCCTCTTTTATCCAATTTACCCCTCCTAACACTCGAATTTCATTTCCCCAAAAACCCATCTTCCCCCCGCCTAACTTTATATCATTTTATTTAAATAAAACAAAGAACAGGGATTGATTCTTACCTCATCACGCTGCCGCCGTCGTGGTGGCATGTTAGGCCACTACACTAGTGGTCTACCCGATCCCTCTCCTGCCTCTTTCATCACAAAATGACCTCTCGCTCTCGAACCAATCTAATTGATCCAATCTCGCTTGTGGATCCACCTATCAACCAACTATCACCAACCACGTGGCTTGCCAACTTAGTCCTCCGTCTCACTCGGTCACTTTCTAGCTTTTCCTCTTTCACCTGTCATTTTTCCTAATTAAATAAAAGACAAATGATTTGAAAAACATAGAAATTTTTTCTTTTTATAACCTACCCGACTTGACCGGCGATGGTTTTACCTTGACCGACATTGGTCTTGTGCCCTATCTTACCGAGGTCAGTCCATAACAACCGGCATCGGTTCCTTAAAATCGTCATCAGTTTACCTTCTTAGCCTTTCTCTTACCCCCTAATCCCATTTTTGACCTGAATCCTACCTACCTTACCCACACCCCACTTAGACACTTCTCTTTATCTTGGTGACCTTATCATTGACCCCCTCACCGTGTCCCCAGTCGAGGACTCGTTATTTTGCCCATCCCTCGGCCCTACCCGTGTTGTGACCTAGATACTTGGACCTGGAACATTGCTAGTGACTTGTGACCTCATGTGCTCACTATACCTTGCGGCTGTGTTACCTGTGTTGATAGGCATCCTGACCTTACCTTGCCTCCTCCCGAGACCGTTTGTCCTAACCCAACCTTTGGTGTACCAGAACATACCTAAATGTTCCTGCACCTGACCTGCGATGTGTTTCCTGACAATATCTTATACCCTGGATAACGGAATCACCTCAACCTTGTCTGGAAAAACCTATTGAACTTAGAAAATGTAGAGTTTGTCTGCTCTTCAATCTGGTACCGTGCTGCAGTTTATATGTGTGCGTGCATTTGACTGTTACTACCTTTGACCTTGACCCATTACCTAGCTTACCTGTGTAGACCTTTTCCTTCTTTACCCCCGTTTCCCACCTTCCTCTTCCTCACATTCACCTTTTATCAAACCACTCATTGATTCTACCTTTTGCCTCATCAATTCCTAATTTGAGGGGGATCACCTTCACCCACACATAGGGCAACCACATCTTATTTTTGTCATTGTCACTTACCAATACAAGCTATGCAACAAAAAGGGGCAAAATGTAGACACTAAAATTGAGTCACACTCCCCTTGGTCCCTCGACAAATAACCACCTCATACACACTCACCTACCATGGCCCCTTTCACCCCACCCTAATATTAATTTAATTAAGTTAATAAAATTAATTTATGATCTCAAAAATATATATTATTTAAATATCCTAATTAGATAATGCCCACACTGCCACCTCACCCTAAGACCTATTCTTAGTATGTTGCCATAACTAACTAATACCTACCCAAACCCTTAAAATCAAAGCCTATATTCCCTTTAACCACATACATCTCTATTAGAAGGAAGCTTCCATTCTAATCCATGGGGCAAAGGGGACAAGATCCAAGAAAATCAAAGGGATCTGTCCATTTTAGAAAACCTAGGAAATCCCGCCGTAATTGACGTCAGTTACCCTAAACCACCACCGGTCAACCCAGAATCACCGTTGGTTACCATTTAATCCCCAAAACAACCTTATTTCAAGGTTGGCACATTTTTGGAGAGTAAGAGATGAAATCAGAGCTGCATGCAAGCAGAACTAGCGTTCGTACATGCATCAGAGCATCCACAACCAGCACCAGAAGCACCCATAGAACCCTCTATCTTCACGGGAGCATCCAGGAAATTCTAGCACCACACCAGGTACTTTCCATTTGACCACCCACCATTACCAACTAGACATCAAACACTACAACAGTAGGTGTTTGTTAACCATCACTTGTCCATTGTCATTTTAGAAGACTCTTTTATTTATGTCATTAGTTTCTGCTCCCATTCCCATTCCCTACCATTTACCTCCATGCAAACTTGACCATTCCTTCACCCACATCCTTAAACCAACCATACTCATATTTTAATCACTCCTGAGTACATATAAGACCTATATAGACCTCACCATTATCCTTTCCATTCCCATTTAGCCTTGGATCTGTCACCACACCAAGTTTTTATTGGGTTTCTTGTATCCCGACCATACCGATGCCGATTACCCACAACCGTCGCCGGTTCACCTAAACCGACATCGGTCATACTAGACTGACATCAATCTCTGTGTTTTTACCCTCAGACTAAGAACAGAGCTTAAAACCTCCACCCAATACCCAAAACAGCCCAGAAACTTACCTTGGCCCGTACCAGTACCCTGACAGAGATCTTGACCTTCATATTCAATCATAGCTTAGGTTGTTGTGAACGAATTTTCTTATTACATTTGAATGAGATACCTAAATCATTTTAATTATAATAGGATTTCCTTTATTGTTAACATTAAGTTGTTATAAACAATGGATTGACAGCCGTCTAAGGAGTATCACACTTCCCGGATGTAGCATACGCTAAGCAGTCCACTACATATACTGTTTAACTTTTATTTGGTGGTCTTGTTTTCCATTTCAGGTAGTTCCTCCCAGAAAAAAGGAAGCTTTCACGATCAACTGTGGATCAAGAAGTCATACGCGCATAATAGCCTACAACTACCATTTCGACAGGTATTTCTCCTAACCAATTTACTGTAACGACCCAAAAAAAATTCACACACGAACAACACAGTGAAAGACAGGATTTTTTTTTTGTCGTTACACTTGGTATCAGAGCGTAGGTTCATGCTCTCGAACCTATGGGCCAGATTGGAGTTATGATGGTATTACATGATGATGATGGTGTACATGATAGTGTTACATGGAGATGATGGTATTGCATGATGGTGGTTTATATTGGAAGAGTAATGTGGTACAAATGTGATGTAATTAATGTTGTAATTGTGATATTGTGAACGCACATGATGTGTGTGTCACTTAGTGCGTGTTTGTCATCATGTTGATGTGCTGGGGATGGGAGTATTTTGTCTCCTTCTTGTGGATTCTATGAAGAGTTCACGTGTGAATTCTTGTGGATTCTATGCTTATGATGTGTGAAAAGAATTATAATGTGGATGACGTAGTGTTGGAGCATTGTGACAAATTGTGATATGTAGGTGTATCAATGTGTTGTATGACTAGATTGATGTTAAAAGAAATGAGTTGTATCATGATGTTTTTACCATGTTTTGAAGAAATGTGTGTATCACCTTGTATGTAGCAAGGAATGTTATGTTGTGATGTTATTATGTTCATCGTATGTATGATTTGTGTAATATGTAATAATTCATGTTGTGATATAGGAGCGTACAGTGAGCCTATGAACCCTATTGTGTCGTTGATTGCACTTTGGGTGCAGAATGTGGTAAAGTGATGTATTACGCCCAGTGAATGTATGATTGTGATCTACCCTGTATACATACCATACGTAAGACGTTATGGTAGCTATGTGTGTACCACCATTGTGTTAGTGATGTAGTTACATGTTATGTTGTGAACCTTGCACTAACCGACCCTGAGGGAAATTGGTAAATTGTGTATGTTCGGAGTGAGAAAATGTGTACGGTTGACCAGTCACTCGAGCCGAGTACGAGATAGGAAGTGGAGCCTTACATAGGCTGAAAACCCACTTTTGTTCGTTTGGTATGTGTGGCACTTGCTCAACGGGTGTCATGCATATTGTGTTTCGCGGAAACCTTAGGCTCAGTAGATGGTGACTTGTAATCTTTTCTCTCTCTCGATATGGTTGTCGTATGGGTTCAACCTATGTGATTTTGACTATGTAGAGCCTTGTTGAAGTGGTGTCGAGATTGTTTCACTCGGAATGTTTCGTTCCTTTTAGAAACAGATAAGGTTAGGGGCTAGGAGGAATACCTGTAGAATGTCGAAATGGTGTGCGCGTACCGTAGAGAAAGATCAGGCTGATTGCGAAGAACTCCTTTTTGTCTTGGAAGGACTACCTACAAATAAGAACACAAGACCAAAAGATTTTGATTAAACAATAAATGAGGAAACTACGTTGGGCCCAGGAAATATAAAACTTCCTTTTGAAGGTGGTCAGTTTCCCTGTTAATATGAATTAACACAAAAGGCTGTAAAATATCAATTAAGTTGTTTCGTTGAACTGGGTAGGGGAAAGGCTGGTTTTTTGGTTTTGATCAGAGGAACCGATGCCGGTTACTGATAACCGATGCCGGTTACTGATAACTGATACCGGTGGGTTCTAGGATCTCCTTGGTAGCTATGGTGTTTGTAAGGCTGGTTTATGGATGATATTAGGAAATGAGATGATGAGAGGTAAAAGAATGACGGTTAGATGCAATGGCACGTTGGGTAGTGGATTCAGAAACGGATTTGGGAGGACTGTGATTCAAAGAGCATAAGAAATGTTATAACAGAGGACATGCAAGATGTGACTTACTGGTTTTGACAAAGATGCAAGGTGATCTCCTTTGCTTGTAAACACTTCTAGTTTCTTCACTCATCTCTGCTCGGTCAAGTGAAGATCTGGACCTTCCTTCCTCGCTCCCAATGATCTCTGTTGATTCAAAAATCCTTTCCTCTGATCCGAAATGAAATTTCGATCCCTTGTTTTGGTTTGGGGAGCCCATTTACAGGGAACCGATGGTGGTTGCGTAACCGACGGCGGTCGAGTAGGAACCGGCATCGGGTAAGGAAAAAGTAGGCTATTTTTAGTAAAATAGCCCACCCTTCCCTGCTTTTCTCCCGAGAGATCAGTTGCGGGCTTGGTCAAAGTGACTAGAAGGTCGGTTTTGGGTGCGAGTAAGGAGGCATTAGTTATGGATGTGAGTCTAGACCAAGTCATAGGTCTTAATTAGGTTAGTTTAGGGTTAGGGCTAGGTCATGATGAGGTGGCAAAATGAGGTGGCGGTAAGGTGATGTGGATTTATCAATTACAAGGTAATTAATAAATAATTGTGTAAGGTTTAGGTGATGAGGTTAAGTGCGAGATGAGATGTGGGTCACACAAGGGGTCGTAAGACACAAATTTGGTGTCTACATTAGCCCCTTATTGTCGTGTAGCTTGTTTGTAAAGCTGCACAGACAATAATATGAAGTGGTTTCCCCTGTTAAGGATATAGGTAATCCCCCTCAAATCTATCATAGATTGAGTGAACGGGAAATCAGGGATAGGGTTGATAAAGGGTACATGTTGTAGAGAGGATGGTAAGGTGTGGGGTAGGTCCAAAGAAGCAGACACATGTTGAAATGCAAGAGTACGACTAGGGTACATGATTTGACGAGCAAACCAGCAATGTATAGGCAAAAGTCGATAGTTTATCCAAACACGGGTGATATAATCCTGGTATCCAAGGCATAGGAAGTAGCTCCAGGGTATATAACAGGTAAGGTACAGGAACGTTTAGGCATGTTCGGCAGTACCAATGGTTGGTTTGGTTGAGATAACGTCACGGTCTAGGTCTAGGCAAAGTTGGTCGACAGATCAAGTCAAGGAGCCTAATCATGCTAAAACACGAACAGGTGAGCTCAATTGAACAAAAGGTATAGGATGGATGGATAAAATAAAACGTTGATTGTGGGTATGGTATTGAAGTGATACGGCCGTAGATCGGGCCAAGTTGTTAGGTTACATCCTTGGGTCGGCCGGATGGTTAGGGTTGAGGCCTTGGGTCGGGACCAAGTGTGGGTGGTGCAGGCTTTGGGTCGGGTTGGCATGGGTAGGGTGAGGGCTTTGTGGAGGTCGGTCCCAAATATTGTAGGTTGAGGCCTTGGGTCGGGCCAATGGTAGGGCGAGGCCCTTGGGTCGGGCCAAATAGGTAGGTTTATGCCGGGTTTGGCCGCATGGTATGGCGATGCCGTGGACGGCCCTAATGGGTAGGTTGAGGCCTTGGGTTGGGCCAAATGGTAGGGCGGGCCTTGGGTCGGGCCAAATAGGTAGGTTGAGGCCGTGGGTCGGGCCCTATTGGTAGGTTGAGGCCGTGGGTCGGCCGAAGGGTAGGAGGCGAGGGCCCTGGGGTCGTGCCGACTGGGTGGTTGAGGCCTTGGTCGGGCCAAATAGGTAGGTTGAAGCCCTTGGGTCGGCCCAAATGGGTAGGTTGAGGCCTTGGTTCGGGCCGAAATGGTAGGTTGAGGCCTTAGGTCGGGCCTAATGGTAGTTTGAGCCTGGTCGGGCCAATAGGTAGGTTGAGGCCGTGGTCGGGCCAAATTTACTAAAAAATATGAAAATAATGTAATGTAAAATTCTCTAAGTGAAAAACCCCTAAATGTGCACGGGAAGGAAGAGAAATGGGCTTCGATGATTGTGATCCAGAGGACTGTTAGGTTATCGTGGTATGAGAATAAATTGGAAGTGCAGAGGAACTCGCAGGGACATGGGGAGGAAGATATTGAGGGGATCTATAGTGATGGGGGCCCACCGTACTGGGCACCCTGGGGTGCCCTGATTTGTAATCTAGAGTGATATGAACATTTGTACAATGGCTCAAACCTACAAACTAGTATGTCAAAGTTAGTTCTGATCCTTCCAATTTTGCACACGGATCTGTCGGATGAACTAAAAAATTACCTGCCATCAAAGAGCGTATACCCCTTAGACAAATCAAAAATCGATATGAAATGGGGTCGAAAACTAACCTCGGTCGTTAAACTTAGTGGACTTATCGACTGGATTGCACTACATTTTGGACCTAGATGTATTTCAGGGTGTGTGGTGTGTGTGTGTGTGTGTGTGTGATGTGTGTGTGTTGTGTGTGGGTGGTGTGCATATATGCCAGTTCCTAGTGTCTCGTGTCAGTCGCACTTTGGCAAATAACAAGCAATAATAACTATAAAATATGTTAAATAAAGGTGTGAATTTAGAATATAATAGACTCCCCCTATGAAGTGTGTGTGATGCAAACTCCTGAGCATTGTGCATGACACTTGTGGATGCAAGTGATGCAATGGATACAACCCTTAGATGGAGTGATAGTTAGTGGTAAGCTATGACTAAACCCTTATTATGGTCTTATACACTTTAGATTTATGGGATATTAAGATTTAATTTGTCATGAATCCCGATATGGCCTAGTGGGAACATATAAAAACAATTAAAATGGCTTAGAAGGCCCCAAACCGAAGCAGGGGAAAGGATGTGATAGATCAAGGCCCCAAAGAGGGATTGGGGGGCACCAAGTACAGGATGGGCACCCTGATTTGGGGCTTTTAAGAATGAGGAGGGTTCTGGGGTAGCGGTAGCTGTTTGAAATGGGATAGAAGGCAATTATAAATATGATAGGTAATGCCAAAATACAAATCAAATAAAGGTGGCCAAAAGGTGAGGATTTAATTCGTAATTTATCACGTGAGAAACTTTAAATAGTAGATAAGACCGGCTAAATTCGTGTAAAGGGCATAATTTGGTGTTACATTTTGCCCTACTTGATATTGGTGAGTGAAATCTTTAGAGAAACTAACATAAAGTAGCTAGAGATGCGTATCTGATATCCATGACGAGTGTAGAAGAACGTATCGCCAGGGAACAAAATTCCAAGGTGGTGGAATGATGAAAAAGAAAATATCGAGGAGCGTGGATCATAAAGAGGAAAAATGCACAGAAACAGCGATGAGAGGAACCTAGGGAAAAACGTGTGTGTAGTTACTGTGGTAGTGTACCTTTATGGTTTAGTAGGAAAGTACATTGTGTTGGTTGTCGTTGTGTTGTTGTTGTTATTGTGTTGTGCCCCAATTTGGAATATGTAGTATCCTAGGGTGAGACATGTAAGGAGGAAAATATTAAGTAGTTAATATATATGTATGTAAAAATGTTGTGTTTAAAATATGCATGGTAAAGTACGGTTAAATGTAAAATATGCTAGAAAAATTGTAAATGGAACATGTTGAACCTGATTTGTCGAGAAAAAAGGTGTTGTTGTTGTAGAAGGATATATTTTATTGTGTCGTGAGTTTTTGGGCTATCTCCGCCAACCTGGCAAGAAGATAGGGAGCGAAATTGCGTTGTGTCCTCCAGCTTGAACTGCCTTCTACTGAACTATGTGAATATATCCTGTGTTATTATCCTTAGATTTTGGGGTGATACGATCCACTTGCTTTGGAGAAGGGTAGCGAGGCACACCATTGCAACCCCCGAGCTTGTAAATCTCCGATCAGTTGTGAAGGCACCAAGGCCTGGTTAAGCCACTGGGTATGGAATTTGTTAGACTGGTCTGAAATCACTAGCGAGTCTGAACCGTGTAAAATACACTATGTTAGTATAAAACCTTCAAGATGCTCCATATTTGGGGTGCATGCAATGACCCTGCTAGAGATACAAAACAAAAGAGGACCAACGCACTTTGAACTATAGAACTATGCCCTACAATGGGAAAGGAACCGCTTGGAAAATACCAGGCACACAAAAAAGGGGAGGCTAAGCCAATAAAGGTTAGTCGAAAAACATATTCCATGCAATACGTGTAACATATAGAGACAATACAGAGAATACCAAAGCAATTAGTTTAAACACGCAAGAAAGGAAAAAAAAGCAGACCTCAGACAAGTGGGTATCAAACCTGGGATGCATCACGATGTGCCAAGACAGCAAGGAAAGGAAAATTCCACGAGATCCATCACATAAACTCAAAAACTCTTTAGCATGTAGGCCGGTTTGGATATAACAAAATTCTCAGGAACTCTCATATACAGCCTCATCTTCGAAACGCAAGCGTGCGTACTCCTGGGGTAGGACAAAAATATACACAAACTCTCGTTTACATCATCCCTCTTCGGCGACACATGCGATATATATAAAAAAAGTGAATGAATACATTCAAAAATAGGGATGTGAATTAGAATATCCTTGCCAGAATCTCCATATCTGTCTCGCCCTATCCTTCACCTTGGCTCCTGTCGGACACCTAGATAACATACCTTGCCTGTATGGGGAGTTTGCGATCCATACTAGTACACGGATGGAGCTGGCTACGTGAATGTGGCCTAACCGATCCTATCTCGGGGCTCGATGACCCCCTGTGCTTCCCACTGTTGTGGGTTATGCGATATGGTCCTCTCACTCACGGCTTGTTGTGCCTTGTTAATTCTATAGCATAAAAATTTATCCTGGCCGCCACAACTGATCTGTTATCTGGCCTCCCTTACGTCATCCCCTAATCTCGTCGGGGTCCTGTCTGTGGTGGCCACCATCAGCTACGGACTCTGTGTACCTGTCTATGGGAACCCTTACCCAGTACTTGTGGAGGTTACCACGGCATCAAACCTGTGCTGTACCTGATCGTAGTGCCTAAATTGTTCCTATGAATGGCCATATAGCCATGCCAAAACTAACCTGGTTATGTAGGAAAATACCGCATGCTCAACATCCCCATCTCCATCTCCACTTGAAGCCATTATGAAGCCTATGACTACCACGTGTGCGTAGTCGGCCACCTCTGCCTGTTTTTGACTACCAAACTACCCACTTTGTTGGTACCATCCCTAATTGGTAATCAAGGACCACCTGCCCCTAGGGGTGTCCTCTACATAGTGATGGTGCTTCCATTCCGGATGCCCAAAAAGTCGGTGGTATACTCTAAACTGTGTGGCCACCATACCTTATCTACAGTACTCCACGGCACATCAATAGCGGTCTGTCACTGCTCCCTCCTGCCTTGTAGCACATGATTGTGGTAAAGGCAATGGCCCCCATCATTACCTCCTATAGACTGTGGGAAGGGTGGGGTATAATTTGTGGCAGACCAAACGGCTAGTCTGGACCTGGTCAAAACTGGGATCATCTCGTACTCCCATACATGCGCCCCCCTTATCAACTAAAAATATGTAATCCCGCCAACTCCTCTGTCATCCCTCCTATAGGCGGGATACCCTACCATACAGTCTCCAGGATAATGTCCACAACGGATAATCCATCCAATAACTGCTGCTAAAAATATGCACATCCGTGAGTAGTCTGTCTTCTTGAACTCTCTAATAGCATGAACCTAGAAGCCTGTAACCCACTGCAACCAAAACCGTTTGAATGCATCAGGCCCGGGGCATTACCTCGATCAAACAACATACACAATGTGCGTGTAGGCCAACAAGAAGAACAAGGTTGCAACTATGGCTGACCCTTGTTAAAGCGGCATACACGCCCATAGCTCTCGGTTATACCTATGCCAGGAATGTTGACACCCATGCCAAGCAAGAGTCGGTCCGCACCATGGAGTAACACGCCAATCAATGAGCGTGGAACCTCCCAACCAGAAACCGACCAAACGCCCAACCCCGGGACCCGACCCTCATTACATACAAGTCACCCGGATCATAAACCACTCACCCCACCACACAACCCCCCCCCACCACACCCAAAACACCCCAACACCCACCCCAACACCAACCAACCACCCCCCCACCACCCAACACAACCCACCCACAAAACCCACACCCCAACTCCAAACCACCCACACCACCCACCACCAACCACCCCCCCCAAACCCAACACACAACACCACCAAACACCCCCCCCCCACAACAACACCACCCCAAACAAAAAACAAAAAAACACCCCCACACAAAAACAAACACAAACGCCAACACAAACAACCCCAACCACCACCCAACACCCACCCCCCCCCCCCACACACAAACCCACCCCACCCACCCCCACCCCCCCACCCACCCAACCAACACCAAACCCCCAAACACCCCCCAGCCGACACCCCCACCAATTATCTCCCCAAAACACTCAAACTATTAACGCCTTGTCCCATTTCTTGTGCTTTCAACCAACAACAAACCAAACACACAACACAAAACCCGCAACAAACCAAACAACAACAAAAAACACACAATCCACAAAAACAAAAAACAAAAACCCCACAACAACCAAAATCAGCCACACCAACACCTAACAAACCAAACACAAACAACCCAACCCCACCAAACCACCCCACAAACACCCCCACACACCAACAAACCCCCAACCCCACCACCACCCCCCCACAACCACACACCCAAACCCCCACACCCCACCCAACCAACCCCCCCCCCACCCCCACCAAAACCACCCCAACACACCACCCACCAACCAAACCAACCACCCCCAACCCACCCCCAACACACCCAAACACCCATAAAAAAACCCCAAAAACAACAACAATAAAAAAACAAAACAAACACAAAACAAAAAAAAACCCAAACACACACCACACAAACAAAACAAACAAAAAAACAACAACAAACCACCCAAACACAAAAAACCAACACCCACACAACACACACCCCACACCCCCCAAACACAACCCACACAAATCCCCCCCCACCCCAAACACCCAACACAGACACACCAACCCCCTCCCCACCACACAAACCCAACCCACCCCCCCCACCCTACTAACAAACCCACCCCAACAAACCCCCAACCAACCAACACCACACCAACCACCCCCAACCCACCCACATCCCCCACAACAACCCACACCCATCCCCACCAGGCAACAATCAAAACCAAACACAACCCACAAAAAAAAAAAAAAACATCAAAAAAAAAAAACACAAAAAAAAACCAAAAAACCAAAAAAAAAAAAACAACAAAAACAAAAAACACAAAAAAAAAACAAACAAACAACATAAAAAACATAAACACAAAAAATAAACAAAAAAATAGACAAAACACAAAAACAACAAAAAACACAACAACACACTAAAAAAAAACAACAAAAAAAAAAAAAACGCAAAAAAACACACCCACACACCTCACAAGACCTCTCTCCACACACAAATACAACCCACACAGCAAACCCCCAACCCCAAACCACCGCCAACTAACAACACAACAAACACCCATCCCGACCACCTACAAAAAAAAAAAAAAAAAAAACACACAGCCTAACCAACAACAAACCAACACAAACAAAAAAAAAAAAACAAAAAAACGGGGGGTGGGGGGGGGGGGGGGGGGGGGGGGGGGGGGGGGGGGGGGGGGGCGGGGGGGGGGGGGGGGGGGGGTGGGGGGGGGGGTTGTTGTTTCTTGGTTTGTTTTTGTCTCAAACACTTGGCCCTAACCGCCATTTTTTGAACCCTTGCCTAGTTTTCTACCCACTGATGGAACCGGTTGTGGTCGTACAAGACCGACCATGGTTTCCCACTAACTGCATAGATAACTCATTCGTGACTGATTCCAGTTTACCACCGAAACCGGCCAAACTTTGACTGAGTCGTATATGCGCAAAACCCGCAATTAAGTGCCTTGATTTACCCATTTTTTCCCATTTCTCCCTCACACCCCAATTCTTACCTATAACCCTTCCATCTGCATTACTACCTTTTCTACCATCCTCGCCCCTGTTATCCAATTTACCCCTCCAACACTCGAATTTTTACCCCAAAAAACATCTTCCCCCGCATAACTTAATCATTTCTATTTAAATAAAAACAAAGAACAGGGATGGATTCTTACTCATCACCTTGCCGCCGTGTCCTTGCGCGGGCCAGCCGGTGGCATGTTAGGCCACCACTAGTGGTTCTACCCATCCCTCTCCTGCCTCTTCACACAAAAATGACTCTCGCTCTCGAACCAATCTAAATTGATCCAATGCGTTGTGGTCCACATCAACCAACTATCACCAACCACGTGGCTTTTGCCACTTAGCCTCCGTCTCACTCGGTCACTTTCTAGCTTTTCTCTTTCACCTGTCATTTTCCGTAAATTAAATAAGACAAATATTGAAAAACATAGAAATTTTTTCTTTTTATAACTACCCGCACTGACGCGGATGGTAATTGACCTTGACCGCAGGTCTTGTGCCCATCTTACCGAGGTCAGTCCATAACAACCGGCATCGGTTCCTTAAAAATCGTCATCAGTTTACTTCTTAGCCTTCTCTTACCCCAATTCCCATTTTTGCCTGAATCTACTACTTACCCACACCCACCTTAGACACTCTCTTTTATCTTGGTGACCTATCATTGAACCCCCTCACCGTGTCCACATCGAGGACTCGTATTGTGCCCATACCTCGCCCCTACCGTGTTGGACCATAGCTACTTGGGACGGAAACATTGCAGTTGGACTTGTGACCTCATGTGCTCACTATACCATTGCGCGTGTTACTTGTGTTGATAGGCATCCTGACCTTACCTTGCCTCCTCCGAGACCGTTTGTCCAACCCAACCTTGTTTGTACAGAAATACCTAATGTCCTGCACTCTGACCTGCGAATGTGTGTTTCCTGACATTAATCTTATAACCCTGGATAAGGAATCACCTCAACTTGTTGGAAAAAAACCATTGAAAATTAGAAAATGTAGAGTTGTCTGACTATTAAATATCTTTGGCGGTACCGTGCCTGCAGTTTATATGTGTGCGCATTTGACTGTTCTACTTTGACCTTTGACCCATTACCTACTTACCTGTGTAAGACCTTTTCCTATTTACCACCGTTCCCACATTCCTCTTCCTCACATTAACCTTTTTATCAAACAATCATTGATTATACCGTTGCCTCATCACCTTCTAATTTGAGGGGGGATCACCTTCACCCACCCACATAGGGCAACCACATCATTTTTGTCATTGTCACTTACCCAATACAGCTAGCAAAACAAAAAGGGGCAACAATGGAGACACTAAAATTGACGTTCACACTCCCCTTGGTCCCTCGACAAATAACCACCTCAGACACACTCACATACCATGGCCCCTTTTCACCCCACCGAATATTAATTTATTCAGTTAATAAAAGTACATTATGATCTCAAAAATTATATTATTGAATTATCCTAATTAGATATGCCACACTGCCACCCCCTCACCCTAGACCCTATCTTAGTATGGTGGCATAACTAACTAATACTACACAAACCCTTAAAAATCAGCCTACTTTTCCTTAACCACATACATTCTATTAGAAGGAAGCTTCCTTCTAATCCATGGGCAAAGGGGACAAGTCAAGAAATCAAAGGGATCGTCATTTTAGGAAAACTAGGAAATCCCGCACCCGTAATTGACGTCAGTTACCCTAAACCACCACGGTCAACCCGATCACGTTGGTTACCATTTAATCCCAAAAACACCCTTATTCAAGGTTGGCAAATTGTTGGAGATAAGAGATTAAATCAGAGCTGCAGCAAGCAGAAACTAGGTTCGCTACATGCATCAGAGATCCAAACCAAGCAACAGAGACCACATTAGAACCCTCATCTTCACGGGAGCATCGGGGAAATTCTAGCACCACACAGGGCGGTACTTTCCATTTGACCACCCACCATTACAACTAGACATCAAACACTACAACAGTAGGTGTTGTAACCATCACTTGTCCATTGTCATTTTAGAAGACTCTTGTATTTATGCAGGAGTTTCTGCTACCATTCCAATTCCCTACCATTAACTCCATGCAAACTTGACCATTCCTTCACCACATCCTTAAACCAACCATTACTCATATTTAATCACTCCTTGGTACATATAGACTATATAGACCCTCACATATCCTTTCCCTTCCATTTAAGCCTGGTGGATCTGTCACCACACCAAGTTTTTATTGGGTTTCTTGTATTCCAGACTACCGATGCCATTACCCACAACCGTTCGCGGTTCACCTAAACCGACATCGGTCATTCATAGACTGACATCAATCTCGTGTTTACCCTAAGACAAGAACAAGAGCTTTAAAAACCTCACCAATCCCAAAAAAACAGCCCAGAAACTTACCTTGGCCCGTACCAGTACCCTGAAGAGACTGACCTTCATATTCAATCATAGCTTAGGTTCGTGTGAACGAATTTTCTTATTACAGTTGAATGATGTATTACCTATCATTTTAATTATAATAGGATTTCCTTATGTATACATCAGTTGTTATAAACAATGGATTGAAAGCCGTCTACGGAGTATCACACTCTCCGGATGTAGCATACGCTAAGCAGTCCACTACATATACTGTTTAACTTTTATTTGGTGGTCCTTGTTTTCCAGTTCAGGTAGTCCTCCCAGAAAAAAGTGACGCTTCCCGCTGAACTGTGGATCAAGAAAGTCCTCCGCGCTTAGAATAGCCTACCCCACTACCATTTTTCGACCGGTCTTCTCCTCACCAATTACTGTACGCCCCACACAAAATTCACAACGACATACAACTACAGTGAACGACGGATTTTTTTTTTGTGTTTCATTGTCTAGAGCGTAGGTTCCTGCTTCGCCCCTCTTGGCCCAGATTGGGCGCGATGGTATATCCATGCCTGATGATGGACTTGTGTCCCTGATAGTGTCCCTGGAGCGAATGATGGTTTGCCTGATTGGTTGGTTACTTGGACGAGTACTGTGGTACTCCCCCCTGTGGGTTAATTCATGTTGTAATTGTTGCTATTTGACACCACATTTATGTGTTGTGTGTCACTTAGTGCGTGTTCTGTCATCATGTTGAGATGTGCTAGGGGTGGGTGTGTTTGTTCTCCTTCTTGTGGATTCTATTGAAGAGTCAGTGTGAATTCTTGGGGATTTATGCTTGGGATGTGTGAAAAAGAATTAAATGTGGATTGACGTAGGTTGGAGCATTGTGACAAATTGTGATATGTAGGTGTTCAATGTGTGGTATGACTAGAGGGATGGTTAAAAGAAAGAGTTGTATCATGATGTTTTACCATGTTTTGGAAGAACTGTGTGTCATCACCGTGTATGTCGCAGGAATGTGATGTTGTGCTGTTCTTATGTTCATCGATGTATATTCGGTATATGGAATTAATTTCATGTGTGAATAGAGCGTTACAGGGACGCCTATGAAACCCTATTTGTCGTGATTTGCCACTTTGGGGCAGAATGTGGTACAAGTGGTATTACGCCAGTGAATGTATGATTGTGGCATTACCCTGTTACATACCCATAGTAAGACGTTTTATGGTAGCTAGGTGTGTACCAACATTGTGTTGTGATTTTGTAGTTACCTGTGTTATGTTGGTGAACCTTTGCACTAAACTGACCCTGAGGGATGGTTAAATTGCTGTATGTTCGGCGTGAGAAAATGTGTACGGGTTGACCAGTCACTCGAGCGAGAGTTACGAGGCAGGATAGTGGAGCCTACATAGGACTTGAAAAACCACTTTTGATTTTTCGTTTGGTATGTGTCTCGGGCACTGCCTACACGGGGTCATGATCATTGTGTTTCGCGGAACCTAGGCTCAGTTCGATGGTGGACGTGTAATCTTGCTATCTCTCGAGTATGGTTGTGATATGGGTTCAATCACCTATGTGATTTGACTATGTAGAGCCTTGTTGAAGTGGGGTAGAGATTGGTTCATCGGAAATGTTTCGTTCTTTAGAAACAGTTAAGGTTAGGGGCTAGGGAGGGAATACCTTTGGCGAATGTCAAATTTGTGCGCGTTACCGTAGAGAAAGAACAGGCTGATTGCGAAGAACCCTTTTTGTCTTGGAAGGACTACCTAAAATAAGAACACAAGACCAAAAGATTTTGATTTAAACAATAAATGAGGAAGGGAGGGGAAAGGAAACACGTTGGGCACGGAAATATAAAACTTCCTTTTGAAGGTGGTCAGTTTCCCTGTTAATAGATTAACAAAGGCCTGTAAAAAATCATGAAGTGGTTTAGTTTGAAACGGGTAGGCGGAAAGGCTGGTTTTTTGGTTTGGATCAGAGGAAACGATGCGGTTACTGATAAACGTTGCCGGTCGTAATGATACGGGGCGTTCTAGATCTCCTTGGTAGCTATGGTGTTTGTAAGTGGGTTTAGGGATGATATTAGGAAATGAGATGATGAGAGGTAAAAAGAATGACGGTTAGATGCAATAATGCCACGTTGGGTAGGGGAGTCAGAAACGGATTTGGGCGGACTGTGATTCACAGGCATAAGAAAATGTTATAACAGAGGACATGCAAGAGGGACTTATTGGTTTTGACGAAAAGAATAGATGCAAGGTGAGCCTTTGCTTGTAAACATTCTCGTTTCTTCATCATCTCATGCTCGTCAAGTGAGATCTTGGACTCTATTCCTCGATGCCCAATGATCTATGTTGATTCAAAAATTCCTTTCCTCTGATCCGAAATGAAATTTCGATCCCTGTTTTGGTTTGGGGAGCCCATTTTACAGGACCGAGGTGGTTGCGTAACCAGACGGCGGTCGAGTAGGAACGGCATCGGTATCGGTAAGGTAAAAAAGTAGGCTATTTTTAGTAAAATAGCCCACCTTCCCTGCTGTTTCCCGAGAGATCAGTTGCGGGGCTTGGTTCAAGTGGACTAGAAAGGTCGGTTTTGGTGCGAGTAAGGAGGCATTAGTTATGGATGTGAGTTAGACCAATCTAGGTTCTAATTAGGTTTCGCTTTTTTCGGGTAGGGCTAGGTCATGATGAGGTGGCAAAATGAAGGTGGAGGGTAAAGGGAGGGGAAGGTGATGTGGATTTATCAATTACAAGGTTAAATTAATAATAAGTGTGTATGAAGGTTTTTAGTGATGAGGTTTTTAAGGCGAGATGAGATGTTGGGTCACAAGGGGTCGTAAGACACAAATTTGGGTGTTACATTAGCCCCTCATTGTCGGTAGAATTGTTTTCGTTTTAAAGGGCACAGACAAGAATATGAAGTGGTTTTCCCCGTTAAGGATAGGTAATCCCCTCAATCTCATCATAGATGGAGGTGAACGGGGGAAATCAGGGATAGGGTGATTTAAAGGGTACATGTTTGTAGAGAGGATGTTAAGTGTGGGGTAGAGGTCCAAAGAAGCAGACAAGTTGATGAAATGCAAAAAAGAGTACGACTAGGGTACATGATTTGACGAGAAAACCAGACAAGTTGTAATAGGCAAAGCGATAGTGTATCCACACACGGGTGATATAATCCTGGTATCCAAGGACATAGGACAAAAGTAGCTCCAGGGTATTATAAACAAGGTAAGGTACCGGAAGTTTAGGCATGTTCGGGGCAGAAGTAGTACCAAATGGTTGGTTTGGTTGAGATAAAAGTCACGGTCTAGGTATAGGCAAAGTTGGTCGACAGATCAGTAAGGAGCCTAATCCTGCTAAAAACACGAACAGGTGAGATCAAGAACAAACGGTATAGGCTGGATGGCTAAAATTAAACGTTGATTGTGGGTATGGTATTTGAAGTGATACGGCCGTTAGAATCGGCACAAGTTGTTAGGGACAGCCTTGGGTCGGGCCGGATGGTTAGGTAGGCTTGGGGTGGGCCAAGTTGTTGGGTGGCGGACTCTTGGGGCGGGTTGATGGGAGGGTGAGGCGGTGGGTAGGGCCAAATAGGTAGGTCGAGGCTTGGGTCGGGCCCAAAAGGGGTAATAGGGCGAGGCCTTGGGTCGGGCCAATAGGTAGGTTGCGGACGGGGTGGGTAGGGCTCGAGAGTGTTAGTGCGAGGCCGTGGGACGGGCCGATTATGGGTAGGTGAGGGCTTGGGTTGGGCCAAATGGTTTAGGGCGGGCTTTTGGGTGGGCCAAATAGGTAGGTTTGAATGAGACGTGGGAGGGCTACGGGACGAAACGACTGGGGAGGGTTGAGGACGTGGGTCGGGCCGAATGGGTAGGACGAGGACAAGGGTCGGGACGAGCCGAATGGGTTAGGTGAGGCCTGGGTGGGCCAAAAGGTGGGTTGAGGCCTTGGGTCGGACAAACCCAAAGGTAGGTGAGGCCTTTGGGTCGGGCCAAATGGGTAGGTTGAGCCTTAGGTCGAGGCCCCTTAATGGGTAGGGTTCGAGGCTTGGGTCTGGGCGAATAGGGTAGGTTGAGGCCGGTGTATGGGTCGGGCCCAATGGGTAGGGAGGCCGTGGGTCGGGACGAATAGGTAGGTTGAGCCGTAGCGGTAGGGGCAAAATGGTAGGTTGAGGCCATTGGGCCGAGTCCGACAATAGGTAGGTTGCAGGACTGTGGGCGCGCGGACACAATGGTAGGTTGAGGCATTGGTCGGGGTCCGAAATAGGTAGGTTGAGGCGGGGTGCGGCGAATGGGTAGGCGAGCGTGGGGGTTTGGGTCGGGCCGAGAGGGTAGGTTGAGGCCCTGGGTCGGGCAATAGGTAGGTTGAGGCCTTGGGTCGGGCAAAAGGGTAGTTTTGCAGGCATTGGGTCGGGCCAAAATGGGTAGGGCGAGGCCTTAGGTGGGCCCAAAGGGTTAGGGTGAGGCCTTGGGTCGGGCCCAAATGGTTCGGGTGAGCCTTAGGCGGGAGGTGGTAGGGTTAGGTAGGTTGAGGCCTTGGGTTTGGGCCACCAAATGGGTTTAGGGCGAGGCCTTGGGGTCGGGCCAAAATGGTAGGTTTTTGTAAAATAGATGATGTATGGACATTGTAATGATATGTGTGGTGGATGGAGAAATATGGATAATGGTGTTGTTATGCAGGAGAAAGAGGTGGGCGCGACAAAAATTTAGGTAGAAAATGAGAAAAGAACTATGTTTCAAAAAGGCAGGTGTGTAACCGATATCGGTTAGGTAACCGACGCCGGGTAGTTAGTAGAACCGATATCGGTTACATAACCGATACCGGTTATTTAGGTATGAGCTTTTCTAAAAATAAAAAAGCTAGGGTGGCAACTTAAGTTCTAATTTTGAGAGCCAGGCAAGAAGTTAAATACGCGAACGCGACGCGTTTCGATGACTGAGACAGGTAATTTGAAGGAGAGATTTGAGTGATAAGGAGAAAAGAGACAGGGTATTGCATGAGAGATTTGAGTGATTAGAAGTGAAGAGACAGGGAAAGTGATTGTGATCTGAGATTCAGAAAGGCAGGTTTGAAAAAAGGTGGTAATTAATGGCAGGACGAGGAGAAACATCCCAGCAGGCAGGGACAAGAGGGAAGAAAAGGGCCACCTCAAGCTACTACAACCCAAGAGGGTAACGTTTTGTTTGTGATTTGACTACTGCAATGTTTTGTGAATAAGATGGGGGAGAGTAGGGTGGGTAGATATGAGAAAGAAAACATGATAACAAGGGTTACAAATGAGGTGAAGTGGTTACGTGGTAGGTAATCAAGGGTTTTGGGTATGTCTGTGTATACAGAGAGGAATAAACGAGCAATTTATCGTCGTAGGTGGTTGTTTTAAGCAAGGTGTATGAAAGTACAGTGACCGATATCGGTTAGGTTATAACCGGTATCGGTTACTCCAACCGGTACCGGTTAGCTGTAAACGATTACGGTTTGCTGTAGGAAATTTCCAGAATGTGAGAAAAAACCCGGGGGGATTTGAGGAATTGAATGGTTGTTTGTTATTTGGATGTATGCAGGCTCAGGCAGGGTTTGAGGATGAATGATAGTGTGCCAGCGTTGTTGTCACGAATCCGAGCTGATGTAACACCAGCAGAATGGACATTGATAAATCATTTGGGGTTAAGTGGAATCCGTTACTATTCACCGAATCGCACTAACCATGCTATGTTGCAGGTGTTAATTGAAAGATGGAATCCAGAGAAGAATACGTTTTATCTGCCAACAGGGGAGATGACCGTAACATTGGAAGATGTGTTCCGTATTTGAGACTCCCTATTACAGGAGAACCAGTATATCAGGCATTACCTGCGCGGCGCGGGGAGCGATAACATCAGTATTTGGTCCCATACACCCGAGATTTGACACACAGCGAGGTTTATCATTTACGTATGGGATAATGTATGCAGCACATCCTGAGGAGACAAGGTTAGCAGTAATATAATGATAGCGGTAGGGTATTATGCATTACCAGAGGGCAAGAAGGGGGAAGATTTCCAAAGACATTAATGTGTGTTATTTGGGAGACGATAAAAGGAACGTGACGTTTGCATGGGCACCTGCATATTTGGCAGAGCTATTACAGGGGTTTCTTTGGCTTGTAGGCGAAATCACAGGTGACCTGGATGTTACATACTTATTTACCACTGTGGGCCTATGCGCACATTTGTTTGGTGCGCTCGTAGGCCGATCCCTCCCGTCAGGCAGCGACGGAGTACAGAGGTTGGGATTCCGCCGCTGGGCCGACCGACACGCGGCCACGCCTCCGCCGGCGGGTGGCCATGCGTTACCGGCCGGTATGGGCGAGGGTGCGATTTGCCACTCTTGTTGGCGGCCCTTCTCGGGCCCTATTCTGGTCCCGCGAATATGCTGCGCACTTGCGGGGTGTTGTGTAGAGCCGATTGCGGTGAGCGCCGGGGCACCCGGCCAGGTGAATATGAGCGGAATTTCTAGATCACGTGCGGCGACACTTTGGATTTGTGCCGGACACCTCGGCTTTCTGACCCTATATGAGGGGAAATAATTGACAGAGAGGCAGTACTCTTCCCTCCCTAGCCAAACCAGCAGAAGGGCCTGAAGAGTGTTAGCAGCAGATCGCAGGGTAATGGATGCAGGAACGACAGAGGCCTATAGATTATGGTGGGTAGCAGAACTCCGAAGTGTACGTGATCGTCCCGACATAGCGTGTGATTACAGCAGAGAGGGATCATCTGCAGCGTTTGGTTCAGCAAGCTCCAACGCAGGTGAATGAGACAAGAGGATTGTTAGCGGTTGCGAGTCACGAGCAGCGAGACGAGAGGCTGGATTCCTCCATGCGAGAGGGGCTTATTCATATGTTACAAGGAGAGATTGGCAGATCAGTGGGCGTACCAATAGCCGTGGTACCCTTGAGGACAGAGAGGCCTGGCGAGAGGGGTCGACAATCACGATCATCACCTAGTTCGGGATGAGGCGTGAGGGCCTAAATAAATGTTAGCAAGGTATAAGAATAAATAAGGAGTACCGACCTGCGTGTCGATGATAGAGAAGATGTATCTGTTTAAACATCTAAATAAAACGAGATATGTATGTTGATTTGAGTTATATATAAGAATGTTTTCGTTTTGACTTTTCGGTGTTTTGAAAAGGATAAAGAGGAATGTGATTAAATAGAAATACACAAAAATATTATATTACCACACATGATAAGTTATGGTGGGGATGGTCGAGCTAACCCTTGGGAGACCCCATGTCTCTGAAGTGCTGCCCTACATAGCCCTTTGCACAAAGCAAGCATGGGGCCTCAGACATATGTAGTTCTCCCTTAGGATCAGGGAGAGGCGAATTCAGGCAATTTTGGTACGGTTTAGGCCAATTGGTTGGTTGGTCAGCATCTTGATATTCACTATTGCCGTTAAGGTAAGGTTGTTGGTGTTGGTAATGTCTTGGTGATGTTGTAAAAGGTATAAGGGAAGCGAAAGTTAGCCTACCCAAGTCGAGGAGACCATGTCCTGATTAAGATCACACACCATCTAGATGCGAGGCAAAGCGGAAAGAGTGTCTTAGGTGAAAAAAGTAAACAAACCACCCATTGTAGAATGAGCTTGAAAGCTTAGGTACCGTGCATAGACGAGAAGTCCATAGGTGAAAAAGATTTGTATGCTCCACAATATCTCGGGTGTCGTTACGTCCCTTGAGTTGAAAAAATGGTTTGAGTGAGGTGGATGATAAGCTGAGGTAAAGAGCTTATACAAGTGAGTGTTATTGACTAAAGAGAACCTACCCTAATAGACACGTCATGGACCAAACAGTTCTTTTGAATGAGGCTTTTATTGACGAATATAGACTGATCGATGCGGGAGGAAGGGAAGTCGACTAAGGGTATGATTGTTTATCTGAGGTCTTCACGAAGCTGATAAATGCCGAGAAGCTTCGATACAGGGCTGGACGTGTATAGTCGTCTTCGATGGAGTCAGTTATTTATAGTAGCCAGAGATGATTTTAGTGCATAGCTGTCCTTCGGGGGAGCAGTTATATATAATATCAGCAATAATTGTGGCACTATAGCTGTCCTGCGAGGGAAAGAGCAGGTCTATTATAAGGTAGATAGCTAGATGTCCTTTGATGTGAAGATCTAGTTTTGTCGAAGTTTGACTCAAAAGAAAATCCATAAGAATACAAATTATTTTAATACTTTTGAAGTCAGGGATAGCCAAAAAGGAGAAGCATCATCAAGGGGAGGTGAAGACAAGTGATTTTGATTTTATTTTGAATACTAGGAAAAACAAAGGGTATGTATGTGCGGTAAATGAGCTCAAGGAGACGAGCAGTAGTATTAGGATAAGAAGTGATATAAATAGATTTCAAACAGTAGATCGAATGTCAAAGATGAAAGGCAATAGGGTGTTCAGGCTCAGTTTACATTAAGCGAACCTAAACGATAAGTGCCGGACCATAGGTGTGAGTGATTATATAAGGCCCAATCAATTGGGAGACAATTTTCCACGTTTGCCCCTTTTCTAGTTTGGTGAACATGTTGATCTCTCTTTGAGGACAAGATCACCAAACCTTAAAGGTTACGGTCATGAAGTCGCTTTATCATAGCCCGGCTTGATCTTTTTGAGGATTGAAGGTGATCAGAGCTTGATGTCAGACGCGACGTTCGTCACGAAGCTCCAATTCGGCGCTAACGCTCTTGGCGGAAGGTAAATCACGTTGGTGAAATATCTGAAGAGTATTTTACGGGAGGTATTTGTACTTCGGAGAGGCAGGAAGCTCGGTACAGTCTTTAACCAAAGAAAAAGGTGTGCGCCAGTTAGCTAGAGGTACGGGCTAGTCGATAAGCCAAAGGGCAAAGGGATGTGATGGTGCCAAGTTCTTCCGGATTCTTGACCCTTTCATGAGGATTTGTTTTAGGGTTTGATTAGAAGATTCAGCCTGACCATTGGACTGCGGATAGTAGGTGCTGAGTAGAACTTAGTTTGATACCAAAGTTGTCACAAAGGTCTTGTAACAACTTGTTTTTAAAAGATTTACCATTATCTGTTATTAGGCGATGAGGAAACACAAAAGACAGATAATGTGATGGTTAATGCATTTCGACAATTTTTCTTTTTTGATTGAATGAGTGGAATGGCCTCCACCATTTTGGGTTAATATTCGGTGGGCTGTTGATTATCCATGGTGACGTGTGAAGAGGTCGGGAATCTCACCAATAAGTCTAAACCCATTGTGAGAAAGGCAAAGATCTGTGCGACCTGCAAGCGGATGGGCTAGGAGTATGTGCAGGTTGGCCATGTTCGTTGAACATAACAACAAGCTAACATATCGTAGCAGTCGTTATTGAGAGTAGGCAATAATAACCTAGGCGAAGGATTCGTTAGCCACGGAAAAGGCCCTAAAATGTCCACCACAAATCCCATCATGGATGGTTGGATGGTATAGGTGCCTCCGCGCCGGTAGACAGCGAAGGAGAGATCCACAAAGCCACCGTTATAGAGGAGTCCCCAATGACAAATAACGCGAAACACTTTAAGAAAAGCCATGTTTGTGTTACTAGTAAGTCAGGTGGGGAGGACCGAGATTGTAAGGTAGTCGTGTGAAGTTGCGTGGGGTACATGGTATCCTGGAATGTAGTAGGACACAGTATTTATAACAAATACCGGGGTTGAATATGATGGGGCAAAAAGTTGTGGGACCACGACGAATAATCCGAGCAGTCTGGGCGGCCGGGAAATGCGAGGCTAATGAGCCATAGTATCCGCAACATTGGTAGTGGAGCGGGGAAGGGTTTGGATAGAATGTGAAGTAAATAAGGCTTAGAAGTGAACCCACATGTGTTGTACTTTGAAGTTCTTCAATTTACATTGCCTAGACGCCCATAAGCTTGATGAATACCATTGAGAGTCGCCAACGATAGTAATTAGATTTATGCCTTTAAGTGTAAAGACAACTGGAGACCAGCACAAGGCCTCGGTATCGTGTATTATTAGTGCAAGGGAAATCATGCCGGCATTGAAAGGAGGCATAGGGTCAGTGTCGAGAGGAATGAGAACAACGCCGGCTCTCCGCCCGCGGGCATTTAGTCCATGAAAGAAGAGGGTTCATTTGATGATCCTCCCGGAGTGACATGAAAGAGTGGCGATGAGTTCGCGGGGAATGTAACTGGTAAATTGTTTCCCAGGGTTTAAAAGGGGCTCAGCAAGTTGGTCTGCGAGAGTTTCCTTTGATGACCTTCGTTGTATAAAACTCAAGGTCGAGGGCTGGTGCGGAGCATGACCATCGGGCGATTGCGTTGGTTAGATGTGGTTGGCTACATAAATGAATGGGGTCGTTGTTGGTGCTGGACAAAAGTTTTGTGATCAGGTAGGTAGTTTTGCTTTTTTTCCGTTTTTTCTGCGGGTTTCTTTTTTTTTTTTTCCTTGGGGGGGGGTTTTTTTTTTTGGGTGGCCGTTTTTTTCTTTTTTTTTTTTTTTTTGGGGGGGGTGTTTTTTTTTTTTTTTTTTTGGGAGGTAATGTCGGAGTTTGGTGGCTACGAAGATAGTGCCAGGCACAATTTTTTACCTGTGCTATCTAGGTTCATAATCCACGAGGGTAACGGACTTATATAACAACCAGCCTGCCCTCGACGGCCGATGAGTCCGATGTGCGAGATAGCGCCTATAGAGGGCAGTGGTGTGGTAGTGGTGGCAAGATAAAGTAGCGAAGGCGGCCGTCCACTGGAAGGACCGGGATCACGCCACAACGGGTGGCTGCAACGACAAGAGACGGATTTGAGAGCTTCGAGGTTTGGTGAACTCTAACTCCATTGAACAGGCAACGTCTTTTTTAAGAAGGTGATGGAGATCGATAAGGGTGAAGCGATACGAGAGTTGGGAGAGTGTGAACGCCGGCATTTGGATTGAAGTAGTTTACCCTGCAAAAATACGCACTTGTTTGAGGTTCTGGGGGGTCGGAATTTTCTAGGATAGCTTTTACTTAGATGGGGATCGACCTCAATGCCAGCAAAGAAGAGATTTAAAGCGAGAAGTCCCGAAAGGACACCAAAAGACAATTTTTTGGTAGAAGGCGGACAGCATATTTGTAACAGCGATCAAAACTAATGGTAAAACATGAGTGTTCACCTGCGTGTTAGAATTGCCAAGAAGATTCATCGACTATCTTCAAGAGGCTAGTTGTGCATAATGTCATGAAAAAATGTAGTCATAGCCGCTGATAAGGTCGACCAGCAATTATTAAGGCAAATGGCATTACACGGGGTAACAGAAGGTTCCCAAGGAGTTACGAAGCAAAGAGTTTTGTGTGATCGGCAGGGGGCAACCAAAATTGGTGTATCCTAAAAATCAATCCATGAGAGAAGAAAGCATTTCATGACCGCAGGTCGAGAGAGGATCAACAAGTGATCAATTACTTGGGAGGGAAGTATCCTTAGGGCAAGTGAGGTTAAGTAAGATCCCAGACATCCGTTGCATATCGAAGTCCCCCGTTGCTTTGTGACAGCGTTTAAGATGTTGAAAGCCATTGAGGATCGTCAATAGGGCAAGATGAGGAAACAGAAGAGTTTTCAATTGTTTGAATCTTTCTTTGACCAAGAGGGCCAATGCGTGGATTGATGATTTTTCCATTTTTTTTTTGACTGGTTTGGAAGAGGCGGTTAGCGTGATGTTATGGACGGTTATGGTAGGATCACTTCCTGGTGTCAGCGGAATTAAGACAAGCGAAAGCTTGCGTTTGCGGAGCACGGAGGAAAGGAAGTAGTCAAGGCGACGGGTTTGATTGCGTTGTAAGGGATCTCGATCTTCACTATGTGAGGATCTCCTCGTGTGGATGTTGATTTTTATAGTAGATTCGTTCGATGGTTTGTGTCAGATGGTAAGGCTGTTGAATATTAAGAATCCTCCGCCCCCCTGCAACAAGTCAGCGAGGATGGAGTCTCATACCCCCCGCCCTCCTTCACCACTCCCCAAACCCCCGCCCATCCCCCACCCGCCCACCCTCCCTACCAACTCCCCCCCCACCACCCCTCCCACTGCCACACCCCACTCACCCTGACGCCCACACATTAATCAAGGCGAATCCTCTTCGATATGTTGGTGATCAGAAGGGGAAGAGAAGCATGGGTCCTACTTTCGCGTTGTGATAAGTGGAGAGGGGGACCTATGAAGATAGCATTATGAAAAAAAAGTTAGGCAGGGATGGGATAGAGTCAGGTACCATCGATTCTGTGGGTGATGATGGCAAAAGTGGGTGATGGTGATGATGCGTCGGTTAGGGGCGACGTCGTCTTCTTACAAGAATAAGCTGACGCGGGTTTCTCTGTAGGGTTTCAGGAAAAGGAGACACTGTGATCATATGTTTGGTTGAGGTGATGGGGAGGATGCAGCGAGTCGGGCTTGTTCATAAAGGACCAAAACAAAGCATTTCAGCACCGCGAGTCAAGAAGGTGAGGGACGAAAGCGATGATTTCCGGGATGTTGGAAAATCGGATGGAAGGGAACCACCCCAAGAGGAGGTTAAGGTGGTAATGGCAGAGGCGTCAACACCCCATCGCTTAGGTTGGTGCGAGGCAATGGGTGGTCATAAGAGATTACCCCCCCCCCTCCCACACACTGGGTGTAAGTGGGATGGGGCATGTAATTGTTTACTCCTACGGTGTTAGGGCACAGAAGCACCTGCACGTTCTATGGCGGGTACTCCCCCCGCCATACGGCGTTGACACCCATCTCTACGGGTCGGCGGGTTGATGTAGCTGCGGGGCCCGGGCAAGTGGTTTTACGACGGTGGTTCATCAGTTGAAGGCGTAGGCCGTTTGAGGTGGATGGGTTTGAGTTGGTACATTTGAAGGGATGGTTGGGTTGACACTAATGTATGGGTGTCTTGATTGGTCTACGCACATCGTTAGGCGGTTGTATAAATATTGCAGGTTTTAAAGGGGGGCGAGGGGAGGGTAGCTTTTACGGTGTAGGACTTCCCCTGACTCAAATTTTATGCATTCTATGTAACGTGGGGAATGATCCCATGGCCCGGATCCTAAGGGACGAATCACCCCCCGCCCCCGCCCAGAAAGAGAAGATATATCTTGCAACTCTCCCTCAGAAGGAATAGAGAGTTCGGGTAAAGTTCGTGGTCCTACCCGAAATGTTGAGGATCCCGGTGCCTAAAGGTAGAGGGTAATAGCGTCATTTGAATGACCGCAACATGATGGGGTTGGCACACATGCAACTAGAAGGGATATTCATGTTGGAAGGGCTTTGTGAAGCGATTGCATGTTGTTTGGCTGGGCGCCCCGTCAATCATAACACGACGTTACCCGGAATCCAGGACGTAAGCGGAGATGAAAAGGGTTAGGTCAAGGTCTTCTGTACCAAAGTCAACAATTTTCTTTGAGACACTGATACAGCGGCTTTGTATTGAGAAGAAGTGTTGGGGCGGTGGGTTGTTTGTGTGAGAGCAGGCAAGTGATTGGGTGTTTAGAATGGACCATAGCAACGCGGCAAAGGGCAGGGTTTCATTAGGTAGTGACATTCGATCCCCTGAAGAATTTCAACGATGAGCTGTGATAGATTAGACGTATGAATAGATATAGTGTCATTGTGGGGTGATTGATGAAGCTTGTTGATTTCATAGCTCGATGGGCAGCTCCATGAGCGAGGGGGGGTAAGAGGGTGGAGGGGGTCCACGATAACCACTTTGGGTGATGGTTGCCAATTGGGATGCTGGACGGAGAAGGAGAAGAGGATTTGCAGGGTGTTTTCCTTTTGCTTTCCCATTGTTTTTTTCTTCCCTCGAAGTAGCCAAACTAATTCATCTTAATCCTCGAGGTAGACAGAGATGAGGACGATGGTTGGGATAACTCATGGTGTCAAGAGGTGGGGTTGTAATAATGATGATCTTGGGTGAGGCGGGGGGGACAGCTTTATCAGTAGAGGGAATTGAAGCAACGGTATCTCCCTTCGTAAGTTGTCTTTCTGCAACCTTCTATCTTGGGAGAGGGCGAGAGAGGTGACTGACGAAGAATGGTTTTTTTTTAAAGCTTTGCATCCTCCACATCATGTCTGGTGTGGCGGTGATAAGCGCAGATCTTAGACTAATCATAACCGATAGGTCGGAGGTTTAGAACGGGTAATAAGGTACAATGGGGGGGTCGGGAAAACTGGTCGCCTTCTCTAATAACATAGCAAGGGGATTTTGGGCTTAAGATCCTTGAGGGGGCCAAAGCAGAAGAGGATGCAGGGTTTATTGATGTCTGGATTTTCGATAATGTTTGGGTTTATATGGTGGTTAGTGCGGGTGGTGGTTAGCCAAATACAGCTGACACGACCGGTGTTCTTCCTGTTGGTGTTTCAGGAAAACCGAGACGCACTGTGATCATTATGTTTGCGTGAGGTGATGGGGATCGAGCGTATGTCGCCTTGTTCATAAGACCAAAATCAAGCCTTTCCAAGCACAGCGATCAAGAAGGTGAGGCGAAGCGATGATTTGTCAGGTAATTGAAAATCCGGATTTGGAAGGGAACCACACCAAGAGGAAGGTCAGGGGTAATGGAGGAGCGTCAACACCCGCATACGTAGGTTTGTGCCGGCAATGGGGGTGGTCATAGAGATTATCCCCCAGACGGTCGTAGGTGGGAATGTGCATCGTAATTGTCTGTACTCTACGGGGTAGGGAAACGAACTAACGTTATAATAGGCGGTACTTCGCAGCATAAGGCCGTTGAAGAGAGAAACATCTAGCTAAGGGGTCGGAGGTATGGGATGTTAGCTGCGGGAAGGGAGTGGTTTTACGACGTGGTGTTCATCAGTTGAAGGCGTAGGCGCGGTTGAGGTGGATGGTTGATGGTACATTTGAAGAGGATGGTTGGGTTGAATGTAATGGGTGGTCTTGTTGGTATAAGCACATCGTTAGGCGGTATAACATATTGCAGGTTTTAAAGGGGGGAAGGATAGCTTTTACGGTGTAGGACTTCGCCTCGTACTCAAATTTATGCATCTATGTAATGTTGAGGGAATGCATCCCATGGCCCGGATCAAGGACGACCCAGCAATTATATTATATTGCAACTCTCCCTCAAGGACTAGAAGAGTTCGGGTAAGTACGTGGTCCTACACGAATGTTAAGGATCACGGTGCCTAAAGTGGAAGTAATAGCATCATTGAATGATCGCAACATGATGGGATTGGCACACATGCAACTAGAAGGGATATTCATTTGTTGGAAGGATTTTGAAGAGATGATATTTAGGCTGGTGCCCCCGTCAATCATAACATGACGTACCTGGATATCCCAAACGTACACTGAGATAAAAAGAGCAGGGTCAGGATCTTCGATACCAAAGTCGATAATTTCATCTTCAGAGAAACTGACTGTAGCAGCTTGTGGTACAGAGACGGAAGTGGTTGGGGTGGTCGGTTGTTTGGTGAGAGAGGCAACGTGATTGGGTGTCAGAATGGAGGCAACGGGTAGGGTTTCATTAGGTAAGACCTCGATCCCCTGAAGAATTTCAAACGAGAGCTTGTCGATGAGATTCAGAAGTCTGAATGAGATCATATAGTGTCATTTTTACGAGTGATTGGTGAAGCTGTTTGATCATGGCTCGATGGGTAGCTCCATTAGAGACGGGGTAAGTAGGTCCATGAATAACCACTTTGGGTGGTGGTGTAATCGGGATGTTGGATGGAGAAGGAGAGGACGCAGGTGTGCTTTCTTTCGCTTTCTCATTGTTTTTCTGCGCTCGAGTAGCAACAGTAATCATATTAATTTCGTAGACCTGAGATGAGGAAGATGATTGGGATAAATCATGGTCTTCAAGAGGTGGGGTTGTAATAATGACAGATCTTGGTGAGGGCGGGGACAGATGGTATAGTAGAGGGAATTGGAGCTAAAGGGTCTCTCCACTTCGTAAGTTGTCTTTCTTAACCTTTGTATCCGGGAGAGGTGACTGACGAAGGATGGTTTTTAAAGCTTTACATCCCTCCACATCATGCCCCAGTGTGCGGTGATAGGCACAGATTTTAGACTCATCATAACCTATAGGTCGGGGTTTAGACGGGTCATAAGGTCTAAGTGGGGGTAGGGAAATAGTCGTATTCTCTACCAACATAGCAAGGATTTTGGCGTAAGATCCTTTGAGTGGGTCAAAGCCGGAGGAGGATGATGGTATTGGTTGCGCGGGTTTTGGTAATGTTTGGGCGTGGTTGGTTCATATGGGTGATGGTTTAGCCGAGGGGTGTTGACACGTGTTTTTCACTAAATGTGGTTTCTTTGGCGCAGAAGCTACATTCAGCTGGTTAGATGATAAAGCTACAGATGACGTGGTAGTGGGACACAACCACGGAGAAAGGGGAGTAGCAGAGAATAAATCCTTTGATGAATGGAGTTTGTTTAGAGTTGATAGGTGGACCGGATGCGTGGGGTGATAATGTGGATATACCCTTTGATCCCTGTATGGGTGCAGAAGGCATAGGTCGTTTTAAGAGAAAACACAGGAGGTATGATATATTGGTGCAAGGTGGAAGGATGAGGTCCCAATATGGAAGGTAGGTACGATGATGATGGTTTTGATTGTGGATAGAGGCACAGGTTGAGTGTGTCTCCCTATGTGGCAGGGCGGCTTTATTCTTGGACAAATCTAGTCACTTAGGCGGGTGTGTTAGATTGGGTATAGGGCAAGGTCCCAAGCATAGGGGAAGATTTGGCTAAGTTAATAGAAGTGGATGGGGCATTTGGTAGAGGTGACGGGGGTGAAGGTGAGAACATGGGCATTTTAAGCTTCTGTAAACACTTTGGGTATATGGTGGAGGCCTCAGGATCGGTCATTTGCATTTGAGTAGAATAAGGGGTACTCAAACATTCCCATAGGATTCGTCTATGTTCTAGAGAATGATAGTCTTCAGGTTTGAATTGTAAATTTGGTAGGGAAGAAAGGTGGGTTGTGATTCTAGTCCACTGTGGGTGTGATACAGGGGGTAGATGAGGTACTGTATCAATAGATATTAAGAGGTCGACCGGTTGTTGAAAAGATTTAGGCGATGAAGGGACTAATAGGCAGGAGGGCATGTTTGAGAGGGTCTGTCATGGTTAAAGAATTTGGAGATGTCGGTGCAAGGGATTTCTCGTCTAAGGATGTCAAAAGGAGTGGCGTACCCTCCTCTTGTGCAGCAAGAGTGGTAGAAGGAGAAGTTTGGGAAATAGATAGATTAGATAACATCCGCTCGCAGTCTTGTAGGGATGTGGTATAAGAAGACTCATCGATGGGAAGAGAAGTCTGGGCAGTTAACTCCTTTATGGGGAAAAGGAATGATTTCGCTTTGGCTTGATGGTGGTAAAGGAGGTTCGGGCTCCTGTGTTAGTGAAGAGGCTTGATTCAAAATTTTCTCAATAGAGGCTTTTGGCTGGGTATCGAAGACTGCATGGATCTCATGAACACTCTCCGCAGCTAAGATATCCTGGTTTGTGTTACTGTTGGGAGAGTGATTCGGGAATGGTTTGTTGAAGATTTTCAAATTTCGGTTGGCAGGGGCATTAGGATTATCGAGGGTTATATCCCCCTACGTCAACCATTTCCTGCACTATGTTTTTCAACATCTTGCAGTTTTCATGACTATGTCCTTTTACAACGGTGAAAGTTACAGAAGTCATTTTCTTTGTACCAGGAAGGTATGGCGCGAGTGGAATCAAACCTGGAATGAGGTTTAATAGGAGGCAAAGTGATAGCTCTGGCTTTGAGCAATTTTTCCAAGATGACACCATAGGTTTCTCCTAAGGGAGTGTAATTGATGGGCTCAGGCTTTGTACTTATAGGTGGTTTTTGGTGGAGTATTGGACGGCGCTTGAGATTTGACCATCACCGCGTGGACAGCTCCTTTTGATTTAGAAGAAGTGGACGCGTGAGGAGTGGTGGCATTTGGTTTATTAGTAGAATCAGGAGATTGGAAATTGGGGTTTTTGTTGCACAACTGCAATTTCTCTTCTTCTAAGGCTCGAATTTCTAGTTTCCGAGCCATGGTAAAGGCCTCATCAAATGTGTGGAAAGTTTGAATTTGAAGAGTAGGAGAAATGTGCTTAGCACATGCCCGCGTGAAAAGTTCGATAAGTTCAGTCTAAGGCAAGGCATATGTAAGCTGGTTGATAAGGCCGCGCCATCGTCTGATGAAATCTGCGATAGATTCGTCTTCGAATTGTCAAATGGCATAAAGGTCGGTGATGGATACTTTCTTAGCAATGTTAATGGAGAAGTGATCCAAGAAAGATTGGGCTAGTTGGTTAAAATAGAAGATTGAGTGCTGGGTTAAAGCACTGTACCACTCCAAGGTGGGTCCTGATAAGGACATGGGAAAGGTGCGGAGTAACAAGGCATCATCATGAGCGATCAAATAACAAGCATGTCTAAATGATCGCAAGTGTTGTTGAGGGTCCTCTTTACTGTTAAAAACGGGTAAATTTTGGTAACTCCCATTGAGGAGGATATGAATGAAGGGGGACAGAAGGGTGAATGGGCTCCTGACAAACTTGCTCGTATGTCAAGGCGCTATGACTTCCTGAAACAGAAGCCTCCAGGTTTTGCATTTTGTCCATCATTTGTTTAATTACATTAGTTGTTGGATGAGATGATGGTGTGGTTGTGGTAAACGGAGGCAAATTGGGCCAAGGACCACCGCTAGACACTAGTGGGGTTAAGTGTTGATAAGGTGTGGAGGATGAATATGTTGAGGCAAACCGAATAGGGATGTCCCATATAGGATGTTGAGGTTACTGGATACGTGTATGGGAATGAAAAGGTAGGCAGAGCTTGAGAAGGAAAGCTCGTGTGGATAGGTGGCAGAGAGCAAGTCATGAATGGAGTAGTCTGCAAGAGAGATGAGGTAGGGGTGGTTGGTGGTAATGATATGTGGGGTCCAAGATTAACCCAATGGAAAGCCAATCTGAGCCGTATGAACCTATGAAGCTATCGGATTGGGAGATGGGGCTAAAGGTGCAGGAAGCAAGGTGGTGTTATCAGGCGGAGTGGGCACTAAATGAGCAGCTATACTAATAGGCATGCCAACAAGGAGCTGACCATCAGGCGTACAGCGAGGGGCATGAGACAAATAGTATTGTATAGTACTAGGATTAGCATCCAGAAATTTGGAAAAGTCCTTATCTCCCACAGGAATTTTAGGAACCTCGCTGGTATCTATAGGATTCCCCCACAGAATGTGAAGGGGGTGATTCAGGCAAAGAAAACAGAGCAAGCATGTGAAACCATGGCGGCGGCTTGCTTTCAAGTGATAACAACCATGGACAGGAGTTCACAGTAGGATTATTAATCTGTCAGGAGTAGAAACAAACTCAGACTGGTAAAATTGGTAGGTTGCTGGTTTGCCAGGAATTGGAAAAGACAGTAACCGATGTCGGTTTACACTATAGCTGACGTCGGTCAGGTAACTGATGTCAGTTGTAAGAAGTTTGGGCTAACAAGATATAAAAAGACTACTAATTTGATTTTTAACAACGTTTAGTATACTTGTCCAATTATTGATCACAAAAGACAGAGTATGAGAAAGAAAACAGAACTAAAAACAAGCAAGATGCACACACAAAATCCAGAGATTAACCCTAGGGTTAATTTTAATTATCGTGGGATTATGCCTTTAGACGTAGAATGATGTCAGAATCCTAAACAAGAGACTTAGGGGAAATGTCAAGTTGTTTTGGCTTATAAGGTTACCTCAATCAGGCGGAGGAATACCACGGAAAAAGGGGGATGTTTGAGCTGTTGTGTTAATTGTGAAGTGATTTGGTATGTGTTGTGTAGTGAAAGTAAGATTAATTTCCTGTCAATACCATGGATATCACCCCCACGTGTATGACCTGTTACTTAATCTATGTTTACTAGAATTGAAAAATAACAAGCAGGAATGCAATGCACGTGTTTTAAACCCAAATCGAAAATGATATTCGATGAAGCACAAGAGATGACTTTCACTAATGCGAGATGTAAAAGCAAAGCAAGTTCTTTTATCAAAATAATACAAAACCTTTTGAATATCTTTTTTTAAAAGAAGAAAACAGCAAGTATACTCCCCTATATGAAAGTAAGCAAAATGAAAGAAACCCAAAATGGGTCCCACCGGGCGTGCCAAAATGTTTCACTCGGAATGTTTCGTTCCTTTTAGAAACAGATAAGGGTTGGGGCTAGGAGGAATACCTGTAGAATGTCGAGATGATGTGCGCGTACCGTAGAGAAAGATCAGGCTGACTGCGAAGAACTCCTTTTTGTCTTGGAAGGACTACCTGCAAATAAGAACACAAGACCACAAGATTTTTATTAGACAATAAATGAGGAAACTACCTTGGGCCCAGGAAATATAAAACTTCCTTTCGAAGGTGGTCAGTTTCCCTGCTAATATGAATTAACACAAAATACTGTAAAGTATCAGGTTAAATTACTTCGTTGAACTGGGTAGGGGAAAGGCTGGTTATTGGTTATAGTTAGGGTAACTGATGCCAGTTACTGATAACCGATGGCGGTTACTGATGATCGATATCGGTAGAGTCTAGGATCTGAAGGTTAGTTGCTTTGTGGGGTGGTGGTGTTATTTGGTAGTTGTGTTATTTGTAGGGCTATATATAGGTAATATTAGGAAATAGGGTGATGAGAGGTAGATGAATGACAGTTAGATGCAATGACACATTGTGTAGTGGATCCAAGAATAGATTTGTGAGGACTTATGATTCAAAAATTTGAAGAAATGTTATTAAAGAGTACATGCAAGAAGTAGCTTACTGATTATTCGCGGAGATGCAAGTCCAAGAGCTCTGATGGCAAAGACAGAACTAAGGTAGGATGGTCTGGCACACCACAGATCAAATCAGCTGAGTATCACAGGGCTCTTGTATCCAGTTGCAGTCCTGGGCTTGCTCTCCCTTGCTGCTAACTCTCCTTGTCTCTTCACTTGTCTCTGCTCAGTCAAGTAAAGATCCGGGTTTTCTCGATCTCTCCTGATGCTCTTTCTTGATTCAAAGAATCCTTTTCTCTCATCCAAAAATGAAATTCTGATCCTTTGTTTTTGGTTTGGGGAGGCCATTTACAGGGAACCGATGGCGGTTACGTAACCGATGGCGGTCGAGTAGGAACCGGCATCGGTAAGGAAAAAGTAGGCTATTTTTAGTAAAACAGCCCACCTTCCTTGCTTTTCTCCCGAGAGATTAGTTGTGGGCTTGGTCAAGTGACTAGAAGGTCGGTTTTAGGTGTGAGAAAGGGGTCCTTAGTCATGGGTGTAGGTATAGACCAAGTTTTAGGTTTTAATTAGGTTAGTTTAGGATTAGGGCTAGGTCATGATGAGGTGGCAAAATGGTGGGTGGCAGGTGAGGTGATGGGGATTTATCAATTACAAGGTAATTAATAAATAATTGTTTAAGGTTTAGGTAATTAGGTTAGGTTGTGAAATGGGATGCGGGTCACAAGGGGTCGTAAGACATGAATTTGGTGTCTACATTAGCCCCTTATTGTCATGTAGCTTGTGTTGTAAAGCTGCGCGGACAATAATATGAAGTGGTTTCTCCTGTTAAGGATATAGGTAAACCCCCTCAAATCTATCACGGATTGAGTGAACGGGAAATCAGGGATAGGGTTGATAAAGGGTACATGTTGTAGAGAGGATGGTAAGGTGGTGGGGGAGGTCCAAGGCAGCAGACGCATGTTGAAATGCAATAGGGCGACTAGGGTACATGATTTGGCGAGCAAACCAGCAATGTATAGGCAAAGGTCGATAGTTTATCCAAACAAGGGTTATATAATCCTGGTATCCAAGGCATAGGAAGTAGCTCCAGGGTATATAACAGGTAAGGTATAGGAATGTTTAGGCGTGTTCGGTAGTACCAAAATGGTTGGTTTGGTTGAGATAAACGTCACGGTCTAGGTCTAGGCAAAGTTGGTTGACAGATCAAGTCAAGCACCCTAATCATGCTAAAACAAGAACAGGTGAGCTCGATTGAACAAAAGGTACAGGATGGATGGATAAAATAAAACGTTGATTGTGGGTATGGTATTGAAGTGATACGGCCGTGGGTCGGGCCAAGTTGTTAGGTTACAGCCTTGGGTCGGGCCGGATGGTTATGGTGAGGCCTTGGGTCGGGCCAATTTGTTAGGTGGCGGCTTTGGGTCGGGTCGGATGGGTAGGGAGAGGCCTTGGGTCAGGCCAAATGGGTAGGTTGAGGCCTTGGGTTGGGCCAAATAGGTAGGTTGAGGCCTTGGGTCAGGCCAAATAGGTAGGTTGAGGCCTTGGGTCGGGCCAAATAGGTAGGTTGAGGCCTTGGGTTGGGCCAAATGGGTAGGTTGAGGCCTTGGGTTGGGCCAAATAGGTAGGTTGAGGCCTTGGGTCAGGCCAAATATGTAGGTTGAGGCCTTAGGTTGGGCGAAATGGGTAGGGCGAGGCCTTGGGTCGGGCCAAATGGGTAGGTTAAGGCCTTGGGTTGGGCCAAATAGGTAGGTTGAGGCCTTACGGGAACTATATGGTAACAGAGAATATAGCTGAGGAGTTGAGAGGTGTAGAGCGATTGAGATGGATCGCGGGGCACAGGCCAGGTGAATATGAGAGGATTCCTATAGATCACGTGTGGTGACAATTTGGATTTGTGCAGGATATACCCCAGGCTTATAGACCCTATATGAGGATCGATGCAGAGGCAGTATTCTCACCTCCCCAGCCAACACCTCCAGAAGGGCCTGAAGAGGTAGCATCCGATCAAAGGGTAATGGATGCAGGAACAACAGAGGCCTATAGATTATGGTGGGTAGCAGAACTGCAAGGTGTATGTGATCGTCCTGACATAGCAGTGATTACAACAGAGAGGGATCGTCTGCAGAGTTTAGTTCAGCAGCTCCAAACGCAGGTGAATGAGGCAAGAGGATTGTTAGCAGTTGTAGAGTCACGGGTGGAGAGACTAGAGGCTGGATTCCTCCATGGGAGAGGACATATTCATATATTACAGGAGAGATTGGCAGATCAGTGGATGGTACCAACAGCCGTGGTACCCTTGAGGACAGAGAGGCCTGGCGAAAGGCGTCGATGATCACGATCATCACCTGGGTCAGGATGAATCGTGAGGGTTTAAGTAAATGTTATAGAGGTATAAAAATAAAGATGTCGACCTGCATGTCGATGATAGAGAGGATGTATTTGTTTAACATCTAAATAAAACTAAAATATGTATGTTGATTTGAGTTACGATAATAATAAGAATGTTTATGTTTTTGATTTTCGGTGTTTTGAAAAAAGGATAAAGAGGAATGTGATGAAATAGAAATACACAAAAATATTTATATTTACCACACATGATAGGTTATGGTAGGGGATGGTCGAGCTAACCTTGGGAGACCCCATGTCTCCGAAGTGCTGCCTACATAGCCCATTGCACAAAGCAAGGAGGGGCCTGAGACCGATGTAGTTCTCCCTTAGGATCAAGGAGAGGTGAATTCAGGCAATTTGGTACGGTTTAGGCAATTGGTTGGTTGGTAAGAATATTGATATTAATATTGGTAAGGTAAGGTTGTTGGTGTCAGTAATGAATTGGTGATGTTGTAAAAGGTATAAGGGAAGCGAAAGTTAGCCTACCCAAGTAGAAGGGAACCATGTCCTGATTAAGATCAACACACAATCCTAGATGTGAGGCAAAGTGAAAAGAGTGCTCTGTAGGTGAAAAGAGATAAACAAAGCACACAACATAGAACGAGCTTGAAGCCCTAGGTACCATGCATAGACGAGAAGTCAATAGGTGAAAAGAGTTGTATGATCACAATATATCGGGTGTACGTTACGTCCCTTGAGTTGAAACAAATGGTGAGGTGAGGTGGATGATATAGCTGAGATACAGAGAACTTGTTACAAAGTGAGTGTTCTGACGAAAGAGAACCTACCCTAAATAGACAAGTCCATGACCCAAAAATTTCTTTTGAATGAGGCTTTTATTTGACTGAGTATAGACTGATCGATGTGGGAAGTCTACAAGGGATATTGATTGTACTATTCTTGAGGTCTTCGCAAAGCTGATCAATGCGAGAAGCTTCTGATAAAGGCTGAATGTGTATGGCTGTCCTTCGAGGGAGAAGTCTATTTATAGTAGCAGATATGATTTTAGTGCATAGCTGTCCTTCGGGGGAGCAGTCTATATAGAATAGCAGCAATAATTTGGCATATAGCTGTCCTTTGAGGGAACAGTCTATATATAATTTAGATAGCTAGATGTTCTTTTGGCGTGAAGCATCTAGTTTGGTAGGAAGTTTGACTCAAGAAAATCCCATAAGAAGGTGGTATTTTAAAACTTTGAAGTCATGGACTAGACTAAAAAGGGGTAGGCATCTTTGAGGGGAGGTGAGAATCAAACTATGTGAGCTTGATTTTTATTATGAGGTGTAGGAAACAAAGTGTATGTAGCAGTAAATGAGCTCAAGGGACGAGCAGTAGGTAGATAAGAAGTGATATAACACTAAATTCAATAGTAGAATGGTTGAAGATGTAAGGCATTAAGGGGTTCAGGCTCAGGTTTACCATTAAGCGAAGCTAAACGATAAGTGCCTGATCCATAAGTGTGAGTGATTATATAAGGCCCAATCCAATTAGGAGCAAATTTTCCACGTTTGCTCTTTTCTAGTTTGGTTACATGTTGATTCTCTTTGAGGACAAGATCACCAACCTTAAAGGTGCACTCATGAAGTCGCTTATCATAAGCACACTTGATATGTTTTTGATAGATTTGGAGGTGATCAAGAGTTGTAAAACGACGCTCGTCAAGAAGCTCCAATTGGGTGAACTGCTCTTGGCGGAAATCATCGTTGGTGAGAATATCCTGAAGAGATATTCTCAGGGAGGGTATTTGTACTTCGAGAGGCAGGACAACCTTGGTACCATATACCAAAGAAAAAGGTGTGACATTAGTGGAGGTACGAATACTAGTACGATAAGCCCAAAGGGCAAAGGGAAACGATTGGAATCCCGAGAAAGGAATAGTTTTATCTGCCAACAGGGGAGATGACCGTAAAACATTGGAAGATGTGTTCGTATTTGAGATCCCTATGACAGGAGAAACCAGTTTCAGCATTACGAGCGCGGCGGCGGGGAGCGAACAATCGTATTGGGTCATTACACCCGAGATTTGGAAACAGCTGAGCGTATCATTACGTATGGGAGAATGTAGGCAGAACATTCCTGAGGAGACAAGGTTAGCAGTAATATTAATGATTAGCGGTAGTGGGTAATTATTGCATTACCGAGGGCGAAGGGGGCAGCTTTCAAAAGACCTTATGTGTCGTTATTTGGGAGGACGATAAAAGGAAAGTGACGTTTTGAATGGCACATGCATTATTTGACGGAGATATACAGGGGTTTATGGGCTGTAGGGAATCACAGGAGACTCTGGATCGTTATACTTATTTACACTGTTGGGCTATGAGCACATTGTGTGTGTTGCGGACTAGTTAGTAGGCCGATCCATCCAGTCAGGAGAGACGGAGTCAGAGGTTGGATTAGACGATGGGTCCAGGACGAACAAGAGGCAAGATCTCAGGGACGTGAAGGGGGACATTGAAGTATTTACAGGAAGGTATGGGATGAGGTTGATGATTGCAAATATTGTTGGGGCCTTCCGAGGAACATATGGTAACAGAGAATATAGCGAGGAAATGAGGGTGTTAGAGCGATTGAGGTGGATCGCAGTTGGACACAGGACAGGTGAATATGAGAGGTTCCTATGATCACGTTTGCGGCGACCAATTTGGATTTGTGCAGGCTATACCTCAGGCTTTAGACCCTATAGACGGATCGATGACAAGCAGGCAGTATTCACTTCCATAGCCAACACCGCCAGAAGGCCTGAAAGAGGGGTAGCGCCTATCTCAGGGTTAATGGATGCGGGAAACGACAGAGGACTATAGATTATGGTGGGTAGCAGAACTCAGAAGTGGACGTGATAGTCCCGACACAGCGGTGATTACAGCAGAGAGGGATTCATCTTGCAGCGTTTGGTTCCGCAGCTCCACACGCAGGTGAATGAGCCAAGAGGATTGTAGCGGTTGCGGAGTCACGCGCAGCGAGACGAGATGGCTGGATACTCACACAGGCGAGAAGAGGGGGCGTATTCAATGTTACCGGAGAGATTGGCAGATCAGTGGGGCGGTCCAATCGCCGTGGGTACCCTTGAGAAAGAGAGGCATGAGCGAGAAGGGGTCGACAATCACGATCATCACTAGTTCGGGGATGAGGCGTGAGGGCCTAAATAAATGTATGCAAGGTTATACGAATAAATAAGAGTCCGACGCGTGTCGATATAGAGGAAGATGTATCTGTTTAACATCTAAATAAAACGAGAGATGTATGGGATTTGAGTCATAATAATAAGAATGGTTTTCGTTTGACTTTCGGTTGTTGCAAAAGGATAAAGAGGAATTGTGATTAAAAGAAATACACAATTAAATATTTATATTTACCACAAATGATAAGTTATGGTTCGGGATATGGTACGAAGTAACCTTGGAGACCCCAGGTCGATGAAGTTGCATAAATAGCCCTTTGCCACAAGCAAGGACGGGGGCGCCTCAGGAAATATGTAGTTCTCCTTAGGATCAGGGAGAGGGCGAATTAGGAAATTGTACGGTTAGGCAATTGGCTTGGTTGGTAAGAATATCTGATATTACTATTGGTAAGGTAAGGTTGTTGTGTTGAGTAAGGGATTGGGATGTTGTAAAAGGTTATAAGGGAAAGCGAAAGGTAGGCCTACCAAGTCGAGGAGAACATGGTCCTTGATTAAGCTCACACCCACAATCTAGATGCGAGGCAAGCGGAACGAGTGCTTGTAGGTGAAAACAGCTAAACAAAAACCACACATGTAGAATGAGCTTGAAGGCCTTAAGGTTACGTGAATAGACGAAAGTCCATAGGTTGAAAAGATTTGTGATGAACAACACTTATCGGGTGTACGTTACGTACCGGGAGTTGAAAAAAATGGGGAGGTGAGGGGTTATATAGCTGAGGTACAGAGAACTTATTACAAAGTGGTGTTGGACGAAAGAGAAACTACCCTAAATCGACAATCCATGACCCAAAAAAGTTCTTTTGAATGAGGCTTTTATTTGACTGAATATAGGACTGATCGAATGCGGGAAGGGAAGTCTATAAGGGATATGATTGTTTTATTCTTGAGGTCTTACGAGATGGATCAATGCGCGAAGCTTCTGATAAAGCTGATGTGTTAAGCTGTTCCTTCGAGCGGGAGCAGACTATTTATAAGTAGAAGAGATGATTTAGTGCATAGCTGTCCTTCGGGGGGAGCAGTCATATATAATAGCAGCAATAATTTGGCATATAGCTGTCTTCGAGGGACAGTTATAATAAGGGAGATAGCTAGATGTCCTTTTTGATGTGAAAGCATCTAGTTTTGTAGGAAGTTTGACTCAAGAAACCCTAAGAATACAAACTTATTTTAAACTTTGAAGTATGGACTAGACTAAAAAAGGAGAAGGCATAATCAAGGGGAGGGTGAAAGGAGAAGTGATTGATTTTATTTGATAATAGGAAACCAAAGGGTAATGTCGCGGTTTCAATGAGTAAGGGACGAGCAAGTCGGTAGATAAGAAGTGATTATAAACTTTAGATTTAAACAGTAGGAATGTCAAAGATGACAAGGCATTAAGGGTGGTTCGGCTCATGTTAAGTAAGCGACCCTACACGATAAGTGAATGATCCATAGGGGTGAGTGAGTATATAAGGCCCAATCCAAAATTGGGAGAAAAATTTTCCACGTTTTGCTCTTTTCTAGTTTGGTGACATGTGATTCTCTTTGAGGACAAGATCACCAACCTTAAAGGTACGCTCATGAAGCGCTTCCATAAGCACGCTTGCTGCATTGGTTTATGATAGATTTGAGGTGATCAAGAGCTGTTAAGACGAAGTCGTCAAGAAGCTACAATGGGGCTAACCGCTATTGGCGGAAGGAAAGATCATCGTTGGTGAGACATATCCTGAAGAGATATTCTAAGGGCGGGTATGTGTTTTCGAGAGGCAGGAAAGGCCTCCGGTACACGTATACCAAAGAAACAAAGGTTGCGTTTGTGGCATTAGTAGAGGTTTACGGGATGTAGTACGATAAGCCCAAAGGGCAAAGGGGATGTGATTGTGCCAATTCTACGTCAGGAGTATTGGACAAAATTCATGAGGGGATTTTGGTAGGTTTTATTAGAGATCAGCGGACCATTGCCTAGCGGATAGTAAGGTGATGAGAACTTAAGTTTGATACCAAAGTGTCACAACAGTCTTTGTAAAACAAAACTGGTTTTTAAAAGATTTACAATTATTTGTTATTAGGCGATGAGGAACACCAAAAACGACAGATAATGTATGGTTAATTGATTCGACAATTTTTCTTTTTGATTGAAATGAGTGGAATGGGCCTCCACCCATTTGTGTAATATTCGGTTGCTGTGATACCCAATGGTGACGTTGTGAGGGGTCAGGGTGAAATCTATAACAATAAGGTCTTAAACCCCAGTGTGAGAGAAAGGCCAAAGATCTTGGGCGGACTGCAGCGGATGGCTGGGAGTATGTTGAAGGGTGGCCTGTTGTTGACCAAAGTAACACAACGCTTAAACAATATTGTAGCAGTCGTTATTGAGAGAGGGCCAATAATAACCTAGGCGAAGGATGTTTAGCCACGGCAGGCCACTAAAATGTCCACCACCCACTCCCCATCATGGGAATCTAGTTGGATGGTATAGTGACCTCGCGCCGGTTGACAGCGAAGGAGGATGCCATCAAAAGCCACGTTTATAGAGGAGTCCCCCCATGACAACATACGCGAAACACTTTTAAGAAAAGCATGTTTGCGTTACTAGTAAGGTCAGGGTGGAGAGTACAGAGAGTGTAAGGTAGTCGTGAAATGGGGTACCAGGTTATCTGCGAATTGTAGGCACAGTATGATCATAAAACTACGGGGTTGCATATGATGGGGCAAAAAAAGTTGTTGGACACGACGAATAAATTAGAGTCGTGGGTGCGGGCGGGAATTTGCGAGGCAAGCAAGCCATAGTATCAGCAAATTGTTAGTGAGCGGGGATGGAATGGTTTGGATGAATAGTGAGTAAATAAGGCTAGAAGTGAATAAAATATGTTGTACTTTGAAGTTCCTCATTTTACATTGGTACGACGCCCCATAACTGATTGACTTACAATTGAGAGCGCCAAAGATATTACTAGATTGAGCCTAGTGTAACGCAACTTGGAAGACACCAGGGAACAAGGGACTCGTTATCCGCTGTATTATTAAGTGAAGGGAAATCAAGACGGAATGAAAGGGCATAGGTTAGTGTCGAGAGGAAAATGAGAACCACGCCGGCTCCTCCGCCGCGGCTGGCATTTAGAGCCATCAGAAGAAGAGGGCATTTGATAGACTACTCCATGAGTGAAAGAGTGGAGATGATGTCGTCGGGGAATGTAAATGGTTTATAAATTGCTTCCCCAGGTAAAAGGGGCTCCGCAAGTTGGTCTGCGGAGAGTTTTCCTTTGATTGACTTCGTTGTATACCCTAAGGCCGAGGTCGGTGAGGAGATGAGCCACGGGCGATGCGTTGTTTTAGAGGTGGATGTTGGCGTACATATATGAAGGGGTTCCGTTGTTGGTGTGACAAAAGTTTTGTATTCAGGAGGTAAATCGGAGAGCTTGGTGGCTACGAATGATAGGGGCAGGCACATTTTTACATGTGTATACTAGTGTCCTAATCCACGAAGGGTACGACTTATATAATAAAACAGCCTGCTCTCGACGTGACGAGTCCCGATGGCGAGGCATAGCGCCTATAGCATGGTCAGTGGTGGAAAGATAAAGTAGAAAGGGCGGTCGTCCTGGGGTGGTAAGCCCGGGTGGCTGCAAGAGATAGGGATGTGAATGAGAGCTGCGAAGGTTGGTGAGGACACTCCTCACTCCCATTGTGAAAGGCAACGCTTTTTTAAGAGTGATGGAAAAGAAGGGTGAATCGATCCGCGCGTTGGGAGAGAAAACGCCGGATGGATTGAGTGTACCATGCCACTGAAGCAATGTTTGAGGTTGTTGGGTGGGGAATTTCTAGGATAGCTTTTACTTTGATGGATCGAATTCAATGACACGCAAAGAGACGATAAAGCCGAGAAGTTTCCCCGAAAGGACCACAAGACACATTTCTTTGGTTTGAAGGCGGACAGAATATTGTAAAGGCGATCAAAACATAATGGTTTAAAAACAATCGAGAGGCTTCACTGCGATTATGTTTAGGACTTGCCAAGAAGATCATCGAGTAATCTTCAAGGATTAGTGTGCATAATGTCATGAAAAATGTAGGGCATAGCCCGACTGAAGGTCGCAACCAGCATTCTTAAGGCCAAATGGCCTTACACGGAACAGAAGGTTTCCCCAAGGAGTACGAAGGCAGTTTTGTGTTGATCGGCAGGGGCAACCAAAATTTGGTTGTATCCTAAAAATCCATCCATGAGAGAAAGCATTTAATGGACCCGCAGTGGAGCTCCACAAGTTGCTCATACTGGAGGGGGAAGTCATCTTTAGGGCAAGTGAGGTTAAGATTCCAGAAATCCGTTGCTGCAATCCGAAGTCCCCCCGTGTTATGACAGGTACGATGTTAGAAATCCATTGAGGGATAGTCAATTAGGCAAGCTGAAGGAAACAGAAAGAAGTCATTGAATCTCTCTTGACAAAGGAGGGCAATGCGTGGAGCATTTTCTCCGTTTTTTGATGGTTTCGAATCGGGGTTTCGAGGATGTAGGGACGGGTTAATGTAGGATTCAATTCCTGGCATGTTCAGGTAAGACCAAGCGAAAGCTTGGTTGCGCGACGGAGGAAGAAAGTAGTTGTAAAGGCGACTTGTTTCTGATGCCGTGTAAGGGATTGTCCGATCTTCACTATTGTGAGGATCTCCTCCGTGTGGATGTTTGATTTTCTATAGTAGATATCGTTCAGGCATGGTTTTGGGTTTCAGATGGTAAAGGCTCGTTAGTGCAATCAGCAATCATCCGCCGACCAAGGGTAATGTGAGGATGAGTTCGTCATCAGGAGCGCTCAAAGAAACATAAATCAAAGGCGAATCCTCTGCGATCCTGTTTGGATCCAGCAGGGGCAGAGCAGATGGGTTCCCTCATCATCGCGTTGACAGGCGCGGCCCCTCTGCCGATAGCATTTCTGACCCACCCAGTAGGAGGGATAGATTTTCAGGTCCATCGATTCGGTTGGGTGATTTGATGGGCCAAAGTGGGTGATGATGGTTTTTTTTCGGTAGGGGCAGGACGTAGTCTTCTCCAGAATACAGTGAACGAGGGGGGTGTCTCCGTGTAGGTGTTTTAAGGAAAAAACCGAGACCACTGTGATCATAGTTTGCGTGGAGGGTGAGGGATTAGCTGATGGCCCCCGGCCTTTGTCATTAAAGGACCCCCCACCCCCAACCAAAGCCTTTCCAAAGACACGATCAGAAGTATGAGGCGCGAATGCGAATGACTTTTTGTCAGGTATGCAACTCGGATTGGAGGGAACCACACCAGAGGAGGTTCAGGGGTAAAAGGTAATGGAGAGGCGTCAAAACCCCTACGTTAGAGTTGTGCAGCTGGCAATGGGATTGGTCCATAGAGCTACCTCCCCACACGACGGCTCGTACGGTGCGGCATGTGCATGTGAATGTCTGATACTCTAAGGGTGGGAAAGAATAACGTTATAGGCGGTGGGGTTACTCCCCAGCATAAGGCGTTGAAACACATTACTCTAAGGGTCGGAGGTTTGAGAGTAGCTGCGGGAAGGAGTTGGTTTTAGACGGTGGGTTATCAGGTGAAGGCGTAGGCGCAGAGTTAGTGAGGTGGATGGTTGAGGTACATTTGAAGAGGATGGTTGGGTGAATGTATGGGTGTCTTGATTGGTATAAGAACATCTTAGGGCGGTATATAACATATTGCAGTTTTAAAGGGGGAGGATAAGCTTTTTACGGTTTGTTTGTCAGGACTTCCCTCGTAATCAAATTCTATGAATCTATGTAATGTTGAGGGAGGGGAATGCATCAAAGGGACAGGATCCAAGGACGACCCAGAAGCAAAAATATATATATTGCCAACCTCCCGCAAGGAATTCGAAGAGTTCGGTAAGTACGTGGTACTACCGAATGCTTTGAGGATCGGGTGCCTACGGTAGAGGTAAATGAGTATTGAATGACCGAACATGATGGGGTTGGCACAACATGAAACTGAAGGGGATCTTCATTTGTTCGGAAGCTATTAAGAGATGATGTTGAGGCTTGGCGCCCCCACGTCAATCATAACACGACGTAACCGGATTCCGGAGTTAAGCGGAGAGAAACAAAAGGGTGGTTTAGGGTCAAGGTTCTCTGTACCAAAGTCACAACAAATTTCATCTTCTTGAGAAAATGACTACCAGCGCTTGATGGTTATTGAGACAGAAGGGTGGGGGCGGGGGTTGTTTGGTGAGGAGAGGGCACGTGATTGGGGTTTAGACTGGCCAGGCAACTAACGGCATTCTGGGCAGAGGTTTCATTAGGTAAGACCCCGATCCCCTGAGAATTTCACGAGAGCTTGTCGATGAGATTAATGAAGTCTGAATGAGATCATATAGTGTCATTTTTACGGGTTGATTGATTGAAGATTTTTGTCATAGATCGATGGGCAGCTCCATAGAGGACGGGGTGTAAGGGGGGGGGTCCACGGAATCTAAACCACTGTGGTGATGGGCAATGGATGCTGGACGGAGAAGGACGGAGGATGCAGGTGGGTTTTTCCTTTGCTTTCCCATTGTTTTCTACCCTCGAGTAGACAACCACTAATCAGATTAATTATCGTAGACCTGAGATGAGGAAGATGGTTGGGATAACTCATGGTCTTCAAGAGGGTTGGGGTTGTAATAATGATCGCCTTGGTGAGGCGGGACAGATGATTTATAGTAGAGGGGGGAATGAAGCTAAAGGTCTCTCCCTCGTAAGTTGGTCTTTCTTAACATTCTAATATGGGAGAGGTGACTGACGAGAATGGTTTTTAAGCTTGCCATCCCTCACATCATGTCCTGGCTGTTGCGGTGATAAGCGCAGAGCGTAGACTCAGCATAACTATAGGTCGAGGTTTAGACGGGTTCAGAAGGTTAGTGGGGGTCGGGAAATGGTCGCATTCTCTAATAACCCATAGCAAGGATTTTGGCGTAAGATCCTTTGCGTGGTCAAAATCAGAAAGAGGATGAGGGTATTGATTGTCTGGATTTAGATAATGGTGGGGTATGATGGTTGTTCGTGCGGGGTGGTGGTTTTAGCCAAGGGGTGTTGACACATGGTTTTCACTAAACGTGGTTTCTTTGGCGCAGAAGCTATGTTGGATGATGAGGCCGTAGATGATGTGGTATCAGGAAAAACAAACCACGGGGAAAGAGGAGTGACCGAAAACAAATTTTGATGATGGATTTGTTTAGGGTGATAGGTGGACGGATTGCGCGGGTGACGGTTGTTGTGGTATACCTGCTTTACTTAGGTGCGGAAAGGCGTAGGTTGCCTTTAAAGACAATTCAGGAGGTATGATCATATTAATGTAAAGGTAGAGGGATGGGGCCCAATCACAAGGGGTTCCCACCCAATATGGAAGGTAGGGATGATGACGATGGTTTTGATGTGTAGAGGCAAGGGTTTTTTAGGGTTGGTCATAGGTGGAGGGTTGGCTTATTTCTTGGACAAATCTAGTCGCTAGGCGGGTGTGTTAGACGGGTATGGGCAAAGTCTGGTCCCCAAAGAGTCAGGAGGGAATATTTGGCTAAGTAAAAGAAGGGACGGGGCATTTTGTCGAGGTGAGGGGGTGAGGTAGAAATGGGAATTTTAAGCTCTGTAAGAAACATTCGGGTATATGGTGAGGCAACAGAATCGGTCATTTGCATTTGAGTAGAATAAGGGGTACTCAAACGGTCAATAGGATTCGTCTTCTATCTTCTTGGAGAATGACAGTCTTCAGGTTTGAATTGGAAATTGGTACGGAAAGAAAGTGGGTTGTGATTCCAGTCCACTGTGGGTGTGATAAAGGGGGTAGATGAGGGTAGGACTGTATCATAGATATTAAGAGGTCGGACCGGATGTTGAAAAAGCTTTAGGGAATGAAGACTAATAGGAGGGGGAGGGCTGTTTGAGAGGGATCTGTCCTGGTTAAACAGAATTTAGTGATGTCGGTGGTAAGAGCTTTCTCGTCTAAGGATGTCAAAGGAGTGGCGTCCCCTCCTCGTGTGTAGCCAGAGCGGTCAGAGGGAGAAGTCGGGAAATAGATAAATTAGATAACATCGTCGCAGTCATGTAGGATTGGGTGGTGTTGGAAGCAGACTCATTGATGAGAAGGAAGTCTGGGCAGTTAGTTAGTTTTAATCTTTTTATGGGTAAAGGAATGATGTCGCTTTGCCTTGATGGTGAGAGGTTCGGGCTCCGGTGTTAGTGAAGAGGATTGATTAAAATTTTCTCGATAGAAGGGATTTTGGTGGGTTATCGAAGACTGCATGGATCTCATGAACACTCCCTCGTAAGATATCCGGGTTAGTACTGTTAGAGAAGTGATCGACGTAAGGGGAATGTTGGGTTTTAAAGATTTTCAAATTCGGTTTGGCAGGGGGCGTTAGGATGATCGAGGCTATGTTATCCCCCACATCAAACATTTCTGAACTATGTTTTCAACATCTACGAAGGTCTATCTTTGACTGTGTCACCTTCACGCGGGTGGAAGTTAAAAAAGTCTTTTCTTATTTTACCAGGAAGTATGGGCCCGAGAGTGGAATCAAACCCCGGAATGAGGTTTAACAGGAGGTCACTGGTAAAGGTAATGGCTCCTGCTTGAGCATTTTTCCAAAGATGCCACCCATATGTTTCTTATCCAAAGGGCGTGTAGTTGATGGGCTCAGCTTTGTAATTATTAGGGTGGTTGTGGAGTATTGGGACGGTGGTTGGATGGATTTGACATCACCGCGTGGACAGCTCCTTTTGATTTAGGAGAAGTGATGCATGAGGGAGTGGTGGTATTTGGTTTATTGGTTACGAATCTGGAGTTTGGAAAGTGGAGTTTAATGTTGTTGTTGCGCAAACTGCAAATTCTCTTACTTCTAAAGTGCTTCGAATTCTAATTTCCGAGCCAATGGTAACGGCCTCGGCGAATGTACGGAAAGTTTGAATTTGCAGGTAGGGCGATATGTGATCATAGAGCAGGCCGCGTAAACAGTTCGATAGTTCGGTTTGAGGAAGGCATACGTAAGTGGTGATAACGCCATGCCATCGTCCAACGAAATCGTGATATATTCGGCTTTCGAATGTCGGATGGCATACGAGGTCGGTGATTGAGGTGATTTGATAGATACTTCTTGGCAATGTAATGGAGAATGATCCAAGAAAGATTGGGCTAGTTGGTTATTTTAAAGAGCAAGATGGAGTGCTGTGGGTCACGACTGTTACCACCCCAGGCAAGGTCCTGATAAGGACATTGGGAAAGGTGCCGGAGAACCAAGGCACTCAGTAATGGGCAATCAAATAACAAGACTGTCTAAATGATCGCAAGTTGTTGTTGAGAGTCCTTTACTATTCAAACGAGTAAATGTCGGCAACTCCCTTGAGCAGAGGATATGAATGAAGGGGGACAGAAGGGTGATGAAGGGCTCCCGAAAAACTTGCTCGTATTTCAAGGCGCTCCGACTTCTGAAACAGAAGACTCACAGCGTTTAAATCTGTCTGGAAATAGAAACAAACTCAGACTGTAGGAAATGGTAGGTTCCTCGGTTGCTGGTTTGTCCGGAATTGGGGGAAAAAGACAGAGGGAAACAAACAGACGTAGGAAAGTCGTAGGGAGGACCGAGCATGGATGGTCAGGTGAAATACAAATGAGACGCTATAGACGACGGTACGTCAGGTTTACCCGAATGTCGGTATGTTCAATGAATAAGTCTGTGGAAGCGGTAACAAGATATCAAAAACGGCTGATCTGTAATGGGATTTTTTAACAACGTTTAGTAGTAACTGTCCATTATGATAACAGAAAAAAAAGACAGGGTCAGAGAAAGAAAAAAAAACTACAAACAAGCAAGATGCACACGCAATCAGAGGATAACCCTAGGGTTAATTTAATATCGTGGGCTTATGCCTTTAGACGCGATGACTGTCAGAATCCTAAACAAGAGACTTAGGGGGAAATGTCAATTGTTTTGGCTTATTAAGGTTACCTAAACGGCGGAGGAATACCGCGGAAAAAGGGGATGTTTGAGTGTTGTGTTAATTGTGAAGTTGAATGATTGGTATGTTGTTTTGCACAGGAAAGTAAGATTAATGATTGTAATTACCGTGGATATCAACCCCACGTGTATGACCTGTTACTTTAATCATGTTCACTAGAATTGAAAAACACCAAGCAGGAATGCCAATGCAGTGTTTTTACACCCAACATCAAAAATTATGTTCGATGATGAAGCAAGAGAGATTGACTTTCACTTAATGCGCAACTCGGAAAAGCAAGACAAATTCTTTAGAAATATATAACAAAGCAGCAACAGCAAGTATGCTTCATACAATGAAAAAAGGCAAGAGAAACAGAAGAAACCAAAATGGGGTCCCACCGGGCATGCCAAAATGTTTCAACTCGGAATGTTTCGTTCCTTTTAGAAACAGATACGGTTAGGGGCTAGGAGGAATACCTGTAGCTGTCGAAATGGTGTGCGCGGACCGTCGAGACAGATCAGGCTGAGTGCGATAGAACTCCTTTGTGTAGTGGAAGGAATACTGCAATAAGAACACAAGACCACAAGATTTTGAATTAAACAATAAAATGAGGAAATGCATTGGGCCCAGGAACTATACACACCCCTTTAGAAGGTGGGCAGTTGCCCGGCTAATAATGAATAAACACAAAACTGTAAATATCAATAAGTTGTTTCGTTGAACTGGGTCAGGGGTAGGGGAAAAGGCTTGGGTTGTTTTCTGGTTTTGCTCAGGAGGAAAACGCGCGGTACTGAAACCAGGTCGGTTAATGATACTGATACGGTGGGTTCTGGATCTTCTTTGGTAGCTTATGGTGTTTGGTAAGCGATTTAGGGATGATCTTAGGAAATGAGATGATGAGAGGTAAAAGAATGACGGCTTTAGATGCAATGGGCAGTTGGGTTAGTGGATGCAGAAAACGGATTGGGCGGATGTGATTCTTCAAAGAGCATAGAACAGGTTATAATAGAGGACATGCAAAGATGTGACTTATGGTTTGACAAAGATTGCAAGTGATCTCCTTTGTTGTAAAACACTTCTGGTTTCTTCACTCTCTTCGGCCGGTCAAAAAGTGAAGATCTGGATCTGTCCCTCGCTCCCAAATGATCTCTGGTGATTCAAAAAACTCCTTTCCTTGATCCAACATGAAAATTTCGATCCCTTGTTTTGGTTGGGGGGAGCCCATTTACAGGGAAACCGATGCAGTTTGCGTAACTACGGCGGTCGAGTAGGGCGGCCCGGCATCGGCAGGCCAGTCGGCCTTTTTCGTCACCGAGCCCCCCTTCCCGGTTTTCTCCGAGCGGCGATTCAGTTGCGGGCGTTGGTCAGTGGACTAGAAGGTCGGTTTTGGGTGCGAGTAGAGTACGTCCGGCGGCACTTAGTTATGGATGGGCGTCGGCCCCCGTCATCGGTCTTCCTTCGGTTTGTTTTTCGGGTTAGGGCAGGTCATGAGAGGTGGCAAAATGATTGCGTTGTTCCCTTTTATCAACTCTTTCCCCCGTCACACTTTGACCAGTCCTCCCCGGGGGTGGCAGGGTAAGGTGATGTGGATGGATCAATTACAAGGTAATTTAATACATACTTTTTGTGAAGGTTTAGGTGATGAGTTAGTTGCGAGATGAGCTGTGGGTCACAAGGGGTCGTAAAGACACAAATTGGGTCTACAGAGATGATTAGAGTGAGTTATACAGTTGTATTATGATATGTATTTTCCGCGCGGGCCGATTTTGTGTTAAGGCGTGCTAGGCAGCAAATCGTTGAGTACCTTGCAGGCCAGTAAGGCCATATAGTATCGTAAATTGTGCATTATATAAGTGTCTTTTATTCGTCAAGTGAGCTTTTTACTTTTTTTTTGCAAGGGCCCGCCAGTAGTCTCTGATTGGACATGCTTACATTGTTGGGCATTTCCGTGTTGTGTACTAACACTCAATTATTTTTACACTAAATATGGCCATTTGGTCATTGTTTTGCTTGGTTGAATCTTCTTCTAAAATTTTAAAATTGTACCGCTTGCGCAAGGCATTATTTTTCTATTGGCATTTTGACGGATTGATATGTGGGTTCTAGTGTTGCTGTGATGGTGGAATAGGTGTAATGGGATGCACCAGGGAATGGTTGGGGACCTTCGGGGACCCGCTTCGGTGTATGGGGGTACGCCCCAAGGATCACAAATAAACTAGCGGGTGTGAACCCCGTTATATGTCACTGGGGTTAGGAGGGTTCGAACTCTAGGGCTTGGCCATAGGGGCAACCGGCATCCTAGAGGGAGGCATAAGAGTTTGAGGGAGGCATAAGAGGATTTGAGGGAAGGCATAGAGACTTGAGGGAGGGCACAATAAGAGGTTTGCGGGAGGGCAGAAAGAGACTTGGAGGAGGCATTAAGAGTTTGAGGGCAGGCATTAAGAGGAGGGAGGGATATGATAGTTGGGTTGGTGATGTTCGGGATATTATGGTGAGTTATGTGATGTCTTGGTAGTGGTCTTTTGATGTGTGTGTTATATGTTACTCATGTCAGATGGAATGTGTTGTGATGTTGTGGATATGTCATTGATTACATTTGTGGAAGCTATGTACAGGTAGAATTTGTGGGTTATGTAAATTTTTATTCATGCAAATGAGGAAAAGTCTGGTGGATTGTAAGTACTCTTTTGTTTCGAGTATTAATATGTTATCATTAGATGTGTGACGAGTTACTATGTATGTGGAGGTGCCTTTCCATTCCTCGTTGAGGAACCTTTGTGGTTGATACCATCATGAAGTATATACTGTGTGCTTGTGGGAATTTGTAGTGTCCTTTTTGAACCTGATAGGGTGTTGGGTTAAGCAGTTCATGTTGGCACCCACAATAAGGAATAACCAAAAACTCTTCATGCTGAAATTTTAAAAGAAATTAAACACTAAGAATAATGCTAATGGAAAGGATCAACTAATGAAATAGTTAAATAAGAGGGGGAACTGCCAATCTGCACAGAACCTTGAAAGTTAAAATTTCGACCAAATGTGCCTAAGGCTCCAATGTGGCCGCTGCCTTTTAACGACAAAAATTTAAACCATAGGGTGTGTTTTCTTCTTATTATTCTGTTGGTACCATTTCCTTTCCTCTGGGTAATGTCGCCTTGAGGACGATGCTTTTAAAGGGGAGGAGAATGTAATGCCCAAATTCATGTTGACTCCTTTGATTCGCGACGACCGTTGTTGTTTGCTTAGCGTTTAACATGTGTGCTTCTGATGATCTTTGTTGGTTTTGACACTTTCTGATCACCGTGTTAAGGTAGATTGTGTTCTCACAGCCAGTAAGGCAGTAGATGAGTGGTTGGGTGTTGTTAGGGCGTGTCAGTTAAAAGGAAACCCATAATAATTATTATTTAAAAAATAAAATAAAATGCCACCTTGACTATGACCATGGGGGACTATAATGATATTTTTGTATAAGCGTTAAAACTATAAAATTAATAAAATGATGGACCTACGTGACCACTGGGTTCTAATATACCCAATGTATTGTCCAGGTTTACAATTGTAATTCTTCCTAAGATTAAATCTTTTTCAAAAAAAACAATAACATCAATTATGGATTGATAATTTAGGTCAATGGACATCTATGATATCAACTCAAGTTATAGAAAGCATTTTTTTTTCAATGGAATATTCGCAAATCAAATAGCTAAATGTTAAAATTAATCGAAAAGCATTTATTTAAAGAACAATATCGGGAACCATAGGCTAGGTTCACACCAATCCTCCTTTATATCGAAATAAACAACAATGGAATCTATTGCATCTTAGGTTCCCAAGAATGGATTGTCGTTTCATTGTTTTCATGTATTGTGTTTAATATTACGCCTATTCTAAGATAAGGATAGCATATAAAGTTCAACATTGGAAGCTAATGGCGTTAGTTTAAAGGGGGTAATTATTGTAGCACAACGATACACCTAAACATGAAAAAACTCATTCAAATTTGAACATTAAAAATATAGTACTATGAAGGAGATGTTGGTTGACTAACCATCATAAATCATTTCAGAAAGGGTCAACATCATTAGTCTGCATAATACATACATGAACAGTGTGCATAAAAAATTTTATAGGTGTCCTACAATAAAGGGTTGTTGTGATTCTACGTCATTATTTCAACATGGAATAAATGAAAAAGATATGGAATTTACAAGGAACACGAAAATTATAAATTCAACACAAAATTGATTTTCAGAATACGATAAATATTTATACGAATATCCATTGTGGAGGTGATTTAAATTTTTTTTATTGGAAAATATGGGGGTATTTGATGGCCACCTGCCACTTATTAACTCTTTACTAGCGTTGGGACAGTTTCTTGCTGGTGGCCACACTTCAGTTATTAATTTTGAGTTGCAAATCTTTATGTTCTGTTGACTACCGGCAATATTTCTCTGACGGTGTGAGATTTTCTTTTGATGGACTGCGGTGGAGTGGTTGAGATGCCTTGGAAAATTTCTGTTTTTCCTTGTGGGACCTGTTCGAAAACTAACATTGACCTGGTTGCATGCGTAGAGAGAGAGGCCAGCAAAATTCCTTTATGTAACAGGCGTTTTTCTCCTGGTTCCTCCTTGGCCGTAATGGGTTCGGATAGGGTGGTTTTTGAGAGCTATAGCACAAGCTATGAGTAGTGTGTTACCTCTAATTTTCATTGGTCGATGCGAGGTGTGTTTTGTCGGGGATCCACAGCCACGACTGCCAAGTTCATTTCGGGGGGGTTCCAAGATGAATCGTCATTTGTATTTTCAGGTTGTTCGTCCTGCCAAAAATAGCCAACTCAACAGAGGCAGATGTCAGCAGACGAGTTCATTAAAACAACATCCTTTCACAGAAATAGTTCTACTTTAATATGTGAATATATAGCAAAGAACAGAGAATGGGAGCTTCACATTTCTCTTAGAGGTTGCTACTTTCCTTCTTAAGTAACAAAAAAGATGAATAGCTTAGATATATTCTAGAGCGATAGCAGTACACACTAGCCGGCGGCAGGCTGTTTGCAGGTCTAGTTAGCGACACTTTTTGAGCGCTCCACCAAGCCGGCATGTCAAAACTATGTTGTTATCGGTCAGTACGAATGCATACTCACATTCAGGATTCTCCGCAAGAATTTTATCAAAATCGACTCTGTGTGACAGTGAGAGTGTACCAGGCTCCCTGATGAAATTTATTACAAAGCTTCTCTATTGCGATCCGTACGTGTTTTACGATGAACTCATGGAAGAGAATCTCATAGAGGTGGATAGGTTTAATATTCAGAAATATTCATTTGGAGCACAATTTTTTTCCAAGATGACACCATAGGTTCTCCCAAGGAGTGTAGTTATGGGCTCAGCTTTGTCTTTAGGTGTTTTTGGGTGGAGTATTGGACGGTGGTTGGGATTTGACCATCACCGCGTGGACAGCTCCTTTTGATTTAGAAGAAGTGTGATGCATGAGGAGTGGTGGTATTTGGTTTATTGGTAGAATCTGGAGTTTGGAAAGTGGAGTTTTTGTTGCGCAACTGCAGTTCTCTTCCTCTAAGGCTTCGAATTCTAATTTCCGAGCCATGGTAAAGGCTCGTCGAATGTACGGAAAGTTGAATTTGAAGAGTAGGGATATGTGCTTAGCGCAGGACCCGAGTAACAGTTCGATAAGTTCGGTTGAGGCAAGGCATACGTAAGTGGTTGATACGGCCCCGCCATCGTCCAACGAAATCGTGCTAAGATTCGTCTTCGAATTGTCGGATGGCATAGAGGTCCGGTGATAGATTACTTTCTTGGCAATGTTAATGGAGAAAATGATCCACGAAAGCTTGGGCTAGTTGGTTAAAAGAGAAGATTGAGTGCTGGGTCAAGACCTGTACCACTCCAAGGCAGAGGTTCCTGATAAGGACCTGGGAAGGTGCGGAGTAGATAGAGTAGGCAAGGCAATCATCAATGGGCAATCAAATAACAAGCATGTCTAAATGAGTCGCAAAGTGTTGTTGAAGAGTCTTCTTTTTACTATTAAAACGAGTAAATTTCGGCAACTCCCATTGAGGAGGATATGAATGAAGGGGGACAGAAGGGTGTGAATGGGCTCCCGACAAACTTGCTCGTATGTCAAGCGCTACGACTTCCTGAAACAGAAGCCTCCAGGTTTCAATCTGTCTGGAATACGAAACCAAACTCAGACTGGTAGAATTGGTAGGTTGCTGGTTTGTCAGGAATTGGAAAAGACAGTAACCGATATCGTTCTAGTACCGATGTCGGTTATACTATAGCCGACGTCGGTCAGGTAACCGATGTCGGTTGTAAGAAGTCTGGGCCTAACAAGATATAAAAGGCTTGCTAATTTGATTTTTAACAACGTTTAGTATACTTGTCCAATTATTGATCACAGAAGACAGGGTATGAGAAAGAAAACAAAACTACAAACAAGCAAGATGCCACACGCAAATCCAGAGACTAACCCTAGGGTTAATTTTAATTATCGTGGGCTTATGCCTTTAGACGTAGTAGAATGATGTCAGAATCCTAAACAAGAGACTAGGGGAAATGTCAAGTTGTTTTGGCTTATAAGGTTACCTCAATCGGGCGGAGGAATACCGCGGAAAAAAGGGGGATGTTTGAGCTGTGTGTTAATGTGAAGTGATTTGGTATGTGTTTTGCAGTGAAAGTAAGATTAATTTCTTGTCAATACCGTGGATATCACCCCCAGTGTATGACCTGTTACTTAATCTATGTTCACTAGAATTGAAAAACAAACAAGCAGGAATGCAATGCATGTGTTTTAAACCCAAATTCAAAAATTATGTTCGATGAAGCAAGAGAGATGACTTTCACTAATGCGAAACTAGGAACAGCAAGACAAATTCTTTATGAAATATATAACAAAAGCAGCAACAGCAAGTATGGCTTCCTACAATGAAAATAAGCAAGAGAAACAGAAACCCAAAATGGGTCCCACCGGGCATGCCAAAATGTGTTCACTCGGAAATGTTTCGTTCCTTTTAGAAACAGATAAGGTTAGGGGCTAGGAGGAATACCTGTAGAATGTCGAAATGGTGTGCGCGTACCGTAGAGAAAGATCAGGCTGATTGCCGAAGAACTCCTTTTTGTCTTGGAAGGACTACCTGCAAATAAGAACACAAGACCACAAGATTTTGATTAAACAATAAATGAGGAAACTGCCTTGGGCCCAGGAAATATTAAAACTTCCTTTCGAAGGTGGTCAGTTTCCCTGCTAATATGAATTAACACAAAGACTGTAAAATATCAATTAAGTTGTTTCGTTGAACTGGTAGGGGAAAGGCTGGTTTTCTGGTTTTGATCAGAGGAACCGATGCCGGTTACTGATAACCGATGTCGGTTACTGATAACTGATACCGGTGGGTTCTAGGATCTTCTTGGTAGCTATGGTGTTTGTAAGGCTGATTTATGGATGATATTAGGGAAATGAGATGATGAGAGGTAAAAGAATGACGGTTAGATGCAATGGCACGTTGGGTAGTGGATTCAGAAACGGATTTGGGAGGACTGTGATTCAAAGAGCATAAGAAATGTTATAATAGAGGACATGCAAGATGTGACTTACTGGTTTTGACAAAGATGCAAGGTGATCTCCTTTGCTGTAAACACTTCTGGTTTCTTCACTCATCTCTGCTCGGTCAAGTGAAGATCTGGACTCTGTTCCTCGCTCCCAATGATCTCTGTTGATTCAAAAATCCTTTCCTCTGATCCAAAATGAAATTTTGATCCCTTGTTTTGGTTTGGGGAGCCCATTTACAGGGAACCGATGGCAGTTGCGTAACCTACGGCGGTCGAGTAGGAACCGGCATCGGTAAGGGAAAAAGTAGGCTATTTTTAGTAAAATAGCCCACCTTCCCTGCTTTTCTCCCGAGAGATCAGTTGCGGGCTTGGTCAAGTGACTAGAAGGTCGGTTTTGGGTGCGAGTAAGGAGGCATTAGTTATGGATGTGAGTCTAGACCAAGTCATAGGTCTTAATTAGGTTAGGTTTAGGGTTAGGGCTAGGTCATGATGAGGTGGCAAAATGAGGTGGCAGGTAAGGTGATGTGGATTTATCAATTACAAGGTAATTAATAAATAATTTTGTAAGGTTTAGGTGATGAGGTTAAGTTGCGAGATGAGATGTGGGTCACAAGGGGTCGTAAGACACAAATTTGGTGTCTACAGAGATGATTTAGATTGAGATTATGACAGTTGTATTATTGATATGTATTTTACGAGCTGAGGCTCGATGTTCCGAGTGCTAGCAACTCGTTGAGGTACCCCTTGGAGGCCAGATAAGGCCACACAGTTATCGTAATGTGACATTATTATAAGTGTATTTTATTCGTAAATTGAGCTTTTTTACTTTATTTATTTTTTGCAAGGACCAGCAGTATTCTTGATTGACATGCTTACATTTTTAGGCATTTCCTTGGTTTGTGGTACTAACACTCAGATTTTTGCACTAACTATGGCCATTTGGTCAGTTGTTTTGCTTGGTTTTGAATCTTCTTCTAAATTTTAAAATTGTACCGCCTTATCGCAAGGCATTGTATTTTGCCAGTTGGCATTTTGATCGGATTGATATGTTGGTTCTAGTGTCGTGATGTGTGGAATAGGGTCATGGGATGCACAATGGAATGGTTGGACCTATGGACCCACTTCATTGTATGGGGGTACGCCCCAAGGAGTTATAGATAACTAGCGGGGTTGTTGAACCACATGTTATTATGTCACTTGGGTTAGGAGTGTTCAAACTCTATGTGTCTTGGGCCATAAGGGCAACCGGCCTCCTAGAGGGAGGCATAAGAGTTTGAGGGAGGCATAAGAGATTTGAGGGAGGCATAAGAGACTTGAGGGAGGCATAAGAGTTTGAGGGAGGCATAAGAGACTTGAGGGAGGCATAAGAGTTTGAGGGAGGCATAAGAGTGTGAGGGAGGCATATGAATATTGTGTGTATGGTTGATGTTTCGGGATATATGTTGAGTTATTGTGATGTTTTGGTAGTGGTATTTTGATGTATGTGTTACTCATGTCAAATGTATATGTGTTGTGATGTTGTGGATATGTCATTGATTCCCTTGTGGACACTATGTACATGTAGCATTTGTTGGTGTTATGTGAATTTTTTCATCGATGAAAATTGAGGAAATGTCCTGGTGGATTGTAGTACTCTTTTGTTCGAGTATTTAATATGTCAGTCCATAGATGTGTGAATAAGTACTATGTATGTGGACAGTGCCCTATTCCATTCCATATTTGAGTAAACATTTTGTGGTGTAATACAATCATGCAGTATATACTTGTGTGCTTGTGAATCTGTAGTGTCTTTTTGAACCATGATAGGGTGTTGTGTTAGCAGTTCATGTTGGGCACCCACAATAAGGAAATAAACCAAAAACTCTTCAATGATGAAATTTTTAAAAGAAATTAAACTAAGAATAATGCTAATGAAAAAGGAACTAATGAAATAATAAATAAGAGGGAACTGTCAATCTTCACAGAACCTTGAAAGTTTAAAATTTCTACCAAATGTTCCTAAGGCTAACCCTTTGGCCATGCTTTAATTGACTAAAATTTTAAAACCATAGGGTGTGTTTTCTTCTTTATCTATTCCTTGTTGCGTACCATTTACTTTCCTCTGTGTAATGTCACATCGAGGACGATGCTTTCTTAAGGGGAGGAGAATGTAATGCCCCGTTCATCGTTGCTCCTTTGCTTCTGCGACGACCGTGTTGCTTAGCATTTAACGATGTTGTGCTTCTGCTGATCTTTGTTGGTTTTGCCACTTTCCGATCACCCTGTTAAGGTAGATTGTGTTCTCACAACCTAGTAGGCAGATGGATTGGTGTTTGGGTGTTGTTAGGGCGTGTCCTGTTAAAAGGAATACCCATAATAATAATTATTTAAAAATAAAATAAAATTGTCCACCTTGACTACTGACCATGGTGACTATAATTGATAATTATTTTGCAAGCTGTAAAATAATAATAATGATGGAAAACCTAGTAATAATGACATTATGATAGTATTATCAATCAACGATTTTATTTTATTATTATTTTCCTTATGTCGATTGTTATCGACATCATCCTTTGTTATCTTTAAACTATCCTTTTAATTTGTTTGTCACAATGTCGGGAACATAGGATAGGTTCCCGCTGATCAAGCCTCGTTGCGCAAATGAGGAAGAGTATGTTTTGTGGTGGCACCACGGTTTTGGGATGGTGTTCATGTAAATATTTTATTTAAGTACTCAACCCCGTTCTCCTCCTGGGTTGACCGATCCCTCAATCTTAGAATTGTTTTAAATTACTAATTTTAAATATGGATTTTTATGTCCCCAACCGACCTTGTCTCTCCCTTTTGATCTCCTTGTGTACCATGTTTGGCATGGGGAAGGGAATGTTAATGTCAACAAAAAATTGATTTGACTAAATTTTTTTTCCTTGGTTGGCTGGAGGTGGGTGGCTTTAATAGCCACCTACCATTACATTAAAAATCCCCCATCCTTCTTGGCGTGTTCAACCTCTTTCTTGCTGGTGGCCGCACGTCATTTATTAATTCTGATTTGCAAATCTTCTATGTTTCTTGTTGACTGCCTGCAATATTCTCCTCTGACCGCGTGAGATTTTATTTTGATGGACTACGTGTGGAGTGGTTGAGAGGCCTTGGAAAATTCTGTTTTCCTTTGTTGGGCACCTGTTCCCAAACTACCATTTGGACCAGGTTATGTGGGCAGAGAGGCCAGCAAAATCCTTTTTGTCAAGGCATTTTTCTTCCTGGTTCCTCCTTGGGTGCAGTAATGGGTTCGATATGGTGGTTTTTGATGAAGCTACAAGCTAGTGAGGTAGGCGTGTTACCTCCACTTTCATTGGGTGTTGTGAGGTGTGTTCTTGTCAGGGATCCACAGTAACGACCTGCAACAGGTCATTTCGGGTTCCAAGCTGAATCGCTTCAATTTGTATTTTCAGGTTGTTTTCTTCTTGCCAAAAATAGCAAATCAGACAGAGGCAGATGTAGAGACTAGTTTCACAGAAAAACATCTCTTCACAAAAATTTCTACTTTAATATGTAGAATATAGCAAAGAACAAAGAATGGTAGCTTCACATTTTCTCTTAGAGGTTGCTACTTTCCTTATGAAGTAAAAAAGAAAAAAAGTATGAATAGCTTAGATATCTTCTCAGAGATAGCAGTACACACTAGCCAGGCGGCAGGCATGTTGCAGTATAGTAGAGACATTTTTGAGCGCTTCCAACAAGCAGGATGTCCAACTATGTTGTTATCTGTTCAGTATCGAATGCATCCTCAAATTCGGGATTCTCCTTCAAGATATTTTATCAAAATCGACTATGTGACAGTGAGAGTGTTACCAGGAGACCTGATGAAATTTATTACAAAGATTCTCTATTGAGATCTTACTTGTTTTACGATGTAACTCATGGAAGAGAATCTCATAGAGGTGGATCTGTTTCATATCAGAATATTCATGAAGCACAATTTGCTTTGCAATTATTTGAACTTGCTAGAGATACTCATGGTTGCTGCCACGTTAATTGTTGGTTTTGCCACCTTGGTGGGCCGATGATTATTGTCTACCCACGTGTATGGTTGCAGTTGAGTTGCCAAAGGAGTGGCTGTTGAAATACCATGTAGGCCCGCATGTGTAGAGTTGAATGTCTGACTTGGTTGGGTGGGACATTTGATACTGAACTCATGGGTAACCGGAATGGTTATTGTTTCTTTTGCGTGGTATTTGGGACACCGTGTGGGTGAGAAGCGTGAGTTTGGTGGAGAAATAATTTTGGGACTGCTGGGAGAAGGGGTCTGCACGTGCGTGGCCATGAGATATAGCGTTTAAAACAGGCATGATAAGCCCTAACCCTCTCTCTTAATAATTTATTTCCTTTAGTATTTGGGTAAATCAATCTCTGCAATTTTTGTTTGAATTCTGTAGAGATGGGTTTCAGATGACTTATAATTATAATTGCATGAGCTGATCTCTCTCCCCCTTTACCGACTTATCTTAATTACTATTTGACAAGAAGAAATCTCTCCAGTGATTCTCGCTTATCGATCTTATAAAGTTGGTTTATCATTTTGCCATGATTATTCCTGTGAACAGTGGTTTCTGTAGAAAATATTGTGGTGTGTGTATGAGATTTAGAATATTCCTTGTATTGTTTTTATTTGTAGAACATGGCTTGAAAACGGGAATTTTCTTGGAAGACTATGTTTGTCTTTTAATGTGGTTTGATAATGATATAAACCCCTTTAGAATTGGGGGCTTCTATTTGGGGAGTCGTACTGGTTTTACTGGTCTTTCTAGATACCATCTGACTCTTTTGATTACCGTTTACCTTGGGGATTATTGTAAACCCCCTCACCAGGCCCTCTGTTACTATTATTATTACTATGAGCTTATTTTTAGATTGGAAGGCTCCTGAAGCAGGTGTTAATGGGGTTTCTATTTTGGGACCTTTTTGAATACGGTAAGCACTCAAGACGTTAGCTTGTGTGGATAATTATATGGCTTAAGTTGAGGCACTACTTAGATCTTCGAATCGGTTAAAGTAATATTGGATACATCGAACTCTCATGAATGTGTACATTCTTCAAGTTTGATTGACATGTGATGGCCCTCGGGCATATGAATTCAGACAATGCTTGAAATATGAGCTTATAAATTATCCTATACTTTGACTTATAAGCTTGTTGAAATGCTTTTTGGTAGGAAAACAGATGAATAGGGAAGTTATGAGAACTACCCTAAAATGGATTCATACACAGCCTTAAGTAAAGGTGACAACTGCCATAATGGGACTGTGCATACCATGTATGACAGTAAGGATAGAAGTTAACCTGAAATTATTTAACTTCATTTTATAGAACAATAATTAATACCCATAAATTGGGGTATGCAAGTGGAGGTTGAATTATATAACAGGGTATATTATGTTATCAGGTAACCAGTAAGGATAAATATGTTATTTCAATACTTGGTTAACGAGTGGAATATTTTCTGGCATTTACGATGATTATTATATTAGCTAAAAAAATTGATACTTGCATCTCAATTGGGAGTTGAGATAATGTTGATACTTGTATTTATAGTGGCTTGGACCACGCTTACATATCTTAGCTAGTCAAATGTATCTTTGGCATATTACCAACAGATGACAGTATTGTCGATCATAACTCATTCTTATGAGTTGGACTCTTTTACTAGAAGAAATATATAAGACATGGTAATAAGCAACCAAAAGGATATCTAAATAATATATGAACTTGCTGATTGGTGAAATCTTTGTTAACGTAAATATACTCTTAAAATTTCAGGATAAATATCAAAATTATACTTACATATAATCATTGATTATCTATGAAGGTTCGATACTTGGGTAATATCGATGAATAATATAAGATTGATACTTGTATTTATTATATAAACTTAATGTCGTTGGTGCTTTTATTTAATTGAAAGATAATATTGTTGGATACTTATATATGTGAAGTAGGTCGAGGGTATTAGGTGAGCGTTATTATTATTACTGTAATTTAAGTATGATTGATTGCATGGTTAAGGTTGCATATATCTAGTCACTTGGAATTTTGTTCTTATGTAAGCAGATTTTAAGGAAGTGAACATTAATGAGTATGAAATGTATTATCATGAGATGTGCAGTTAAGTTTTAAATGTATGTTAGAAATTTATTTGATAGGGAGTATTGCAAAATTTTCATTTATTTAAATGCTAGATGGCATAAGTTATTAGGTGAGGTTTATATCTTATCATGCTCAGTTCTAGCGAACTGACTCTAGTCTATATTTGTGCAGATGGATTATGCGAGTAGATTAAAGGAAAAGAGTGTAAAAGTTTCATCAGTTCAAATTATGAAGTTCTTTGTAGAAAGTTCAATGCGTTGTAAATTTTGTAACTTTGATAACTTGCAAGGAGTTTAGAAGATCTCTTGTCTTGGTATGTTCGGAAAACCACGTGGTGAAGTGTTGTTTGACCATCATTGAAAATATTAAAATATTGGTTACTGCTACCTTGAGTGATCTTATTGGATTATTGGTATTTTAAGTGTGGATGTAACCTTGTTTTGTTCTGGTGAATGTAGTGTTATTAAACTCTTGACCCTTGAAAATAAAGTGTTGAGTAAATCTCTGCTGATGACCTTATTAATAATGCGACATAAGTAAAATTAACGTGGAGTTGTTTAATACTTATAAAAGTTGAACTAAAATATTATATTTAAATAAATTAACGTAGAGGTTACCAACTTGAGAGCAAGGAATTCTTTAAAGAAATCATAGGCGAGACTATCTTTGTAAAGTAAGAATTATACAACATTGATAACCCTAGCTCCTCTAGTGAACATTATTCCTTTTATGGTGAAATTTGTAAAATAACCCTAAGGTGAAAAAATGGTTAGTTTCTGGAAGTTAATAAGATTTAGAAGAGGATAAGATTTAATAAGCCAGAGAAAACTTAGCATTGTAAGAAGCATTGTACAAATCATATCTAGAGTCTTAGCAAACTGTAGTTAAGGATCGAAAGAGGTTTCATAAAAATAAATAACCATCAATAATTTCCTCATTGTGGCTTGCCCTATCTGTAGGTGTGTTAAGTGGTGGCTTCTTATGTTGTTTTGTCAAATAGAAAAGTAAACCATCCTTGGTGGGTGTGAACATTTCCGTGCTACCCTTGTGGTCATCCTTGTATTGAGTTATCCATGGAGTTAGTTGTGACCTCGGTGGTGGTTTGTCGTGTCGTGTTTGTGTCAAAAAAAAAAAGTTATCCTGTATTTTACTGTGTTGTTTGGGTGTGAAATTATGGGTCGTTACACTTACGACATCTACAAATATTGGCTCACACTGGAGCTTATCAACTCTCTCATGGATTTTTTACATACTTTATTGCTCTCTTAAGGACCTACACATGATTGGTTACGTCCTTGACTTAGCTCTAATGTCCTACAAACAATTATCCACTCTTATTTGGATTTTACGTTTCCACATGAGCATTCCACAACCTCTCCTAACTCGTCCAACCTCCCAAAATAGATAACACGTCCCCTTTTTATAAACTCATTCCATGTTCTTTTTATTTTTTCTCTATCCTTGTGTAGACACTCAAATTTGACAATCTATCCTTTGACATTGTTGATCTTAACATTGCACACTTGCATGTAAAAATGAGCTCTCATCACTTTTGCTTAACACACCTTGATAGTTCTTCAATTACTTTCCTTTGAAAACCTCTCAGTCATTAGTTTCTAAAGTTTAACTACATAAACACACCTAGAAATATTCATCATCTAACCCATAAAGTCAAAACATGATTTTTCCAATCTAGTCAAGACCACCATTTTCGACCGAGTTGTAAAAATCTATAAGCAAACCCTACTATATGGTTTTGGGACTGACATGTTTTGGGCTAATTATTTCAATTATATCACATTCTTATGGGAAAATATATCCCATTGGTCAGCATTTAATGATATCATAACCTTTAAAAGCATATATAAGCAAGTAAATTATACCTCATTTGAGAACGTGGCACTTTAAGAACTCCTCATATAAAATTAAGCACAAAAATGCACTCTAAGCTCCCTAAATTATGAAATAACTCTTACACATCCATTAAGGAAGCACCCTCTACAAGTATGAATTCTCCTTCCAGGTCTAGAAATCTCCATCTTCATTCTACAAGCAAGAAAAGGGGCCATTCCCAAGTATTTAAGCAATTGTGAAACTTAAGCAAAGCATTGTCAAAAGCACGGTTGTCAAGTTCTGATTGTACTATAGTAGATATCAAATGCTAGTAGAATGAAGTGTAGTTTTATCCCTATTCGGAGTGGTAGCAATGTCAACGGTGCACAGGGGTGCCCACAACTCACCTAATTTTTTTTGCATGAACTCCTTTATACACTACAAAGGTTCTACAGTTTGAGAAAAGTTTATAGATCCATTTTGAAGGTGAGTGAAGATGAACGAAACACAATGACACTCATTTACAAGAATACAAAGCACTCATGAAGTTATAAACCCAAATTCCAAGCAGGTCCAAGACCGTACAAAAGGGTCATGACCATATGGACGTTTTTGACCTAGTTGTATGGTTTTGAAAAAGTTCAGTTTTAGATGCTAGTTTTAGTGACGAAGCGTTTTCACTATCAGATCAGTTGTTCCTAAACTCAGATCACCCAGACTCTTCCCAATCCACACAAAATCAGCTAAGAGAAATTTTCACATTGTGTTTTTATAGCGGCTAGATCAATAGTCACTTTGAAAAGTGCTATTTTGATTTATGTAATTAATATTGGAATTTAATTAAATTATAATATCCATTTATAACATTATTTCAATCATTTTTTATGTATGTTAGTTAAAATTCTATAAAACTTAAAAAGGAATGAAAAGATTCACATAATAGAGGAATCATTTTTATAGTGATCTCATCCCATTTTTATAGCTATGCACCCTGCTCTTTTTATTGCTTCACTCTCCTTGTTTGAATACGTTAGATCCTTCTCAACGCGTCTGGTATTTCCCGCTCAGTTTTTGAATTTGAATTTGAGTGCATCTACTTATGTCATTTCATTTGGTCGCTGAGCTCTTTTGAACATTGAATCTTGTCAGGATCCATGGTAGACATCTTCTGACAACCATATTGTCTGCCAACTACCCATTTTTTCACGAAATATTTCCTCAAAATCCTTTTCCATGCCTCAGTTCTCTTTTTTCGTGTGCTCATTTACTTAGGCCTCACCTTTTCCTTTATTTTTCATAATGCCTCTGGACCTTTGGTCCTTCTCAAAACTCTGTGCACTTTGTTAAGACCTTCACATTTCCAATTCTCTCCACTCCTTTATCATTTACATCCTTAACAACTTCCTCCCTTGGACTAAACTCCACACATTCCTTACACACCTCTAACTATCCATCTAGTTCCAAAATATCTTTGCGCACTCCTATGCACCCTTCTTTTGCACGTCATTCTCTCCACTTATCTTCGTCAAAAAAATCTTGTGTACTCACCCTTTTAAGTGCCTTGCCAATTTTCCACACAATGTGTTCCTCCTCCAAGCCATTACACTAAACATTTTGTGCCTGGTTAAGGATATCACATCATACCAATGAAAAATATTTTATGAACTTTTTTCTCCTTATTTATGTTATACATTCCTTTCAAATTATTACTCTAATGCATTAGTTCATAATTAATATATTTTTGTTCCTATTACTTTCAATAAGATTTAATACTTTTATATTGGGGAAACTTAATTTTTCCTCCTTGAAATCCCAGAACAAACAAAAATACATAAATAAATAAAAACCTTTCCAATACATAATTATTTGTCATTATGACTCAACAAAAAGAATAAGTTACATTAAAAAATTATATTTCTCCTTCACAATGGTAAAAAAAAAGTTTACATTTATGGGAAGCTTTGGCATTTGAACTCAAGGTATTGGGCTATTGGTGAGTTACAAGTAGTTTGTAATCATCAACCCAAGTTCCATTCTCATTGAGTTCATTGGATGCTTTCAATAAGTGACCATGGGGACACCTTGAGGTAGGGGTCGAACTTCTCCATATGGACCAAGTGGAACATAGCGGGGCGCTCTGAATGTGGATCAATCAGTGGACATTAAGGACCCAATCCCACTCCCATGTCCCACTTAGAGAAAGTGATCCTCTACCACTCTAGTTCATAGCTCCGGTACAATAAAAGCGTTTATTGTCCAAAGTTGGAGCAACATGATGAGAGAGTAGGGGGTAGGTGCCAATAGCGAGCAGTAAGGCTCAGGTGCGGTGAGTGGTGCTTCCCCTGGCCCAAAGAAAATGTGGGTTGCGAGGTTTTTTGGGACAACACATTGGGTGCCTATCAAGCTCTCTCCAACATGGAGCAATGACATCCCTCATTTGGAAGTACTTGAATCAGTTACTGACAGAGCCAAAGGCATATTAAAACATACCGTTGTAGGAAGTTTTGCAGGCATAAGACCAAACATAGATCTTGTTTGAGATTTAGTGCAAGAGGAAATGGGCATGCAAGGTGTAGTTAAGTGCTTTGGCAGGGGATGGATTCCTCTTTGATTTCCAAGAAGAACAGGATGTGTAAAAAGTGTTATATAGAGCATTGTGGTTTTATGGAAGAGTTTCCGTTAGTATTTTTCCCTAACAACCTGGTGGGATACAAGAGATCAAATTTCAAGAACTACCAGTCTGGTTCGTCTCTAGACTCTTCCTCTAGAGTTTTGGGAGCCCGAAGTTTTCTTGGGAATTGCAAGGTCCATGGGGGTTTCGATTGAAGTTGATCCTACTACCAAAGCTCGATCCAGGTTAGTATTCGCCTGATTTTGTATCAATGTACCTGTGGGAACCAAGATATCTGAAAAAAAATGTTTTAGAATCCTCTTTTGATAGCTGGGACCAAAGGATTGATTTTGAGAGCTCGTCAATAATCTCTAACAAGTTTAGAATGGTGGGGTATGAAATGAACAACTATTGTTGGGTGCTGCTTCGGCTGTGGAAAAATACTGAGGTAGTTTCTGGTCTACACATGCCAATTTCCTAGATTGACAAGGATTCTAAATCAGTGGATACATTAGATCCTGAGGGGCTTGTAGAGGAGAATGATGTAGATGTGGAAGGGGAGGACACGATGGTAACTGGAAATACCTCAACAATGGATGCACTGGGTGCTTTAGGGGAATGACTCGTTGATGATTGCTTGGGCAGGTTGGATGGAAGGGATGTTACCGGTGAGACAAATTAAAATTTCAAACTTGGCATTAATGAGGTTGTTTCTACCTTGAAGTCCATGTCTTCTCTTGCCCACGTGGTTGATGGCCTTTTTAGCTCTGCGGACTGTGGACCAGTGGCGGAAAGAAGGGAAATTTCTTCGCCCGATGACATTTTAGCGGTTTGCCTCGGGATGGATGTGGGGGATCGAACATAGAATTTTTGAATGCTTCATAATGCCATGAGGCTATTGAGGACACATGAACTAAGGTCCTTCTTAATAAATTTAATAATGTAAGGTCCGATCGTGCTTTGCGAAGTCACTCTCGTACCGATTCCAGGCACGACCCTCAATGTATTTGTTTATTGGTGTTTTTGGCTGCTAGTATAGGCCTCTTCTTATGAGCTTTAATGTTTTATCTTTTCTCCTTGCGTATACAACTTTTTTTAGTCCCCTAAAAACCAAATTATTTACCTTATCTAAAAAAACTATTAAACAAACACAAGAGATTGTGTGAATTGAAGTTGATATGAAGTGATGTGAATTTTAAAATTAATATAGCTATTAATTTACATATATCAGAAACAACTATTAAACAAAGGCAAGAGTGTATTTATAGGAAACAACTATTAAACAAACACAAAAGTATATTTATAGGAAACAACTTTTAAACAAACACAAGAGTTTGTACAATGGTATGAATGTTAAAAATAATATAAATATTTTAGGTTCTCATGATTATGAAAGTTGTAACCATTTGCATGTGTATAAACATTACATTTTTTATCCTCTCTAACCTAATTTGCAACTCATGTGCAATTACTAGTTGTATAAAGAGTTATCATGACTTATTATTAAATTCTATTCAAAAATAAAAAGTTTAATTTTTAATTAATTTTAATTTTAATTTTTTTATATTAATTCTTCTTATTTTTAATTATTTACCTTATTATTTATTTGTAATATTTTAAAAAAATTCATTTTAATATTTAATTATTTTTTAATTTTTGTTAATTTTGAATTTTTATTAATTTTTTTATCCTTTTTTTATTAATTTTTATTAATGTTTTATTTTTTTAATTTTTAAACGTTTAAATTTTAGTTTATTTCAATTTCTAATTGTTGTTATAAATTTTTAATTACTTTTAATAATTTTTTTTTTAAAAATCACTAAATTTTAATTTCTATTAATTTTTCTTATTTTTTAATTTTTAAGTTTATTTTTTATAATTTTACTTTTCTATTTATATTTATTTGTTGTTTGTTATTAATTTTTTATTTCCTTTTATATTTAATTACTTAAAAGTTTATTTATTTTTTAAATTTTAAATTTTAATTTATTTCAATTTTAAATTTTAATTACTTTTAATATATTTTCAAAATTTTTTACTAATTTTTAATTGCAATTTTTTAAAATCTTTTTTAATTTTTAATTTTTAATAAATATCTAATTTTTTTTATTAATTTTAACTTTCAATTTTTAATTTTTTATTACTTCTACTTTTTGTTAATTTTTAATTTGTAATTAATTTAACTTTTTGTTATATTTTTTTATTTTTTAATTAATTTTTATTTTATTAATTTTATGAAATTATAATTTTTATAAAAAAATTTACTAATTTTTAAGTTTAACCTTTTGTTACTTTTAATTAATTTTTAATTTTTAATATTTTTTAAATTATATATATATATATATATATATATAATATATATATATATATATATTAAATTAATTGTAATTAACAAGCCTATTAGTATTTAAGAGCACCAAAGGTGCTATTGCTAATTATCCTCTCTAACCTAATTTGCAAATTATGTGCAATTACTAGTTCTATAAAGAGTTATCATGATCCACTTTCCTATTAGTCAATTTTTTTCAACTAATTACAAACAACTATTTTTATTTCATATGATCTATGCAATATATATATATATATATTAACAAATACTAATTTTTATGTGTGATTGGTTGAAAGATTTTTTTCTATATTCACATACATAAAAAAATAGTATTTGAAAGATTTTTTTCTATGTATATATTAACAAATACTAATTTATATGTATGTGATTGGTTGAAAGATTTTTTCTCCTTATTCTCCTTATTACCATACAATAAAATGAGAAAAATTCAAAAACCTATTTCTTGGAGCATTGTCTATATTTGAAAAACAATAAAATAAATAAATAAATAAATAAATTGTTTCAATCTTATTTACCCATATGGAGAGCGCACGAGAGTTTTTCACCAATCACTTTTCTATTAGCAAATCTTTTTTTCAACCAATCACAATAACTATTTTTATTTCATATGGTCTATGCAATAGTTTTACAAAATTCAAAAACCTATTTTAGTGGAACATTGTTTGAGACCTTGGATGTTAATTGACTTTACTCCACAAATTTACTTTAACCCTTTACATTTGAAAAACAATACAAAATAATTCGACTATTTTTATTTCATCTATGCAATAATTTTAAACAATTTTACAAACACTTAGTTAAAGACTAATCGCATTAGACACTTGTTTTATTTTAGAAATTCAAATTTAATATGACATATCAATATAAATCACCATAATTCAACCCTTTTTGAAAAATAAATTATTTAATAATTTATTCTATCAACTCTAAACCTTAAAATAATTTGAAGTGTCACACTGATTGGAAAACAAGAAAGTTTAAACCAAAAACACTTTAAGACTAAAAATTATTTGTAAATAAAATTTATTGAAAGCGACGAATTTAAAAACAAATGCACTTTCAAAGAATTCCAGTTAAGATTAAATAACGCATATGGTACATGTGATATTAGAGTTGCACTTAGAAGGGCCTTTTGTTTTTTTTAGAATATTAGTCGATAAAGAGAATAATGAAGTGGTCATGGATTAAAATTGAGTGTAGAAAAGAGTTTGAAATCAAGAGATTTATTTAAAAATATTATTTAAATGGACGAGGTCATGAGTAAAGACATCTTAAAGTATTGAAATCGAGTTAAAAATAAAGATACTTATAATCAACTATAAACTTTTAAAATCAAATTTAATAAATATACAATAATATTTGGTATGAGGGTATGAACAAAATATAATAAAATATTAAAACTTCAGTTAAATTAATTTATATATCAAAATAATAATAATAATACAACTTCAATTATTTGTAATTTCATAACTTATAATTTTATTTTAAAAAAATGATTAAATAGATTAGAGATCCACCTCCACACAAAAATAATGCATAGGCAAAGTCTCATGAGTAAACGCATAAGAAAGACACACATACTATTAAATCCACAAGCCAAACAGAAAAAAAACAGAGACCCTTAAACTAAAATAACAGAACCGCACAAAATTACAAGTGCCGGGAAAATAGCCGGACCCAATACAAGCTTACAGAAAGGAGCTTACATCCATACAAAAAGCTTACAGACTTTAACTAACCATCAGATTAACAGGAGCAACCCACATCATATCAATAATCACAAGAAGCAGGGGAACAGTAAAAACCCCATCTTTACCCCCAAAATTGCTTCAATTGTGCTTATGATTCTTGCAGGAAAGCATTCCTGACTGAAAAATAGACGCAATGACCGCTCTTTTGATCTTATTGCCCCGCATTGGTGGAAGTCTGCTCGAATTCCTCTGATCTCTGGCAGTGTTTGTGTGGGAGTGATCCAGTCCCACAGAAGTTTCTTTCTTCTCCATGGCCCGAAGCTTCGCCGAAAGCATTCCTGGCTGAAAAATAGAAACAATAACCGCCATTTTGATCTTATTTCCCCACCTTGGTGGATGTGTGCTCGCATTCCCCTGCTCTCTGGCAATGTTGTTTTGAGACTGAACGACTACCAGAGAAGCTCCTTTCTTCTCCATTACCAAAACGGAAGCATAAGACGCCCGGGACCGACTCAACAAATCTCGTAAAACTCTTTGAGTCACACGGCGTGTCCGTACGCGGCCTGGTTACACCAATTAATCTTACCACTCGCCCTGGTTTTCCTTTTTTTGGCCTGGTTTTTATCGGTACTTTCAGTAACAAAAACCAACGAATTGTAGAAGTAGAAAAAACAAACGGTCAAAGATAAATACGACCTGATTTGTTCACAATACGTCCGCCAAAGACGCGTCATAACTACATCCTTCAAATCTTTCTAAGATTGTGTAATTATATAATGTATGTTGAAATGTACAAGTTATAAGTGGCGGCTACCTAAAATATTAATGCTTGTGAAGTGGTAGCTACTTTGTTGAAATCTGGACCACAACACAACAAAATTAGAAAGGGGAAAAAATGGGTCTAGCATAATTGTCAATTATTAATTTGATTCTGAGGTAATATTTTTCTTCTTTTGGTCATTTTTCATGTCTATCCCTCCTCTTCCCTCAATTATTAATTTGATTTAGATAATATTTATATTGTTTTGGTTGTTTTTTTTTTTTTTTAATTTCTCCCCACCACATTTCTACTATTTTATTTGGTTTTGGATTTTTTTTCCTTAAAATCAATTATTTTATAGAAAATTGGGTTTTGAAAAGCGAAGGATGTCTAGTTGATTATGGTTACATTTTTTAAAAAAAAATTATTATTATTTTTTGTCATTTTATACATTAATAAAGTATAAAATTGAATTTCAAATATAAATAGATTTGTAGCATGGAAAGTTTATGGTTCCAACTATATTACATTCCATTTATTTGTCTAATAGATGAATTGTTGCATATATTTAGTGTGTTTTTTTTTTATATATTATATCAAACTAAGGGATCTTATAAGAATCAACTAAGTGAAAAAATATATCCTCGAAAAAATCCTATTTTTTGCAAGTTTAAAATTTACTTTGATTGGGATTAGGAAAAAAATGATTGGTTTTTAATGATTGAATCAGAGTTCCAAAAAATCATGTGAAGTGTTTAGAAGGCATAAATATGCAAATCTAATGGTCAAAGAAAATTTGAATTCTAAAAAAATTGTCCAAAACATAACTTCACGATGCTGGGAACAAAACTAGCCAGAGGCTATCATGGTGATAGGATCACATGACCCCCATGCGATAGCCCCTATATACACCATACACCCCCATGAGAGAGCCCATATATATACATACATCCTACCCCCACATGCCAAAACCGTTGCCTGCCCACTAGGCACGAAACTTCCCAGACCAAATAGTTGCCACCGGAAATCGTCGCCGAAAAAGAGACGAGGTTTCACATGAATTGACACGTTGGACATGGCCGGATGACTTGCCAACCTAGGAGGACTCCAAGTCCACCTCTCGTCATTTCAGTCCTTGTCCATCGTTTCCGTCTCCACCATTACATTTGCACAATCACGCATAAGCTCCTAAAAACAAAATGCAGAGGAGAAGTTTGCAGAAGCTCTGCTCTAGATTCGCAGAAGTTCTCTAACCATCAAAACCGTGTTCGTTTCGGGTGCTATTTTGTTAATGTTGTTTCATTCATACTATTATGTCCTGCCATTTTTATTAATAGACACCATTTTTGCCAAGAAAATAGTGTAGATTGAAGTTGTATCTTTGTGACAATGAAACCCTAAAAAGCTATTCCAACTAGTCCCATCTATATAATATGGATTGGTTCAAGTTTATGCCCTTGTTTCTTCTCCCGAGGTTCCATGATAAATGTTGAGATAAAACAAGATGTATATATAATAATAATCTAGAACATATCTATATACTTTTTGAAATAGTTCGTTCCGCCTAGAGATTCTATATATTTTTTACCTATTTCAACCATTAATAGTTTAACCGTTTCCAAACTTGTACAAATAATGTCTTGGAGTATCTCAAGAGGTGATTGAGAATCAACATAAACTATGTAACGTGTCAAATATTCGCTTATATTCTTATCTATCACAATCCTAAGGATATTCACAATAGTATTGTTGAATCCTAGCTATAAAAGGTTGTTTACTTCGATTAGGATTATGAAAAAAAGATTGGTTTTTAATGATTGAATCACTCCCTTTTATAAGTGAATTTCTATGATGATGATTGTTGTTTAGAAGGCATTTACTTATGGGACTTTCATTGGTCAAATAAATTTGTGATATATCTAATTTTTTTTTCCAATATCATACACTTCACAGTGTTGGGAACAAAACTTGGATAGAGGCTATCCTGATGATAGGATAACATGACCCCCATGAGATAGCCCCTATATATACCATACACCTTTTTGCGATAAGCCCACATGAAATACATACATCCTACCCCCACATTCTAAAACCGTTGAAATAGCACAACTAAGTATGATACTCTTGGGTAAATCCTTAAATAGTTTCCACAGGAAATCGTCGCCGAAACAGTGATGAAATTATTGCGTGAGCATGGCACGTATGGACATTCCTTGACGAATTGTCAAAGCAGGATGTGATATCCAACTCCACCTTTCATCATTTCAGTCCTCATCCATTATCTCCGTCTCCACCAAGGAAAAAAGGATCTTATCCTTGCATAAGCTCCTTAGTAAACAATATTTAGATTGAGAACTTCGTTAGGTGTTGTGATTAAAATCATGAACCGTGATGGTTTCAGGTACTATGTTTTCCTTCAAGCATCATTTCATGTCATACTATTATGTCCTGCCATTTTTATTAATAAACACCATTTTTGCCATGAAAACGGATGTAGATTGAAGTCGTATCTTCGTGACAATGAAACCCTAAAAAGCTATTCCAAACAGTCCCATCTATATAATATGGATTGGTTCAATTTCATGCCCTTGTTTCTTCTCCATGAGGTTCCATGATAAATGTTGAGATAAAAACAAGACGTATATATAATAATAATAATCTCGAACATATCTATATACTTTTTGATATAGTTCGTTCCGACTAAAGATTCTATATTTTATTTTTTTTACCTATTTCAACCATTAATAGTTTAACCGTTTCCAAACTTGTACAAATAATGTCTTGGAGTATCTCAAGAGGTGATTGAGAATCAACATAAACTACGTAATTGGTGTCAAATATTCGCTTATATTCTTATCTATCACAATCCTAAGGATATTCACAATAGTATTGTTGAATCCTAGCTAGAAAAGGTTGTTTACTCCGATTATGATTATGAAAAAAAGATTGGTTTTTAATGATTGAATCAGAGTTTCAAAAAATCATGTCAAGTGTTTAGAAGGCATAAATATGCAAATCTAATGGTTAAAGAAAATTTGAATTCTAAAAAAAATTGTCCAAAACATAACTTCACAATGCTGGGAAAAAAACTAGCCAAAGGCTATCCTGGTGATAGGATCACATGATCCCCATGCGATAGCCCCTATATACACCATACACCCCCATGTGATAGCCCATATATATACATACATCCTACCCCCACATGCCAAAACCGTTGCCTGCCCACTAGGCACGAAACTTCCTAGACCAAATAGTTGCCACCAGAAATTGTCACCGAAAAAAGCGACGCGGTGTTTCGTGTGACCTAGCACGTTGGACATGGCCGGATGACTTGCCAACCTATGAGGACTCCAACTCCACCTCCCGTCATTTCAGTCCTTGTCCATCGTCTCCATCTCCACCATTGCATTTGCACAATCACGCATAAGCTTCTTAAAACAAAATGCAGAGGAGAAGTTTGTAGAAGCTCCGTTCCATATTCGTAGAAGTTCTCTCACCATCAGAACCATGTTCATATTCGGGTACTATTTTGTTCATGTTATTTCATTCATACTATTATCTCCTTTCATTTTTATTAATAGACACCATTTTGCCATGAAAACGGTGTAGATGGAAGTCGTATCTTTGTGATAATGAAACCCTTAAAAGCTATTCGAATTAGTCCCATCTATATAACATGGATTGGTTCAAGTTTATGCCCTTGTTTCTTCTCCCAAGGTTCTATGATAAATGTTGAGATAAAACAAGATGTATATATAATAATATAGAACATATCTATATAATTTTTGATATAGTTCATTCCGCCTAGAGATTCTATATTTTATTTTCTTACCTATTTCAACCATTAATAGTTTAACCGTTTCCAAACTTGTACAAATAATGTCTTGGAGTATCTCAAGAGGTGATTGAGAATCAACATAAACTACGTAACGTGTCAAATATTCGCTTATATTCTTATCTATCACAATCCTGAGGATATTCACAATAGTATTGTTGAATCATAGCTAGAAAAGGTTGTTTTCTCGTACTATTGCCCCTGAATACCAATCAATACCCCATTCACTGAATCCCTATCAATATGGGGATGCGTTCTTCCTTGCTCTACCAACACTAGACCTGAATCTTCTTCCCGATCCACACCTGGGGAATAGATACCATAGTTAATTATATATCTCGACCTTCCTGAGGAAATCCGAATCTCGAGTATGTGTGGATTCAGATATGGGGTTTGACTAGGGGGTTCAAGTCAATATTGGGGTTCATGAGATTCAATGGAAAACAAAAATTGAAATCTGATGCAGATATTAGGGTGACCTTATATAGATATATGGAGGGCGGTGGTAAGCAGATGCACATAGACTCGACACCCCCTACCTATCTATATATGGCGCCCCCATAGATAATAACTATAGAGAGGGGGGCTCGATTCTATAGGGGTAGTAGATCGAGGGCCATATCTATAGGGAATTCTCTCTATAGGCTCCCCCTTCTTTATATAGGGGAGAAGATAAGATTTAGGGGGGGCATAACTATACATAGGGTGCCAACTCTTTTTTGGATTGGGATTCACAATTTTTGTTTTGATTGCAAATTATGGAATATGCCCCCCAAATTCTACAATCATATTAGCACATTTCATGACACACAATCTTAATCCTTAATACCTTGAACACATTTACCTAATCATGGCCCCTTTCATCCCACTCTAATATTAATTTAATTAAATTAATTCATTATCCTCACAATATTTATTATTTAAATATCCTAATTGGGATAATGCCCACATATCCACCTCATCTAGCCACCTCACCCTAAGACCTATTCTTAGTAAGTTGCCATAACTAACTAAGACCTACCCAAACCCTAAAAATAAATGCCTACATTCCCTCTAACCACATTCCCCCATCCGTTAGAAGGAAGCTTCCATGCTAATCCGCAGAGTAAAAACGAAACAAGATCCCAGAAAATCAAGGGGATCTGCCTAGTTTAGTAAACCTAGGAAATCCCACCCTAACCGATGCCTGGTTGCCCTAAACCACCACCGGTTAAGCTGGAACCACCGTCGGTTACCATTTAACCCCCAAAACAACCTTATTTCGAGGTTGGCACATTTCTGAGAGATAATCACATCTTCTGAGAACAAGTGACGAAACCAGAGCTGCATGCAAGTAGAACCAACATCCGTACATGCATCAGAGCATCCATAGCCAGTACCTGAAGCAATCACACAACCATTTTCCTTCATGGGAGCATCCGGGGAAGCACCAGCACTACACCAAGTTCATTCCATTTGATCACCCACCATTACCAACCAGGCATCAAGCTCGTACAAACAGTAAGTTTTGTTAACCAACACTCATCTATTCATCATTTGGTAGATCCTTTTACATATGTTATTAGATTTTTCTCTCATTTCCATTCCCCCATCATCTACCTCCATGAAAACTTGACCATATTTTTATCCATACCCTTGCACTACCCATACCTGGATCTTAATCATTCCTGTGCATATCCAGGATCCACATAAACCTTACCTTTGCCCTTCCTTTTCATCTAGCCTCAGATCTATCACCCAGCCAAGTTTTTATTGAGTTTCCTGTACCCCGACCATACTGATGCTAGTTACCCACAACTGTCGCCGGTTAACCTAAACTGACACAGTCACACTAGACTGACGTTGGTCTCTGTGTCTTTTACCAGGAATCAAGAACAGAGTTTCTAAACCTCCACCAAATACCCAAAACCACCCAGAACCTTACCCTGACCAATACCAACACCTTGACAGTGACCTTGACCTTCAGATTCAATCATAGCTTAGCCTGTTGTGAACGAATTTGCTTATTGTAGACGAATGAGATACCTAAATCATTTTAACTACAGTAGGATTTCCTTTATTATCAACATTAAGTTGTTTTAAACAGTGGATTGACAGCCGTCTAGGAAGTATCACACTTCCCAGATCTAGCACACGCTAGGTAGTCCACTGCATATATTGTTTAACTTTTATTTGGTGGTCTTGTGTTCCATTTCAGGTAGTTCCTCCAAGAAAAAAGGAAGCTCTCACGATCAGCTGTGGATTCAGAAGTCATACGCGCGTAACAACCTACAACCAACATCTTAACAGGTATTCCTCCTAGCCCATTACCCTTATCTGTTTCGTCAACATTCAAAGAAAGCATCTAGAATTAGGTGAAACATTTTGGCACGCCCGGTGGGACCCATTCGGGGTTCTTTGCATTCTTTCATTTCTAGGAGAAAACATTGTATGTTTGTTTCTTTTCTAAAAAGTTCTTACATTAAAACTTTCTCCCCTGGAACCTTCTTCTCTTCTATTGTCTAAAAGAAATCTTATTTTGGTGCTTAAAACAAACATTTCTTCCCTTTCATTAGTATCACATTAGTGAAAGAGCATCCCTTCTCCTGTTCATCTATTTGTGGCATCAAATTCTACATTTCAATTTGGGTTTAAAAATTATTTCATTTCATTCTGCTTTTCTGCATTAGCTCACATTAATTGAGGGCAACCTATACGCTGGAAGTCATTCCCAGCTGATGGTTGACAAACGAATCATAGAAAAGCACTTCCTTTATTTTTCTCTCTCTGAGTCTTACCCAAACATCAAAAATTTAAAATATATACACATTCTTAAACAACATCTCACCCAGAAGAAGCTGTAGGTGATCACACGATCATGACACAGTGGGCACCCCGCTGGTTATCTCTATCTAGTACCCCATTAGAGGATGGCCCCCCCACCATAACATACCTGAAACCTCTCCTTGTAGATCTCCTTCTTCGTAGGAAGCCATCCTCACCAAAAAACTCTATTCTACAGTTCATGAGTCAGTCCTTAAATAGCATAAGCTAAACAAACATAATAGAAAAGGCACTCTTAGGATCGTATTTTTCTTAGTGTTTCTGCTTGGCTTGCATTTTGAGGTGAGAGGTCACGTTCTTCATTTTTCTTATTTCTCCTTGCATGCTCCTCATCATAGTTGGTGTATTCCAGCTTCATCTGAGTGTGCCTGGACCATATTCTCATCATTCTCAATTCTAGGTTTGATTCCACATTAATTTTAACTCACAACCACATTTTCTTCATCACTGTTTCAATTTCACAGTAATTGGTGTCGGTCTAGTGACTATCATCAGTTACCCTCTGACCATCATCAGTTTTACCCAACCGGTGTCAGTTCACTGTTCTTTTGGTTAACCTACCCAAAAGGACACCTATTCCACTTCTTTAGCTGTTTAGAGTCTCTGTCACTCTTATCATATCCATTGACCTGGTAAGTTCCCATCAGCATTTTTCATACCTAGAAAATTTGGCCTTATACCTTGTTTTTGACAAACTGTCCACTTTCCACAGTGACTGGCAGTGGTTACCTGTGACTAGCATCGGTTTAACCTAACTGGCATCGGTTAGCCTATGTCATTTTCTAGCTGACATTTTAACCCCAATTCACCTACTACCACCTATGTCTCTCCTATTTTCTGTACTGTATTTCTGTGTCATTTACAGAAAACAGTCCAACCTGATCAGTACCTATTCACATGGTGCTGACCCAAAGCCAAGCGAACACCCTCATATTCCATGCCAGTTGTCAACCACTCCCACCTAGCCCTTCACCACCTTCCATTTTATCACCAACCATGGAACCTATCCAACCTATCTCTATTGCTACAGAGATGAGGAGTTCACATGACTCCTTGACCAAAATCCTACCACCTTGCAGTTTTACCTTTCCCACTCATCCACTCGAGATGCCTTGGGTCAGTTGATATACGACATGCCCGTATCTATCCCCCCGACTCTCGTTCCCACTCCTGCATCAGCCCCATCTGGCTCTGCGCTGCCCGCATCTACCTTACCCCCAGTCGTTTTGCATAGCTAGGCCCTATACCTGCTATGACTGCCATGTCTGCTACATCCGTTACACCTGCCACATCCACTATACCTTTTCCAACCACCCAGAACACAACCTCATCTACACCTATTATCTCGCATATACCCGTAGCTACACTACCACCCCCGGTGTCGGTGACCCCTACCCCTTTTCAAAATGTCATCCTTTCTATTCTGCAATCTTTAGCCCCCATTGCCACTAGGGTCACCATGACCCTTCCACCTCCATATACATACTATTAGCAGCCTCCTGTTTCATCTATTATTCACTCTGGGTACGTACCCCCTATTTCACTGCCTTCTTCTCAATCTACCTATATGGCAAGCACCATATACTGGAATGCCACCCCCTGTTATATGCCCAACACCAACCCTCTTACGCTACAGGAGTCACCCATCCATCACAACCTACCAATGACCTAATCAAGTTAATGATGGACAAGATGCAGACATTGGAGGCATCAGTTTCTAGCTCCCACAACACTCTCACCTACGATGAGATTTGTAATGAGCCTATACACCCATCCATTCCTATCCGCCCATATCCCATACATTGGGAAATGCCTAAATTCAACCGTTTCAATAGCAAAGAAGACCCACAACAACATTTGCAGTCTTTTAAACATGGGTGTTATCTGATCGCCCATGATGATGCTTTGCTCCTGAGGACCTTTCCCATGTCTCTGACTGGACCCGCGTTAGATTGGTATAGTGGGTTACCTAGACACTCTATATTCTCATTTAATCAGGTAGCCCAAGCCTTCTTGGATCACTTCTCCATTAATATCATTAAGAAGGTTACCATGACTGACCTCTACTCTACGCGTCAGTATGATGATGAATCCATCATAGATTTTGTTGCTCGTTGGCGTAGCCTGATCAATCAACTCACATTCCAACTACCGCAAACCAAACTCATCAAAATCTTCACGTGGGCTTGTGCTAGGCATATCTCACTGACTCTGTAGGTCCAAACCTTCCAAACCTTTGACGAAGCATTCACCATGGCACGAAAGCTTGAGATTCAGGCCATTGAAGAGAAGAAAATCCAATTACGCAATAAGAACTCAACATTCAAGTCAAATGATACCTCTTCTTCTTCAAAACCATAGAACAATTATTCAAAGGCCAAGGGGACCGCTAACGCAGTGGTACTCAAAGCCAGCCCAGCTCATCCATCAAATCAGGCTAGCCCCTCATCTAATCTCTCACCCGTTCAAACTTTTCAATTCAGATGGGAACAATGGAAATATACCCCAATTGGGGAACCTTATTCTTCTATCTTAGAGAAGCTCATCAAAGATGGGGCCATCACCCTTCCTCCCGTGAAACCACACACTGGTTTTGACCCTGCTCGCCCCACACCCGCATGGTATAAAGAGCATGATTTTTGCAATTATCATCGAGTAAAGGGTCATAGTGACGGACAATTGCATCACTTTCAAAAACATTGTCCAAGAAATGCTCGAGAAAGGTGAGCTAACCTTGGATAATCCTAACGCACCTACCAATCAAAACCTACATATCTTCAAGAAACCTTTTCCTAATCATGCCCCTTCTTCTGATCAAACTAGAGAAACCTCAACTCATGATAGTCATACCCTGCGAGGTCCATGCTATTTTCAGTGATACACATGATGCTTCCCAATTACCTCATATTCCTTCCATCAAGGAAATCCTATCCCGAAGTCCTCCACCTGCACTTGAATCCACCTCACCTATTCCTCCACCCATAGAGGAACACCTTTCACCTCCTTCCTCACCCATGGAGGAGCCTTCCGTTAATATCAAGACTATTTCACCTTTGGCTTCTCCACTTAGGGAACCGTCACCCACAGTACTTCTTCAGCCATAAAGGATACTTGTTTATCTCCTCCACCCACAGGAGCACCCATCATCTCCTCCACCCACAGAGGATATCTCCTTACAGAGGAGCACCCATCATCTCCTCCACCTATAGAGGAGCACCCATTTTCTCCTCCACCTATCAAGGATCCAGTAGAGATACCTTTGCCTCTAGGTGATCATTCTCCATCAGCTACCCAAGATCCTGCAGACCTACTTTCGGCTCTCTTACCCACGGAAGCCGAAGCTAGAAAATTCCCCGTCTCTAAGAAAATTTTTATGGGAATTTCCATTAGGTCCTCATCAACCTCACCTACAGACGTGTCATTCTCGCGCTTAGCCGATCACTTAGATTATGTGGATAGAGCCTTACTTTGGGGGCATCTTCTACTTCCTATCTCAATGCAAATGCAGATGTCACTTGCTGACACTTCCACTATCTACCCAAAAATATTTCAGCCAATTGAACCAAGCACAACCACCTCTATCACAACTTCTTCCACGATACCCCTCATGGCTCAAACCACACCCCTACCCATAACCCAATGCGCATCTACACCCAAGCCTACACTTACATCATCTTCTTCACCTAAACCCAACACTACCTTAGGGGTCATCCCAACCGTCAACCTTACTCATCCACCCATCAAATTAGATTTAGCTACATCCTCCAAGGCCAATACCAAACCTACTCTGACACCCAAACAGAAGAGCCAACCCCATAAATCTCATACTCCAACCTCACCGATCACACCTTTCACCTTCACCCTCTTCATCTGTCTTAGGACCTCGCCCTTCTAACATGGTTAAGAAACCTCCACCGCCGGTAAACTAAAAACACAGCAGCCCATTCCACCATTGCAAACCTCAAACATACCCAAGCACCCACCATGACTTCCGCCCACATCTGCAACATCTTTACCACCCATACCTCTAATACCATCGATCACCCCTTCACTACCCATGACACTTCAGTCTCTTTCCCTCACACCTCCGGCATGACCTACACCATCTACCTTCACAACACCTCCATTATCCCCATGGGTAATGCACCCTCTTCCACCATCTGCCTTTCCCTCTAGATCTCGTGTGCCCGTATCACCTTTACCCAAGAAGGTACAACCTAAGGACAAAAATCCCCTACCCTCCAATAAGGTAGTCAAAATAACCATACACTCTCCTGCCAGTTCATCTACCATACCCCTACCCAAACAAACACGACCAATGCCTAAGATCACACCAACACCTAAAACCATAGCTCGACCTACTCCCCCTTGTGCAAAGACCATTCCTCAACAATCAGCCGCACCTACACCCAAACCCACTTTCACTTCCCATTGCGATCCACTAGCAGGGTCCTATGCCAAAATTTTAACCAACCTCCTTGAAACTTCTGTCATCACATTACCACCTCTTAGACCTTATGACCCTCTCAAGCCCAAACCAAAGGGGTTTGACGACACCAAAATTTGTGCCTACCATCGTGTGCCAGGACACGATGTAGAGAACTGTAAAGCTTTGAAAAACATTCTTATCCAGTTGTGCCCTCCCGAAGAAAACTTTGATGATGATGACCTTCTTGATGAAGACCCCATTTCACCAACACCCATTCCCACAACTCTTCCCTCACTACCCACTCAGCGACCGAGACCTCCACAACTCCTAGAGCCACCCCAAGGTTTGAAATTAACATGGTTTGCATCAATGACCTCGCCAAACCTCCACCCAAATGTCAATGTGCCCAGCTCATCTCACAAGGTTCCTTCCCGCCATTGGGATTTTTCCCTTCATGTCGCCATACCTTTCATGGCTCACCTACCTCACCTACCTCCCCACCTCAGATCAACATGATCCACATTGCTACCCGTGCTCAGAAGGACAAAGGCAAGGAAAAGGCAACTGACTCACCAACCAATCCTATACCCAACATACCATCTGCACCCACACCTAAAATCACTATCCATGGCCCCACATATCCTATTTCTAATGGGGTCACACACCACGTGATGCTCAAACAACTACACCAATCCCCCCTCAAAATGTCCTTATATGACCTCATCCAAACCTCAGAATCCCATCGTCAAGCTCTCATGGAGGTCCTGCAATCTATTGAGGTTTTACCCAATGACCCTACACCCATAGCCTCTATTATCACACCCCATCATGTAGCCTCTCTCACCAAATTGCCACCTTTATCCACACCTCAACCTACTCACCAAGTAGCCTCCCTTAGCTTCTCAGAGGAAGAGATCGCACCGCACCAAACAAATGATCCAGACCCAACTCTCTTCATCTCTGTCCACATCGATGATATACGTGTATGATGTGTCATGATTGATGGGGGCACTAGCATTAATATCATTTCATCCCATGCATTCACTCAAATGCGCATACCTGACAATTACATGCATAAACATCCTGTCATGTTGCATTCATTCAATGATGCTATCACCTCTACACTAGGCACTGTCATCCTCCACATTCGCGTGGGCCCCACACTATTCCAGAGTTATTTTACATCTTGGAGGGGGAATTTCAATATAACCTGTTGCTTGGCAGACCCTGGATTCGTGTCATGGGTTGTGTCCCTTCCACTTTGCATCATTGTGTGAAGTTTGAGCATGAAGGACACACCTATACCATTCCAGCTGACCCATCACCTTTTAAAACTTGCAACATGCTTTACCGACCCAATGACATGCTCATACCCATCAAAGCATCTACCTCCACAACCACTGCCATGTCACCTACACCTCCCCTCACCAGTGCAGCCGCTACCTTAACCTCACCTACATCCTCCATTCCTACCGCTGCCACAACCTCCACAGCCGAACCATCAGCCACCCAATTCATTAGCTCCACCCCCAATCTGACCTCTAACACGTCATCTATTCCAGCTACCCACATACCAACCACCGATCCCTTGGAGGGCATTTTTCAATGCCTCACTCTGGGGGAGTATCACCTATATAGTGTCAACACATTCCTTACTCCACAAGAGTATGGAAGTCTTCACCAACACCCTCGCTATGATCACCACATAGGAGAACGCCTCCTTTATGGTCCTCCTCACCTTCGTACCAATCTCACCTATGGGGGACTTGATACTACAACTTACACACCTGAACCACCATCACAAACCCGCCCATTTTCCACCGACCTCCAGTCACTCACCAATTCCATTTCACCCACACCTTCCTGCACCGATGTGCGTGGAAGGGTTTTGGTTTTGGATTTTATGAGCAAGGTCACCATACTGTTATTCCATGTACTACTTGCAAACATAACGACCATAGTGGTATCGGCTTTACTGAACCACCTACCAAGAAGGCTCGCATTGAACTCATTGAGGACATCAACCCTTCTCCACCTTCTTCACCACCATCACCACCTTCACCAACGGAGTCGATGGATCCAGAATCCATTCCTCCTAATTTTTTTTTTTCATAAACACCATCTCCTTGGGGCCTCTGACTTATCAATGCGAGGGCGAGGCTCCCTCCTCTCTTCCCTTCCTGTATCCTGAAATGATCGATGACGATACACCTTCGATCAACATCATTCAATGTCAGGATGATGAATCTATACTCACCTACCTTGGTGCAGAAGACTCATATATTCATTGGTCGTTACCATCTGAGATGCAAACCATGTTGAATGAATCGACTATCGAAATCAACATTCATACTTAGGATGACCCGCACATCTTAAAGATTGACCAATCTTTAGATGTTGCTGAATAGGAAGCCATCACTTCTTTTCTCAAAGATCATGACCATGCTTTTGCTTGGTCTTACGCAGACATGCCCAGTATTGACCCCACCATAGTAGTCCACAATATCGTAACTGTTCCCGATGCCAAACCCATCAAACAAAAGCTGAGGAAAATGCACCCTCGCATTGCTCTTCTCGTCAAAGAAGAACTTCAACGCCTTCTTTCTGTTTCCTTCATCTTACCCATTGATTATCCTTGTTGGATTTCTAACATTGTCCCTGTCACTAAGGTGACAGGGGGACTCCGCATTTGCATGGATTTCCATGACCTCAATCTAGCTTTCCCAAAAGATGACTTTCCTCTACCTGGTATTGACCAGCTGGTTGACCTTACCGCTGGTCATGAGATGCTATCACTCATGGATGGCTTCTCGGGTTATAACCAAATCTTGCTTGCCCCAATAGATCAACACAAAACCACATTCATCACCCCTTGGGGGACCTTCTGCTATCGAGTCATGCCTTTTGGCCTTAAAAATGTTGGTGCCACATATCAGTGGGCTATGACTTATATCTTCCATGACATCATGCATCGTATATTGGAAGATTACGTGGATGATCTCCTGGCCAAATCTAAACACCGCTCTGAGCACCTCACCATCCTAAAAACCATCTTTGACCACCTCATTAAATATTGCATTCACCTTCAGCCCAAGAAGTGTGTCTTCGCGGTTCTCTTAGAAAGCTCCTGGGATTTATCATTTCCCTATGTGGTATAGAAGTTGACCCTGCTAAAGTCAAGGCCATTCTTGAAATGCCTCCGCCCACTAACCTTAGGCAACTCCGTAGCCTGCAAGGTAAGTTGCAGTCTATTCACATTTCATTTCACAATTGTCTGATTGGTGTCAACCATTCCATCATCTGCTCAAGAAGGATGTCTCCTTTAAATGGGATGATGACTGCCACAAAGCTTTTGAGGCCTTAAAATGATACCTTCTTCAACCACCCATGCTCATTCCACCTAAAGACGATCAACCTTTCTACCTATACATCTCAGCTACCGATCACTCCTTGGGGGCCATGCTCGCTCATCGCAATGAACAACACAGGGAGCAGGCGGTTTACTACATAAGCCATACTCTTTTGGACTACGAAACCCAATACACCCATCCTGAAAAACTTTTCTTAGCCTTAGTTTTCGTTGCCACAAAACTCCGCCATTACTTACTCAACCACAAAACCTATGTTGTGACCAACACCGATCCCTTACACTTCATGTATGCCAAACCTTACCAAAATCAACATGCTGCACACTGGCTTATGCTTCTGGCCAACCTTGACCTCAAATTCATTCATCAAAAGTCCATCAAGGGCCAGGCTATCACCGACCAATTGGCCGACGCAGGGCCCAACCCTCTAACTTTGACTTTCCTGATGAGTCAATTGCTACCCTTTCCTTGGATGAACCCGCTTACCAAATGACACTCTTCTTCGATGGTTCCAAGTTTCAGCATGGGGGTGGGGTTGGTGTTATCCTCATTCCACTTGATGGTGAACCTATGCCTTTGTCTTTCAAACTAGATTTTGATTGTACAAACAATATTACCGAATACGAAGCGCTTGTATTAGGTCTCCAAGCTGCCTATGCCTTGGATGTCAAATCCATCGACATCTTTGGTGATTCCCAATTGGTCGTAAACCAAGTCAATGGTGTATACCAATGTTGTAATGAGACACTTCAAAAGTATAAACATCACGTAGACATACTCTTGACCACCTTCGACTGCTATAACCTTCAAACCGTCCCCTGTTCAACCAACAAATTTGTAGATACCATGGCCTGCTTGGCTTCTCAAATCCCCACTTCACCCGCCGATTCTAAAATCTTTGTCACCATACAATGACTCTAATCACCCTCTTATTTACCTCACGATGTTTACTCTATCAAAACCACTACCCCCGACCCAAGTGACCTTTGGTATAAACAATACTCTGACTATCTTTCTCTCTCCGTCTTACCTCCCGATCTCACTCGTAATGGACAACGTGCGCCTTCCTCAAAAAGGTCTCTTGTTATGTCATCATGGGTGGCCTCCTTTATAAGCGCAAATTTGATGGTATTCTCTTACGATGCCTTACGAGTTCTGAAATCCCTTATACCATCAAGGAAGTTCATGATGGCATATGTGGAGGTCACTTCAATGGCCTTGCTGTTGCTAAGCATATTCTTCACCTAGGCTATTACTGGCCGACCCTTAACCATGATTTTTGTGATTATGTCAAGCATTGTGTAAAATTCCAACAACATGCCAACCTTCATCATACACCCAGTCATGCCTTACAGGTCACCCTGTGACCTTTGGCCCTTCTCTCAATGGGGTTTGGATCTTGTCGGAGAGATCAATCCCCATTCTTCCCAATGCCACCAATGGATCATCACCGCTACCGAATACTACACAAAATGGGTTGAAGCCATACCACTCATCTCCACGAAATCTGAGAAAATATGTGAGTTCATCAATCATCACATCATTTGTTACTTTGGTGTTCCTCATCACCTCATCACTGATAATGGAAAACAATTCAAAAATAAAACATTGCAAAAACTTTGTGATGCCTTTGGCATTCAGCTAAGTTTCTCGTCACCTTATTACCCACAAACCAATGGCCAAGCCGAATCCACTAACAAAACCTTGAACAAAATTCTCATGAAAGTGGTTAACGATACTGGGAAGGACTGGCATACACACATTCCTTTCACTCTGTGGGCATACCGCACTAGTATTCCACTTCCACTACCACTACCCTTTTCTCTGGTCTACGGTATAGAGGCTATTCTACCTCTTGAAGTCTAGATTCCCTCACTCCGCATTTCTCTCCATGACATGCTCAATGATGATGAATTTATGTCAGGACCATTTAGCACAACTTGAGTTATTAGATGAATGTCGTCTTAATGCTCTTGACCACCTTCAAGTTTACCAAAAACGTATCAAACGTGCCTATGATAAACGTGTCCATGAACGAACCTTCTGAGTTGGTGACCTTGTCCTGAAAGAAAATCAACATGTAACCAAAGCAGAAAAAAGTAAACAGGAAAATTTTCTCCTAATTGGCTTGGACCATACATCATGACCCATACTTATGGATCAGGTGCTTATCGTTTATCTTCACTCGATGGTAAACCCGAACCTAAGCCCCTTAATGCCTTGCATCTTCGACCATTCTACTATTGACTTTTAGTCCTACCTCACCTTTTTTCCTCTTTCCATGCTCATCCCTTGAGTGCTATCCACTTCCTACGCCATCACCAATGATTAAATAAGAATCATGTGCATACCCATCACATTTTTTTATCTTCTCTTAAATATGTGTACCATGGCACTGCACATAGCATGATTCTCATGGATACTTTTCATCTGTTTTTAGATGAGATCCCATGATCATTTTCACCCTGCTTTCTGAACAAGAATCCTATTCTTCACCTTGGTCCTGTCCATGATTTAAAATCCCTCACATGGGATCCAACTCCTTGAGTCAAACTTCTAATAAAAAGATGACTCCCTCAAAAGGACATCTTTCTCTCTACAATCGCTACTATAAATAGACTGCTCCCTCGAAGGACAACTATATAAAGCTCTTTAAAAAAAGAGAGAGAATATCTGAAGCTTCCCGCATCGATCAGCTTCACGAAGACCTCAAGGAGTTAATTTCCTCATCCCATATAGAATTCCTACATCGATCAGTCTATCTCAAATATCAGTCAAAATAGAAAGCCTTTTAGTCATGGACTGGCCCATTGTGACCTTGGATCTCTTGCCAAAAGGCATGATACCTACTACCATGTCCACTACCAGTTTTCACCCTCTCACCATTCACATCTCCATTTCCTACCACCTCAAAGGGACCTCTTGGAACCATGACATTTGGTGATCATGTGACTATTATTCACCTTTAGGATAATCACTCATGTAAAGTCTTTAGGGTCTTATGTTCACTAGCCTACCTATCGGTATGGTCCACCAGTTATGATCCTCACCAATCAGGTGGCTTTCTTGCCCCCTCTTATCTTTTAACCTTCTTTATTACGTATTGATTACCTTATACAGGACTTGGTCCTCGACGCTTACCTTTGGGTAATCTTCTTCTTCTACCACAATCGAAATCACCTATACCAAGTTGCCCACAACTCACCCACACCTAACAAACCTAAACCCAAATCATGCCTAAAACCTACCAACTCATTCTCATACCTCCTCATATTCTTCCCTAGCTTATGGGAGAACTACATCAGTCTGAGGCCCCTTTTCACCGGGGCTATGTAGGAAGCACTCTGAGGGCATGGGGCCCTTGGAGGTTAGCTCGACCATCATCGTCACCACCTTCCTTACCTTTTCCCATTCACACCCATTCACCTCTCGCCATTTGCTACCTGTTCCAGTCACATTCTACTCTAGTTAGTTTCCAATTTATCATTCAAATAAGTGGAAACTAATACATCACATTTACCACAATCCTACATTACATGCGATCATACCAACATGATCCATGTTACCATACATAGCACAAATTAAACCCAAACATATACATTCATCATCATTTCTTTCCCATCATATCAAAAACCTGAGAAATTAACTCAACCACACCTATGATCTGACTCCATCATGCCTAACACCAACCTGACTCCACCATGCCTATGACCTGACTCCATCATGTCTAACACCAACCTGACTCAACCATGCCTATGACCTGACTCCATCATGCCTAACACCAACCTGACTCAACCATGCCTATGACCTGACTCCATAATGCCTAACACCAACTTGACTTAAATGCCTATAACCTGACTCAACCATGCCTAACACACCTATCACTCATCCATCTATGCATAAACAATCACAGTCTATCAACATCAAAGCATCATCATCAAATCATCCATCTCATCATATAAATCTGGATGTCCATACAATATACATGAATATCAAATAAAATGTATCTCTCCAAAACTCTCATATACAACCTCACTCTCTTCGGCACGTAGGCTGGTATATGATCAAAAATACAAAACTCTTGTACATCCTCACTCTCTTCGGCAGGCTGTATATGATCAAAAGGCACATAGGCTGGTATATATCAAAAATCAAAACTACATCAAAATCAAGAGCCATATATTAGGCATCATCTCGGCGGACATCCTCCATATCCATCTTGCTTGTCCCCTCTACCTCCTCGGCTCCTGTCTAATGACCTGCTAACATCTCCCCACCCATCATAGGTGGTGGCTAGGTCCCTACTGGTACATCAACTAGAGCTGGCCTCCATGAACTAGTGGCCTCACCCTGACCATGTCTTGGGGCTCGATGGCCCCCTGTTCTCTCCACGCTATAGGGTGCATGACCAGGTCCTCTCACTAGAGGCCTGTTGTGCCCTGTACTCGGCATATGATAGACAATCTATCCCTGCCGCCGTCAGCTGGTCTTGATAATACCGGGCCTCATCTCTCGCCTCCTGTAACCTAGATACGGGTACTATCTATGGTGGCCCCATTGGCCTCTGACCCTATACTTGCCCTGTGGGACCCTATCCCACCCCTACCTGTGAACTGGGACCCTGTCCTGGTGCCTGTGGTGGTGTCATGAGACCCTGCCCCTGTGCTTGTATTTGGGCCTGTAAGGCCCCAATATATGCATGTGCCATGGCTAACTGGCCTCGTAACCCTGTAACCTGTGCCTGTAAGGTGGCCACCTGACCATCATCACCATCCCCATCTCCACCCTGGGCCATCTAGGCTTGAAGACTGACCACCTGTGCATGCAACTCAGCCACCTCTACCTCGAAACTGGCTAACTACCCCCTTGCACCATCCCCAACTGGGTAATTAGGGTCACCACCTGCCCCTGTAGGGCATCTCTCTACACCGTGATAGTGGCTAAATATGGCTACCCAGACCTGGGTGGTACTACTCGTAAATGAGCCACCCACCACTGTCTATATCTATCTGTCACTCTGGCATCATCGATCCACCGGTCTATCACCTGCTCCTCCTACCCTATAGGCACTGTCAGCTATGGTAGAGGTAATGGCCTCTCCACATCGTCTCTCCTGTACTGCGGGAAGGGTGGAGGTATGTCATGTAGTAGCCCAAACTACCATCTAACCCTGTCAACTGGGATCATCTCGTGCTCCCCGCACGATGCCCCTCTATCCATCTCAGCAGCTGAAGGCCATCTAGCTCATCATGCATCCATCTGTATGAGGGATAACCCACATACGGTCTCCATATGATGTCCACCCTGGAAAACCCCTCCAATAGACGCCTGTAATATGCTACATCATGTGTAGATCTGTCTGATCATTGCTCTCCAATCACGGGCACCCATCGCCTATACCCCACCCAAACCAATCTTGGTGGAAAGGCATCTACTCGGGGCATACCCACTGGCCACACACAAACTATGTGCTCATAGGCCCAACAGTGTAGAAAAAAGGTGCAACATAAGCTGAACCTGCGGAGCTGCCCATACGCCCACAACTCTCTGTATAACTACACCAAGAATGCTGGCACCTAGGAAAAGTAGGTCTTGATCCATCACCATGTCATGTAAAACCCCCATCAGGGAGTGGGGAAATCTCCCACCCTCTGCATCCGGTAGTGCAAAACAACACACTACCTCCATCAATAAAACAACTAGCCTCGTCTCCTCTAGATGGGCTAGGTACATCCCCCCATAACTCAAGCTGGCACTATGGAATGTCATGTCTACCAGTCCCTCCCCAAACACTGTCAACATCAACTCCTTTGAGGCCTCGGAGGAGATCGAGTACACCTACGTCCCTAGTATCAGTAACCGTAAGATCCTAAACACGTCCTCCAGGGTGACTGTCATCTCACCCGTTGGTAGGTGGAATGTGTTGGTCACTGAATCCCATCTATCAATGAGGGAAACCATCAGACTCAGCTGCTAGACTGCATACCGATAGCATCGGACCCTAATCAGGCCCACCTCCTCCATGTGCCACCACTCCTCAATTGTCGCTGTGCCTCACACTCTCAAAAGCAGGGGTGGCACCCTGTCTCTCATCCGCGCAACTGATCTCTCCCCTGCATCCAACACAAACATCAAATTAATCTACCTTCATCATACCCACACTCACCCTCGACACCTCACCTATACCCACTATCTCACCTCTTTCTTTCTTCCCAACCTACCTTCCTATCACATTTCTATCTACCCCCCCACCCTCACCCACTATCATTTACCCATACCCATTTTACCCCCGCCTACACTAGGTTTTGCACCAACACACCCTATTTTACCCTTCCCTATCTCACCCACTCGACCTAGGGCCCTTTCGGCCCCTTTTTCTCCAAAACCTGACTGGTTCCAGTTATCTCTAACTAACCCTGGTCACCCCTAAACCGAGCATCGGTCACCTGTTTCGTGACCGATACCGGTTTGACCCTACCGACATCGGCTAACCTTGACTGACCGGTCACTGTCGCGGCAAAACCCGCAACACCCAAACCCTCCCCTCTCAAAAAACTCCCTCTCCTAACTCTTCTACCCACCCATTCTCACCTACACTTCCCCTCAACCCCATCCCACCCCCTATTCACCCACTTACCTCTCTCCCCGCTCCTATTCTACCCAATTCACCCTCCCACATTTCAAATTTCATTTTCCCCCCAAACCCAATTTTTCACCACCTAACCTCTCACCTACTCTATCTCACAAAACACAGAAAGGGTTTGATGCTTACCTCATCACACTATCATCGTCATGGTGGCACATCTGGCCACTGCACCGGTGGCCCACCCGATCCCTCTCTAGCCTCTGCCATCACCAATCTGTCACCTCACCTCCAACCAATAAAATCAACCAATCTAATCTCGTGGACCTGCCTCTCAGCTACCAATCACCCACTACATGGCTCGCCAACTCAGTCCCCAGTCTCTCTCTCTCACTTTCCAACTTTCCCTCTCTCTCATGTCATTTTCCTCTATTTTGCATGAGGACAAATGATTCCAAAAAATGTGGAATTTTTCTTTTTTATAACATCCCTGACCTAACTGACACTGGTTTTACCTTCACCGGCATCGGTCACGTGCCCTACCTTACCGTGGTTGGTTACCCTATACCGGCATTAGTTACCCTTGACCGGCATCGGTCACCCTCTCTTCCACATTGCCCACAATTTCACCCTATTACCCTGCCCGTGACTCTTTTTTCCCTGCTTAACCTTTTACCCTACCCCCCTACCCCCAATTTTTTCCCTAAATCCCTTTTTATCCTCACCCGTCACCTCACTTGGCCACACCACTTGATCTTCTTGACCTTATCATTTACCACCTCACCTCATCCTCATTCGGGGACTCGTTATTTTACCCATACCTTGGCCCTACCCGTGCCGTGACCTAGATATCTTGGACCTGGAACATTGCTAGTGACCTTTGACCTCATGTGTTCGCTATACCTTGTGGCACTATTACCTATGTTGATTGATCATCCTGACCTTACCTTGCCTCTTGCCATGACCGTTTATCCTGACCCAACCTTTGGTGTACTAGAACACACCTAAACATTCCTGCACCTGACCTATGTCGTGTTTCTTGACCATATCCTATACCTTGGATACTAGAATCACTTCAACCTTGTTTGGATAAACCTATCAACCTTAGACAATGTAGAGTTTACTTACTCTTCAACCTGGTACAATGCTACAGTTTATACGTGTGTGTGCATTTGACTGTTTCTACCTTTGACCCTAACCCATTACCTAGATTACCCGAGTGGACCTTTTTCCCTTTTTTACCTGCATTACCCCACCTTCTTCTTCATCACATTCACCTTTTATCAAACCACTCACCGATTCTTCCTTCTACCTCATCACTTCTTGGTTTGAGGGGGATCACCTTCACCCACACATGGGGACAACCACATCTTATTTTTGTCAGCGTCACTTATAGATACAAGCTACGTACAATTAAAACAGGGTCAAAATGTAGACACTAAAATTAGGTCATACTCCCCTTAGTCCCCCTTCAAATAAACACCTTGAACACATTCACCTAACCATGGCCCCTTTCATCCCACTCTAATTTAATTAATTAAATTAAATTAATTCATTATCCTCACAATATTTATTATTTAAATATCCTAATTGGGATAATGCCCACATATCCACCTCATCTAGCCACCTCACCCTAAGACCTATTCTTAGTAAGTTGCCATAACTAACTAAGACCTACCCAAACCCTAAAAATCAATGCCTACATTCCCTCTAACCACATTCCTACCTATTAGAAGGAAGCTTCCATGCTAATCATTGTGGAGTAAAAATGAAACAAGATCCCAGAAAATCAAGGGGATCTGCCTAGTTTAGTAAACCTAAGAAATCCCACCCTAACTGACACCGGTTATCCTAAACCACCACCGGTTAAGTTGGAACCGTCGTCGATTACCATTTAACCCCCGAAAACAACCTTATTTTGTAGGTTGACACATTTATGAGAGATAATCACATCTTTTGAGAACAAGTGACAAAACTAGAGCTGCATGCAAGTAGAACCAACATCCGTACATGCATCAGAGCATCCATAGCCAGTACCTGAAGTAATCACACAGCCATTTTCCTTCACAGGAGCATCTGGGGAAGCACCAACACCACATCAAGTTCATTCCATTTGATCACCCACCATTACCAACCAGGCATCAAGCTCATACAAATAGTAAGTTTTATTAACTAGCACTTATCCATTCATCATTTGGTACATTCTTTCACATTTGTAATTAGATTTTTCTCTCATTTCCATCCCCCCATCATCTACCTCCATGAAAAATTGACCATCTTTTTATCCATACCCTTTCACTACCCATACCTGGATGTTAATCATTCCTATGCATATCTAGGATCCACATAAACCTTGCCTTTGCCCTTCCTTTTCATCTAGCCTCAAATCTATTCACCTAGCCAAGTTTTTATTGAGTTTCCTGTACCTTGACCATACCGATGCCGGTTACCCATAACCATCACTGATTAACCTAAACCAATAACGTTCATACTAGACCGATGTTGGTCTTTGTGTCTTTTACTAGGAATCAAGAACAAAGTTTCTAAACCTTCACCAAATACTCAAAACTACCTAGAACCTTCACCCTGACCATAGTAACAGTACACCTTGAAAGAGACCTTTACCTTCAAATTCAGTCATAGCTTAGCCTGTGGTGAATAAATTTACTTATTATAGACGAATGAGATACCTAAATCATTTTAACTATAGTAGAATTTTCCATTATTATTAGCATTAATTTGTTTTAAATAGTGGATTGACAACTGTCCAGGAAGTATCACACTTCCCAGATATAGTATAAGCTAGGCAGTCCATTGCATATACTATTTAACTGTTATTTGGTGGTCTTGTTTTCCATTTCAGGTAGTTCCTCCAAGAAAATAGGAAGCTCTCATTATCAGTATGTGGATTCAAGAAGTCATTTGCGCATGCAACAACCTACAACTAGCATCTTAAAAGGTATTCCTCCTAGCCCTTTACCCTTATCTGTTTTGTCAACATTCGAAGAAAGCATCTAGAATCAGGTGAAACAAAGGGCACAATCAGGTCAAAAGTCTCTCTTAAAGCCATAATCTAATCACTTAAAATAACCCACGTAATAAATAAAGTATCCTAGAGGGTAGGGTTCACATCTAATGTATCTTGTCAATGTGCCATTTGGATATTTTCCATATCCTAAATGGAAAGCCAACGAACTAATTTAAAAAAACCACAAATGATGAGTCTTTCCCACACAAATTTCTGAACTGTCATAGATGCGTCCCTCAAATTATAGTTTTTTCCCATAGAAATTGCTTTCGTGGCGTCTAGTCAGCACAACCCATTCACATATTTTTTCCCATCAAAAACACAGAATGTGGTCCTTTTTTCCACACAAGAACACAAATTATAGCATATTTGCGATACCCTTCATACAAAGGAACTGACAGTAACCATTGAGAACCTCCTTTTTTCTTCATGAACATGTTGTATAAATCTATCATAGGGTCTTATTTTTCAGTCCTCCATACACGAAATCATTCACCATCTATATCCCCCTCAAATATTATTGTTCTCTCCCTTTCATACCTTCCTAACACCTGTAGAATCAAGCTTCCCACGGAAAAAAAACTTCCTTACAACTTACAATTTGGGACAATTGTTTTCTTTGAAATATTTTCTTATTTCCCATTGCTATAAAATATAAAGAAAATACAAGTAAATTATTGATGAATATGAGATACAAATAAGGTAAATAAAATTATTAAACTTGAAATTTATAAAAAACTTAAAATAAATATATGTGTATATGTATGTACGTGTATATGTATATGTATTGGTCTCACATACATGGACGTTTGTAATATCATATGGGGATTTTTTTTGTCATATACACAATGTGTGTATACCACATAAGAGAGATAAATCTATATATACTCTTGTCTTTGCTGGATATTCAATGAATGTGATGTGACACCTACTTATACATAAACATACATATCCATACACATACATGTACATACATATATATGTATTTGTATATGCATGTTTATACAAATATACACATATACATATACATATGTGAGTGTTGTTTGTCATATACACACTGTTTGTATACCACATAAGAGAGATAAAACTATCCATACTCTTGTCTTTTCTATCTACTCAATGAATGTGTTATGACACCTACTTATACATATACATACATATCCATACATATCCATACATATATGGAGAAACTTATTATTGGTTACAATAGCTTCGATGGCAGTGTCCCTCCAGACATAGGGAAACTGACAAATCTATAGTACTTAGATCTTGTCAATGCTAATTTGGAGGGAACCATCCCTAAAGAATTAGGGCAGCTTTAACAGATCAATAGTCTACTTATTTATAATAATAAGTTGAAAGGAACTATCCCTGTTCAGTTTGGGAACATAAATTCTATGATGTATTTAGACCTGTCTGATAACGTTCTTTCAGGCACAATTCCAGTTGAAATTGGTAAGCTAAATAGGTTAGAGACATTGAGTGTTATATACAATAATCTAAGAGGGGTAGCGCCTGCAAGTATTGGGGATCTGCCCAATCTGAAAATGTTGGAGATATGGAATAATTATTTGAATGGATTTATACCTCAACAACTGAGAAAGAATTCAATTTTGTAGTGGTTGGATAAAAAAACCAAAGCAATTAATCTTAAATGCTCACCACCTTTTTCCATCTTTTTCTCTTTTGTTCTCTTCCTTGGGATTTGTTTGAGAACTATCATGTCTTGATGGGCGAGTCACTGACGCAATTATGACTGGGTTGTTCTGACTAGACTCCATGGAAGCACAACCGGGTCCCACACATGGGCGTTGCATGTATAATATATTTTATGGCATCTTATGTTCTATCGCATGGGGGTCATGCGATCTTGTCACCAGGATAGAAGACTCCGTTTATACTCTTGTCTTTGTTGGCTAGTCAATGAATGTGATGTGACACCTACTTATACATACACATACATATCCATACGTATACATATACATATGCATACATGTACATATATATATATATATATATATATATATATATATATATATATATATATATATATATATGTATGTATGTATTTTTATATGCATGTTTATACATGCATATGCATATACATATACATACACATATACATACACATACGCATACGCATACACATACGCATACGCATACGCATACGCATACACATACGCATACGCATATGCATACACATACGCATGCACATGCACATGCACATGCACATGCACATGCACATGCACATGCACATACACATACACATACACATACACATACACATACACATACACATACACATACACATACACATATGGAAGTGTTGTTTGTCAAATACACACTGTGTGTATACCACATAAGAGAGATAAAGTTTTCTATACTCTTGTATTTTTTGGCTAGTCAAAGAATGTGTTGTGACACCTACTTATACATACACATACATATCCATATGTATACATATAAATTTGTATTTGTATATGCATGTTTATACATTTATATGCATATACATATACATATATATGTAAGGAAATGAAAAAAAAGGTGATGCATTACACCTCTTAAAATCTTGCGACATTTTTCCATCCTTTCCTCTGCATTTATCTTCCTTGGGATTTGGCATGTCTTTGCACGCGAGTTACTGACACTGGCTGTGACTGGGTCATGCTAACTAGATGTCACGTCTATAGAACTGAGTCCCACACATGACCGTAGCATGTATGTCATCTTATGGTCTATCTTTTGTGGGTCATATGATCCTATCGCCATGATAGATGGCTCCGAATGTGACGTGCTACCTACTTATACATACACATACATATACATGTGTATACATATACACATACATACATATATATGTATATGATATGCATGTACATGTATATACGCGTATACATATACATATGTATATATAATGGTATCACATACCTGGATGTTTGTATTATCATATGATAGTGTTGTTTTTCATATACACATTGTGTGTATACCACATAAGAGAGATAGAATTGTCTATACTCTTGTCTTGGCTAGCTAGTCAATGAATGTGTTGTGACATCTACTTATACATACACATACATATCCATACATATACATATACACATACATACTTATATATATGTATATAACACCTATTTCACTAAATATGAACTTATTCCAGTGAATCTGGACTCTAGTATTACAAGTATTGGATGAAATCCATCTCCATTTTTGCGTATATTGGATTCCATTTTTGGTTATATTGGATTCCATTATTACTATTATTGGATTCCATTAGTAGCAATATTGGATTCCAATATTGTCATTATTGGACTTATTCGAGTTACAATTTTGCTATTATTGGATTCCAATTTCACTATTATTAGATTCCAATTTCCCTTTTATTGGACTCCAATTTCTCTATTAATGGATTCCAATAACGTTATTATACGATTCCAATTTCTAAATCCTGATTTTTGGATTTCAGTTTCGTTATTTTAGGATTTACATTTTTTTATTGTTTGATCCCCCCACATAAACCTAGCAACCACCAATTTACATAAGCCTGCAGGTTGCTAACTTACATAAGCCTAGTGGCTGCTAACTTACATGATGAAAACACATACTTGGTGAAATAAGCCTAGCGGTGCCAAAGTTACTTGATTTACTTGATTTTCTCTTGGTTACTTTGTGAAATCAATTTACTTGATTTTCTATTGGTTACTTTTTCATTATAAAACACATCATGGGTCGTATTCAAGTACATATTTTTAAATAATATTTGAAGGAAAAATCTTCAATTAACAAGTGTCACAACAATTATGACAACTTTAACATCAACATTTTATAAGTGTACAAATGAATTTTTCTTTTCAAAATAAAATGTTAAAATAAGTACATGCCACCTATTCAAGAATGCATGATGTCATTATATTTATTATTTTTTGTTATCAAGCATGTCACACTCAATCTTTTTCTAAATAATTTGTCATAACTTTATTACATTTTAATTTTATTAATATTGTGACTTACAATTTCCCACTTCGATATATATTTATATATAATTAAAGACTTCAAACATTGAAACTAAGTGTACATAATTTTTAAAAAAACATTTTTTTAACAATTTAATAGATTTATTTTTACAACTGAGAATAAAATATGTGTCACAAATAATTATTTGATCTCCTTTCCATATTTTTCTTGGTGTTCATGACCGGATGATGTTGTCTATATCAATATCTAATGTTTCCCTTCATTTTGACCACCATTGTTTTTTCTTTAAGCATTCCTGCTACCTTTCTTTTTCTATTTTTTCTTTTCTTGTGGGTTCCCACCAACTTACCCTTATTTATTGAGCCTTTTTGTCGACATCATGTATTGGAATTCATTCTACCTTACCCATCCATATAGGTATGTTACAGTCAGCTGGTTTTATTAGTATCATTTTCCCATCATGTATGAGTATAGTAAGTTGAATGACAACTTTGAAATATAATAAATTTGTCAAATAAGTTTGTTCTTAAGCTTTGTGCACTCATCACATTTGATGAATAAGTTGTTCTTGGTGATTGAAACATGGGAAAAATGTCCCACTTAATGAGACATGTGTGGCGATATATCATAATTCTCTCCATCATTATGAATATCAATGGATATCAATGCAATAGTTGTGACACTGCTTAGTAGTTATTTTTGTTTTCATGTATTTCTATTTACTGCCCTTTGTGTTTTCCTATATTTCCATTTACTTCCATCCTCTCACCATTCATCCAAGATTGTTTGTATCCATAATGGGTACTCTTCAATATTTCATGACATTAGTACAATTATACCTTGTTTTCACTTTCTTCTGCAGTTTCATAACCATTAATTGTGTATGGAAGTCTCACTCTGCCATTGAATACAATACTTATTGTGACAACGAATAAGCTAGACCCCATTTCTCTGTGCAATGGAGTGTAGTTTTGGATGGATATACTAGTGCCTTTGCAACTATCACACCTTTGGAGGGTAAATCCACATATGCTGCTCCTTCGAATACAAAGTTCATTTTCAATTATATCCACACATAAAAAGAGAAAATTAGTAGTGTGGCCACTTAAATCTTACACCTAGTTTAGAGAATTTGAAAATGATAAATATTAATAACAATTCCAAGGTTAAATCAAATGCTTGAAATCACAATGAAAAAATAAAAATAAATATCTTATATGAACATCTCTTAAACCTCCTTCAATCTAAATCTTGAACAAATGTAGAATTTGGGTAGCTTTCAAGACAATGTGTAAGTGATTATTGTAATTTATGCCACATATCAATCTTAATATCATCATACATATACGACTATTTATGCATACCTTATGTAGACACCTAAAACATGCTTACACTTAGAATTTCATCCAATCCATTCAATTAACGACACTTTGTTAATTCCCTATTCTTCACTCCATTATTGGATGCCCATTCACGACACACTTTCAGTTGTATTCTTCCCATATTCAGCTTATTTGGCTAATATCTCTCTTATTAGCTAAACATTCCTCCTTTCAACCATTCAGAACCTCCCTAGTTCTCTCTAGACCAATTCTATTGGCTTCCTAGGCTATCTACCAGTCACAATTGGTTATCCAGACCTCTCCCAACTCTCAATGAGTCTCTAATCACTTGCTAATCAAGTTTAACTAGCATAAACCCTAGTTAACTAGCCTAAACCAAGCTTAACTAAGCCTAAAGCATGTTTATCCTAGTCCAATCTAAAAGTGCTTTTTAAGCTTTGGTTCCACATGCACCCAAATTCCAAATTCTTCCATTTGGAAAACTATAAATAGAAGGGTCACCCCTACCTTTAAAACTTTCAACTTTACATAACCTAAAAGCCAAAACAAGCCCAAGAAAGCTTAAGAGCTCATTTACATTAGCTAAGCTAATAAAGCATTTGATCTTGGGTCATCCACCATTAAAATAGCTTAATCTTGCACCCATGATAGGTTAGTAATGAAATAGCTAAACTTGGCCATGTAGCCATTTAGTGAGATTCATTCACCCTCATGGAGTAAACAACAAAATTGATTGGTTAGATCCTTATTAGGTTCATTTTATTAAGCTTTCAAGAATAGAAGTTAGTTATATTTGCTAGATTGCTTGTTTATTTTAAGTTTGTATACATGTAAAGTAGATTTCCTTACTCATTTATTATCTGATGGTCCATTGAGGGGATTTGCATAAAGCTTTGGGGTCTTACACCATTTCAATAGCTCTTGGAAAAATTTTCATTGAACACATTTGGCAAGCCCGGTGGGACCTGAAGTCCCTACTCCATTAATGGAGGCCTCTTTCAAGCTTTTAAGCCCATTTTTCATCTTTTTAGAAAAAACAACTTGTTATTTTCTTGTTTCCATTTCTTAAAGGGGCTAAATCATCTTTGTTTATAGTCATTTTGTGGGTTAAGGTTAGAAATGCTTTTCTTGCACTAACAAATAACCTGTTGGCTTTCAAAAAAAATCATTTCCATGTTTTTTGCAAGTTTTTCAAGGGGTATGGGTGTGCGTCAGATAGGGACACATATCCATTGAAACCTGCACATCCTCATCAGAACAGATGCACACTTCTTATGCTGCACCCTATCACTGACATGTATTCTCTTTACAAGAATGCTCACGCGTCTTCGTCGGTGGGTCGACGTCTCCATCACTCTGGCCACGTCTATGTAAATAACCCCATTGTGTAAAAAATTGAAACTTTTTGTTTTATGCTTGGACGCATCTCCGTTGAACCCTAAGCATCCACGTCGAGTTGCAAGCATCTTTGTCTCTCTAGACGCATCTGTATTTTTGGTATGCTGTGGATTTTACTAATTTTGTTTTGCAGGTGTATCCGTTGAGTTAGGTGCATCCGCATCAAAACCCTAGCGTACCTGTCAGAAAATCCCGCGTAGGTGTTATCCCCCCTTTGATTTTTTACCTTGCACGTGTCTGCATTGGTTAGGGCACGTATCCATTGGCTAGGGCACACATGTTTCATTCAAGATGCGCAAGTGTCTCTGTGTAGTTTGGATTCATTCATTTTATTTTTAGTGCTCCTTGTTTTGATCATATCTTTTGACTCGTTAACCTATTTTCAGAGTTTGCATAGGCGTCAGAAAGAGAACAAAGCATACTTTGTGAGGGAATTTCCAAATGTAATATTGGTATACTACTTGTATCATAAAAACTCCCAAAGTGCCTCCAAGACCTCCAAAAATGCAAAATACGAAAAATCTTAAAAAACTGCTAAAGATAGATTTCTAGAATTTTACTATTTTCTTGGATTTCTAACTTTTGCAGGGTTCTAACAGTGGTTTACAAGTTTCCTCTTCATTAATTTATTTTGTACTAACTTGTTTAAAAATTTTTTCATCTTCATTTGTGAAAGTTTTAAATGCGTATGCTCTTCTCTAGTGCCTTTCTAGGTGATCTTGGGAATCAAAAACGTTTCACCACTTTCTTCATACTTGCAAAATGGTTTAAATAGCTTTCAAAGTTGGTTAAAAAGAACTCATTTTTGCATTGTACTTAGGAATTTTCCATTTATTACAAATTTGAGTGAGATACCTTTTTGTGTATGCTCTTTCCTTGCATCTCAGGATGATTTGGGAAATCAAAAACAACATCTTATCTACTTTTTATGACATTTTGGAAAATTACTAACCTTAGAATGTAGGACCAAAATTGCATGTCAAAGAAAGGAGGAGCTAAGAGAAAAGAAAGAACTCACTAATACATGTTTTCATATAGGTTACCAAATGGTGTGCTACTTAAAACCACATTAAGCTAAGCAAGATAAAAAACACACCACTCTTCATCACACTGTATTGCAGGTTTCAGAAAAGGGTACGTCTCTATCTGCTCAAATGGAACATAACCCCTTTGGCATGATGCCTTAAGCTACAACAATAGGGGTGGTTCCAGTAACCCTAAAGTAATCCACCACTGTGTAACCTCATGGATGAAACAGGAAGCACTTTGCTTACCCACTTGATTAGTTTTCCTTGTCAGATAACATTACAAAGTTGTCCGTATTGTGACCCTAGTAAGAGTACACGATGGATGTATTTATTTCTCACTGTACTTGAAGGGGGAAAAGATGAGATACTACCAAATTAGTCAGTGTGACTTTTTGGGTAAATTGTGCCCGCTCTTAGATGAATTTGTAACACCTAGTTGAGAGAAATTATTTGGAAAGCCATTTTTTCTTGGAGCCCACTTTACTGGTCCTTGTTACATTGAGCCACATGAAGTGACAACTTATTTGGAGTCTGAACCTTGTTTTTCAAACAAGGAAAAGAGTCCACTTAAGTTTCAACCTAAGTGCCTTTCATCACGAAAATTAGATGAATTTTCACTTAGCTTAGTTTCTTTCTCGCCTTTGGACGAGGCAAAACTCTGCCCAAGTGACGCGTAGTTTATTTTCACATATTTTGATCTAAACCTTAGCATTCTTGTTTCCCATTTGGGATAAGGGAAGAAATATTTCAGGAGTATTGTCATAGATAGTTTTCACTGCATTTTTATCCATTTACACTCATCCATGTTTGTGGCTGAGTTGTTAAACGTCTAAAGTGCGTGGATGTGTCCTCATATCTTTGATGGTCACTTGATCCTGATTTGAAGATCATCAACATAGTTCAAATTGATTCATCATTTGATCATCTTTACATCAAACTATCACTTTGAACATACATTTACATAGGGTATATTTCCTTGTTGATTGGCTTTGTGTTTCACACTTGAATGATTATTCCTTGTGATCATTCATCTATTTTTATTTTTTATTTTTAGGACAATCCTTTTTGATCTCATCGAGATTGCATCATCATGACATATATTTTCCTTAGACCTTCTTTGGAAAATCACGCACACATCTCCATACTTATGAAATGTCTAGTTGGATGTCACCATGTTTTCTTGAACCGACCTATCACTTCCTTCCCTCTGAAGGATTTCCATCACACTATCTAGGTCTAAACATTTGTGCTTAAACAATGCCAACAATGACTGACTATCGTGTGGTTTTTCACATTTACAATAATACAGAACTTAGGTTTAGGCTTTCAAAACAAAAGATTCCCATAACTAAACATGTTTTGGTTCTTCGCGTTAGAAGTCCCATATAGGTACCCTATTTCCCACCTTCAGCTCATAGTTGGTGGTATGGTTTGGATGCTTTGGATCCAAATTATTATTCAGGTTCCCCCAATTCTTCTTCTGATTCAGATCCAAACTACCATTCGGATTCCCACTCTTCTTCTGAAGATTCAGATCCCAACTATTGTTCAGATACCCCTAGATCAAATATTGAACACAGTCCTCCCTTACTTCATAGGACATTTATTCCAAATCACCTCAATGATGTCTTCCTCCTTTGAAGACTCGTGCGACTCCAAGTTCCATTGATCGAACATCTAATTTGGTTCTCGAGTCACGGTCTTCCCTTCCTTCACAGGTTCTCCTTCATCGTTCGTCTCAACGAACTCTTCCTCTGTTGAAGAGTTCCACAACTCGGGTTACCTCTAGTCAATCATCTAGTTTGAATCCTACGTAACAACTTAACGAATGGTTATGTGATCCTACTTTCCAACCTACATTACGTTGTCTTCTAGAAAAATGACATAGGTCAAAATCCAAATCGTCCATTCATGAGACACCTACCACCAATCCTACTTCCTCTCCTGAGTCATCTTCTTCTATCAATCAATCATCCCCGCTTATCAGACCTGTTTCTTCTATTCAACCTTATATGGCCAAAGAAAAAAAACATCTACTGATTTATTTCTCTCAGAATGAAGAAACAATCAGAGTACTCGATGATATCCCTTTAGAGGATTATAAACAAGGATTCTTTCTAGAACTTGATACACTCATGTTTTGGGGAAAAGAAGTTGATTCCTTTTATCAGAACATAGGGGAAAATCTTAAGGTCAGAACTTGTCTCTTCTTCTGGCATTCCATCTTCACCTTGTTCTGAGTAGGATGAGATGATAGGGTCTAACATTGAGCCATGGCCCATCTTCTCATTGCCAAATCATTCCTTATCTATCACCATTCCTCAATCAAAATATCTCCTTGGGTCACTGCTGAGTAGCCCATTGTATTCTTCTATCCTGGGGCCATATCCTAGTAGCCCTCCATTTTCTATTTGTGGGTCACCTCTTGGTATCCCATTACCTTCTATTATTGGGCCACATCCTTGTAGCCCTTCATCCTCTTCTATCTATGGGATGCCTTGAAGTAGTCCCTCCTCATCTGTACTTGGGCCACGTCATAGCATCCCTTCCTCATCTTCTTCTATTATTAGACCATGTCCTCATAGCCCAATTTCTTCCATCTTAGGGCCATATCCTAGTAGCCCTTCATCATCTTTTATTAATGGCTCACCTACTCTAGCCCATCCTCTTCAATTATTTGACTGTATCCTTTTCATACATCACATCTTCTGTCTATCAGTGGTTGTGGCAAGCCCACAGTCATTTTTCACATCAGTTCTAAATGTCCACGTTCTCTTTCTCTTCTTCTCGAGATCAGACAAGTCATGCATCATCTTATAAGAAACCAAAACATTTTCTTAATCAAGCTAAGATCAAAAATTTCAAAATCTCCAAATTTCCCAACACTTCCAACAATCTTAGGGTTCATCAAGAATGCACACCAATGCTCTAATCAAGTTTGGCGTAAAGTATAGAAACATCTAGATAGGAAACTCAAGATCTCGTATACGAAATCCATGTTTCAGGATAAATCATAGTCATTTGTTGAGTACGAGCTCATGACGATCATCGATATCGGGGATAACATGACTCTTGATTAAAAAACACACCTAGTCTCCCTTATCAAGGAAATCACATACATCGTTGTTGGATCTTACCATGCAGAGTGACTTTATTAGTTCAAACCTCCTAAAACTATCAAAATTCTAAAAATAAAAAACAATTCAAAAATACAAAAAACATTGAGAAAACACAACAAAAATCAAAGGTACAAAGATCAAGCATTACAATCAGGTATTGCATACACATGGATGTTTCTTTCTTCCCTTTCTTATCATTCCTATGTAAGTCTTCCTACCATTTTCATCCCTTCGGTGATATTGTGGTTAGCCTTTTCACACACATTTTGTGACATTTATCTCTATGGTATTTGTTTGAGTCAGGTCTTTTATCTCCTTGTTAAATTAAAGAATGAATGACCTGTTAGAGATCCTATCACGTTCAACATCTAATAAACTTGTTGTGAAGAACTTTGGGACATATTTGTTGACTCTAGCCAATGTCGTCATCACAATCACTTCCACCTCCTTCCATCAAGCCATCTGTGGTTCTTAACCCCTTGTCAAACAAGAGAGATGAAATAAGTTTTTCAGAAAGCAAAAGAATCAAAATCAATCAAAAAATCAAAAGCTAAAATGCTAAAAGCTCAAAGAAAAAGAAAATTGATATATAACTCTCTCTTGGGGTATTTCCAATAATCTCTATTAGGGCTATGGATGCCTGACTGGTAGTAGATAAATTTTGTGATTAGAATAAAATACGTCTCCGTCAAGGCTATGGATGCCTGTCTGGTAGCGGAGAAATGTATGACTATTCTTCCACCCTTCATTCACAAATCACCTATCATCTATCAAAATAAATCATTCCTACACACTGGTTAGGGTGTTTTCACTTGTTATTTATTAAATATTCACTTCAGGAGGTAATTAAATTCCACTTGCACACACCGGATCTCTATGAGTAGGTAGGATTAGTATGTTACCAAGTGTCTTTTTTTAGACCTTGTTTAGACTCTTTCCTTAGTCCATATCTCATCTCACGATTTGTGCCTTTGGCTAATCACTTATTCATCACGAGACTTCTAAGATACATTCATATCATTCACATCGTTCTTCTACTTCGTTCAGAACATCCATGTGTATAAGATTACTTTTTTGCCATGTTTTCGGACACCTTTGTCCCCTTTCACAAAAAATAATCTTCTCCTTTCTTTTTATCACGTGATTTTAGGACAACGTACACTAGGGGCATCCTTGCTTCTTCTTAGCACTTCATTAGTTTATGTTCCTCATCATGTTGAACCTATCCATAATGTCCTTGGGTCCCACTTCTACCCATGAAGAGTTTACTTTTGAATACTCCCACCTAATCACTAGGGAATTTTTGCATCTTCACCTTTCTCATATGCATGTGGCCTTATGCCTTGTACATCCCATCTATCGCTGGGGGAATCCATGCTTCCTCATCTTCCTATACATAGTTTCAAAAAAATTTCAAAATCAACAAAAAACATTCAAATATGTTAGAAAAATTAAAACATTCAAATATGTTAGAAAAATCACAAAAACATTCAAATATGTTTCATAAAAATTCTAAAAATAAAAAAATCATCCTATAAAACATCACTCTTTGGTTATCACCTGTTCATGTGTGTGACTAGCAGATCATCTTGATCTACCTCCATCAACAAAAGCTAGGCTACTTAATTCATCTATACTCTGGGGCACAATGAGTTTCTTGGTGCTGTTTCGTAGTGCACATTGCTTTATCATTGGACCAAAGTGTCATCCGTTATTCCCCTTGCATGTATCCTTGCTTGGGGCACCATCGTCAACCCTTGTCGTTAATTCACATAGGTCAGAATTGAAGCTTGATAACAAAAACATTGCATCTTGTTTCTCTGTTAGGTTAGCTTGTTTTCTTTCTCGTATCACATTACATTTTGTATGGTTCATGGAGTTAGTTCTTTTAGCAATGGACATTTGTTCGTATATGGATTTTCATGTCATACTAAACTTTTGTTCATTCTTTTTAATAAGGACCGATGATGAAGATCCTTAGCAATATGACGAAAATAAAGTTGTTTAAAAGGAACTGGATGGATGTTAGCTCATTCCCTCTTCCTTCTACTCCTTTTTCTTCTATATCCCCTTTCTTCTTCTCCACACTATTCTTTCTTCTATTATCTTTCTGTCATCTTTGCGATCGTCAATAAAGTTCTTCTATCACCCCATCGACAATTGAGGGGGCATCTTCCATTCTACTCGTTTTTATTCTATCCCTTCAAAACTTTTCTACTTGTTTATGCTTGTCTAATTTCTTTGAAGTGACGTTGCTTACGCCACCTCAAAGAGGGGAAAATGTAGACACCTAAAACATGCTTACACTTAGCATTTCATCCAATCCATTTAATTAACGACACTTCGTTAATTCCTTATTATTCAATCCATTATCAGATGCCCATTCACGACACTCTTTCAGTCGTATTCTTTGCATATTCAGCTTATTTGGCTAATACCTCTCTTATTAGCTAAACATTCCTCCTTTTGACCTTTCAGAACCTCCCTAGTTGTCTCTAGACCACTTCTATTGGCTTCCTAGGCTATCTATCAGTCACAATTGGTTATCCAGACCTCTCCCAACTCTCAATGAGTCTCTAATCACTTGCTAATCAAGTTTAACTAGCCTAAACCCTAGTTAACTAGCTTAAACCAAGCTTAACTAAGCCTAAAGCATGTTTATCCTACTCCAATCTAAAAGTGATTTTTAAGCTTTAGTCCCACATGCACCCAAATTCCAAACTCTTCCATTTGGAAAAATATAAATAGAAGGATCACCCCTACCTTTAAAAATTACAACTTTACATAACCCAAAAGCCAAAACAAGCCTAAGAAAGCTTAAGAGCTCATTTGGATAGATGTTGGTTTGTGAATACCTTTTCCTGTGATGTTATGACTTATTTTCTTAGTATAGGTTAGATCTTGTTTGAAGTACTTATGTATGGCATTTGATTCATTTGTAAGTTGTATGCATTTGTTAGGGTTCATTTTACTTAGATTAAAATTGATAATTTGATCTTTGTGGTATGCTTTATCAAAACGTGTGTTTGCATCATAAGTTATGTTGTTTATATTTGTATATTTTTTAGTTTTGTTAACTTTTGCTTGTGTGTTTTACAAATTTGTTTGTTATCATGTCAATCATCTATCATCTCATCAAATTTCTAACATCATTCACTACATCATATATAAAAACAATGCTAAGTATTGCATCATGCATGTATGCTAAGGTAACCATCACATATCGTATCATCAATGGGGGTAAGAGAGGTTGCTCATAATCACAAATCTATCCGCCCCACACCAATATCATCTAGTATCATCCCAAGTGCTAGAATAAGAACTCAGAAACATATCATAAATCTAAAAACATGTGGTGCTATCTATAGATATATCAAAATATGAAAGCATGAAACATACTCATCTCTAAATCTAAGGTATGTCACATACATAGAGGAAAGAGAAATCATACATCATAATCAATACTCTTAAAAAGCGTAATCACAATATAATATGAAAAAAACATCATCAAAATGTCCATATGATACATGTATAACTGTCCAAGTCAGTGCTTAAAATATACATCATCAATACGATATGCCATCTAAAAAGGGCATGCATAAAAAAGAATCGATCCTTCATCAAGAGGCGTCATCAAAACAATGGTACATACAACTATACATCAAAATCAGCCTTCATAAGAGGAATATATACAATACATCTATACAAAAGGAGAAGTAAAGAGTTCAACCATAGATCTCGCCCTCATCGGGGCTCTCAGGTCCATGACCTGGTCGATGGAAGAGTGGTGGCTGTGATGGACCATCACCAGGGGTACCACCCTGCTGTCTGGCCAGCTATTTTCCAACTTGCTGCTCTAAAATGGGTTACCGAACTGATCTAACTGAATGGCCTGATCACCGTGACCTATAGCCTGTCACAATTGCATCTAATTGCTGAAATGGTACCACTTGATGCTCTGATGGGACTGCCCTGAAGTAAGCATTCTTATAGTATAAAGCCTCACCATCAGATCTCATGGCATCCCGTATCAAATCAGCATATCCAAAAGCAACATCTACCTGTAGGGCAGCATCTCACTCACCTGTCAACTTGCTAATGTCAGCCTATGCTTGTCTAGAGGCAATGGCCTCTCGATCTCTATCTACAGTAATAACTCGTACCTAGGATCATGCCTGATCTCTATGTATAATGTAGCCCTGTGACTATGCCTGGGTGTGGTCCCTTTGAGAAACAACCATCTGCACCTAGGTCTGAGACTAATGTAAAAGGCTCAATATCTGAGTCTCCTGTGTGGCCATCTCACTAATCCAACGCTGCCATAGAGTACTATCATTGCCTTGGGTGGCCTATGCTCTAGCCTGATCTCTCTCCAATGTCAAAATTTACACCTGAGCATATGCCCGATCTCGCTTTGCTGTGAGGGAATATACCTATGCCCTGGATGCATCTCTCTCTAGCCACATGTAACTGAACAATAGTACATTCCTGTAACTACTGTTGAAGGGCAGCAAGTTGTCCACCATCACTGCTACCCTCTGGAGCATGAGGTGGCGGGCCTTGCTCTGGAAGTACTTGTTGGAAAGGAATGTGTATCCCCGTTGGATTGCCTACTGGGGGAAATGCCGACACTAAAATTTTCCTCTGTAATTTCTATTTCATTAATGTATGTATTAGGAATAGGATGTTGTTAAGTATAATTAGTAGTAGCGTCTAATAGAAGATAACGGCGCCGTCAGTACAGTGCCACCAATAATGTGGAGTACAGTAACAGTCAAAGTACAATAGGAATGTTGTAAAAAGTAAATATTTGTCGTAAGTGGTCTGGTAATGTTAAAATGTCAAAGTTTGGGTAATTAGAGAAGTAGGGTCTACATGATTAGGAATTAGAAATATTATATTGGTAATAAGGACAAGGAGTGAGGTCATAAATATTTTGTGTATTTTATTTGTAAAAAGTCTAAAAATGTGGAACCCATGTAAAATGATAAGGTTTATCTTATCTTAAAAGATAAGCTTACATGTACAGATAAGAGTTAAGGTATGGAATATGATTTGTCAGAGTGGATTTCTTATCCTATCTTAGAGATAAGATGGATAATCCTGGAAGTTCTATAAATAGAGAGGCCACCCCCCTCATTTAGCATAGAAGGAAGTAGTGAGAAATATTGTAGGAAGTGTGCAAAGGAAGCCATCAGTTTAAAGGTGTGTTGAAGAAGCATTAAGAGGTGTAATTGTAAAGTTTCTCCCATAGTATTGGTGGAAGGCAAGTGAAGTCAATAACACTTGAAGTACCTCATGGGTGAGATTGTAAGAATTTCATGTTAATATTATAATTTACTTTGATATTTCAGATTTGTCATCATTCTGTCTTATCATAGTTGATGGTATTCTTGTGTTATGTTTGTTGTTTTGTTTCCAGATTACATCCACCAAACTAAAGGCTGTGCATTAGTAAATAATTATAGCACGAGGAATTCCCGGTGAATAATTATCATAGTGCCGGATTGGTGATGACATTTTAGTTTCGTTGCCGGGACCATTCCTCGTTGGTGGATTTTCTGGAGAGATATTCCCACTTAGTCAAAAATCAATTGGAGGGTAACCTTGTTTTTACTGTGCATAGTAGTTACCATGGTAAAGTAATTTTTGCCGTGAATAGTAGTTACCATGGTAAAGCCATTTTTGCTGTGAATAGTATTTGCCACAGTAAAGTCACTTTTTACCGTGAATAGTATTTACCGCAGTAACTTCACTTTTTACCGTGAATAGTGTTTACCACAGTAAAGTCAGTTTTTACTGCAGTAAGTCAAGTTTTACCATAGTTTACCGTGGTCATTTCTATTTTACCGTAGAAAGGTGTAAAGTCACTTTCTAGTATAGTGATTCCAATTATTTGTGCACATAAGTCTTATTGATTGTACTTGTGGGTTGGTATTTTACGGTGGTTACTTTTGAAAATGGGAAAGATTCCTATTTTTTCAGCTCAATCTAATGAAGATGCTTCTTCTTTCATTCAAGAGTTTAAATGATCTTGTATTTGTAATGGCCTCATAAGAAGGGAACAATGGACTGAATTTTTTCCTACCTTTTTGGATGGTTCAACACTTAGGTGGTTTGAAACACTAGGTGATAATGTCAAAAATTCATGGGATTTATTAACTGAAAGTTTTCTTGAAGAATTTGGTGAACAACAGAAATATGCAGATCTCATGATTGATATCACAAAGCTAACCCAAGGAGAGAAGGAGAAGATAAGGGATTATCATGATCGTGTTCTAGAGCTAAGGAGGAAGCTCAACGCCCAGATCCGGAAGGAAGGATTAGCGGATGGGTTGATGAATGGCGTGGATAATCTCCTATGTAAGCACTTCATTCTTGGGATGAAGCTAGAGATCAGACAACGAGTGAAGTATGACTGCCTAGCGACCATTGATCAAGCAAAGGAGATTGCAAGAAGGCAAGAAGAGAGTATGGAAGAAGAGCCTAAAGAAATTGTTGCTAAAGTAGAGCCTACACTAGCCCCTTTGGTCCAGAATCCACAACCACTCTCGGTGAGCACAAATATTTCTCCTAGTACATCTACTGAGTATGAAGATCTACTTAGGAAGATGGGCCAGTTAACTATTAATCTTCTTCAAGGAAAGGAATTTAGTTCTCAGGGAGGAGATAGAGGTCCAAAAAGAAATATTTCTGAAGTTGTATGTTATGGTTGTTATAAAAAGGGTCATTATAAGTATAATTGTCCAGATAGAGCTTCTACATCTGGTACAAGAGATAATGATAAAGGAAAATCACCTGTGAATTCTCTTGATGTAGTAGATAAGAGCAGAAATAATGAAGTAGATGTGTTTGTAACAAAAAGAAAGAAAGAAAAATATAATCAAGATGGAAATGATCCTAAGAAGATGAAAGGAGAAACTAGTAAGAAACATAGGAGAAGAAAGTTGGGTGTGCAGGATTTTCTGATTTCACAGGGGTAAGGACCATACTCCATCTTGGAAGATCTGTCCAAAAGGCCTGCAAATATTACATATGGTCAACTCTTGGCTATGTCTTCTGAGAAGAGGCGGGAGCTGCGAAGTGGACTCAATGCTCGACGAAGAAAGGAGGTTGAGGTCCTTGTTTTGGAGGCAGAGGCAGATCCATATGCTCCACAAGATGAGGTATTATGTAATGGTATTTCAATTCATGATGTCTTAGTTAATGGAGGTGCTGCAATTAATGTAATGACCGAGTCTGTAATGAATATGTTGGGTTTAAAAATTTATCGCCCTTCAACACTTATGTTAAGGTCATTAAATAAGGGAAAACCTAAACCAGAAGGTGTAGTTTCAAATGTGGCAATATCTGTTATGGGTGTTATATGTGTGGTAGAATTTCAGGTGATGAAAAATGGTACTGTTGCATACCCAATGTTGCTGGGAAGACCATGGCTAAGGAGAGTTCATGCAAGAAACTACTGGAATGAAGGATTCATGACACTTGGACGTGGTAGAGAGAGGGTGAAAATAAACGTGATCCCTTGGCATCATAACGCAGAACCTGTCGATTCAAGTGATGAAACTGATGATTGGACATCCTCTGATTACTCTAGTATCAGTGAAGTGGACACTGAAGATGAAGAGAGTGAGGTTGATGTTTCAGTCATGGATATCCTTCTAGTCACACCAACTCGTGACCCCATAAAATTATCTGAAGAAGAAGTTGATGATCATCTCCAAAAAATAAAGATTGGTGATGTTTTGATGGAGAGTGAGAAGGAATCCTACCTTCAGCTCTTTCGAAGGTACATACACATATTCACTTTTGATTACAAGGAACTCTGTCAAGTAAGTTGGGTAGAACATTCTATTGAGCTGGTAGATTGGTGCTAAGCCCATAAAGCAAATGCCATATAAAATGAATCCTAATTTTTCCAAGACTGTAAAAGAAGAAATAGATAAGTTGCTTGATGTAGGATTCATATTTTCTATGGAGAATTTAGAATGGGTTTCTCCCATTGTGATCTCAATAAAAAAGAATGGGAAGCTACGCATTTGTGTTGATTATAGGAAGCTCAATAAGGCAACAAAGAAGGATCATTACCCTCTTCCATTCTCAGATCAGATCTTGGACGAAGTAGCTGGCCATGAGTGCTATAGTTTTGCTGATGGATATAGTGGATACAACCAAGTTCGTACAGTGGAGAAAGATTAGCTAAAGACCATGTTCACCACTCCTTGGGGAATGTTTTATTATAGAGTTATGCCTTTTTGGGTTGTGTAATGCTCCGGCAACGTTCCAGCGTTTGATGAATAGAGTGTTTGAACCCTACATTGGGAACTTCATCAGAGTATTTTTGGATGATTTTTGCATCTATGGGGAGCAAGATGGACCACCTGCACTAGATGGAGACAACATTTCAAAGGTTAGATGAAGCACAAGCCTCACTAAACCCTACAAAGTGTGTCTTTGAATGTTCTAAAGATGTTTTTATTAGGGCATGTTGTATCTAGAGATGGTATTGGTACGGATTCTGATAAAGTTTCAAAAATCAAAGAGTTTCCATTTCCTATCAATAGAAGTAAGTTGAGATCATTTTTAGGCCACGTGGGTTACTATAGAAGGTTCATCAAGAATTTCTCAAAGATGGCACAACCACTAACCTAGTTCTTGAAGAAGGATGTTACTTATGAACCAGGAAATAAGACACATGAAGCTTTTGAACAACTGAAGGAATCCCTGGTGTCTTCACCTATTTTAAAGAATCCAAATTGGAGTAAGCCATTCATTGTGTATACTGATGCCTCAAATGCAGCACCAGGAAGTACTCTGAGCCAAACTAATGAAAATGGGAATGATCATCCAGTTTACTTTTGGGACAGACAAATGAGTAGTGCTGAGGTAAATTATACTGTAACTGAAAAAGAGGCTCTAGCTATCATTTTTTGTTGTAAAGAAATTTTGAAATTTCTTACTAGGGTAGAAATTTATAGTTATAACAGATCATCGGGCTCTAAAATATATTGTAAATAAGCCTAACCCATCAAGGAGGATAACAAGATGGATAATTTTGCTACAAGAATTTGAATTTGATATTATAGATAGGCCAGGAAAGAAGCATGTCAATGCAGATGCAATCTTTCAAGCCTATGATGGTTTAGGTTCATCTTGTAATGATGATGATTTCCCAAATGCAACATTGTTATCCCTTGACACAATCCCTAGTGAATAGATAGATATTTGGAATTGTCTGAATGAATTTAAGTTTCCTGATGGTGCCAATGCAAAGACTAAGAGGAAGATTACTCAATCTAGTCATCCATATTCTATTATGCGTGGATTATTATTTTGAATAGGACCTGATGCACAATACAAGAGGGCAGTTGGACGTGATCAAGGGAAGGAGCTGATAGAAGAATTCCACAATGGTACATGTGGAGGACACTTCTCTAGACAACTTACAACAAGAAGGATCTTGGATGTAGGTTATCACTAGGCCCACTCTTTTTAGAGATTATTATAATTATTGTAAGACATGTGATATTTTTTAAACACATGGTAACCATAAGACTTCATCAGCTCCATTATGCCCTATTCTTCCACTTAGTCCCTTTGAAAAGTAAGGAATAGACATTGTAGGTCCACTTCCAACTACCCCACGCCAAAATAAGTATATTGTATTTGCCACAGATTATTTAACCAAATGGGTTGAAGCTAAGCTATTGAAAACAACTTCCATGGATGAAGTGGCAAGGTTCATATATGAACACATTGTCACCAGATTTGGTTGTCCATTAGAAATTGTAACAGATCAAGGAATCCACTTCATTAATGAGGTGGTAGAAGCCCTAGTAAACAAGTTTTCTATTAAGCACAGGAAGGAAAACAACATACAAGCCAAGCAAAAATGGGACAGGTGGAACAAACAAATTTTATGTTGTGTCAAATTCTAGCAAAAGATGCTGCCTTGCAGGTACATAAGTGGGATAAAAGGATTCATGTAGCATTGTGGCCATATAGGGCAACATCAAAGTCAGCAACAAGATACTCCCCATTTCAGTTGGCTTATGGCATTAATCCAGTTCTTTCTATTGAGTTTGATATTCGCACTGTGAGAGTTATGAAAAAGGAAAGGATGGATGAAAGTGATTTAGTAAAAGAAAGGTTGGTGCATCTTCATTTGCTAGAGGAAATGAGGGAAATAGCGAAGGATACAAGCTATAAGAAGAAAATGAAGTAGAAGGAATACTTTGATCAAAAGATCTGTTGGTCTCCATTTCATGTGAATGACTTGGTTCTAGTATATGATTCTAGATACAAAAAAATAAGGTAGAGAAAATTTCTTCCCAAATGGATGGGGCCCTACAAAATAGCAGTTGTCCATGAAAATGGTACATATCGATTGGAGGAATCAGATGGCACTCCCATTACGAAATGGGTCAACCATGACAAGTTAAATATTTTCCAAGCACCAGAATAGTCTACTCCGAGGACGGAGTAGAAGCTAGGAAGGGGGAAAATGTCGACATTAAAATTTTCCTCCATAATTTCTATTTTATTAATGTATGTATTATGAATAGGATGTTGTTAAGTATGATTAGTAGTGGCGTTTGATAGAAGATAACGGTGTCGTTGGTACGGTGCCACCAATAAAGTAGAGTACGATAACAGTCAAAGTACAATAGGAATGTTGTGGTAAAAAGTAAATATTTATCGTAAGTGGTCCGGTAATGTTAAAATGTCAAAGTTGGGGTAAGTAGAGAAGTAGGGTCTACATGATTAGGAATTAGAAATATTATATTTGTAATAAGGACAAAGAGTGATGTCATAAATATTTTATGTATCTTATTTTTGGAAAAGTCTAAAAAGGTGGAACCCGTGTGAGATGATAAGGTTTATCTTATCTTAGAAGATAAGCCTACATGTAAAGGCAAGAGTTTAGGCATGGAATATGATTGGCCGGAAGATATTTCCTATCCTATCTTAGAGATAGGGTGGATAAGCCTGAATTCCTATAAATAAAGAGGCCACCCCCCTCATTTAGTAGAGAAGGAAGTAGTGAGAAATATTGTATGAGTAAGTGTGTAAAGGAAGCCATCATTTTGAAGGTGTGTTAAAGAAGCCATTAAGAGGTGTGATTGTGAAGTTTCTCCCATAGTTATGGTTGGAAGGCAAGTGAATTTAATAACACTTGAAGTACCTCATGGATGAGATTCTAACAATTTCATGTTGATATTATAATTTACACTTATATTTCAGATTTATCATCATTCCTTCTTATCATAGTCTATGGTATTCTTGTGTTATGTTTGTTGTTGTGTTTCCAGATTACATCCACCAAACTAAAAGATGTGCATTAGTAAATAATCATAGCACGAGGAGTTCCTGGTGAAGAATTATCATAGTGCTGGATTGGTGATGACAGCCCCACTGGAGGAGCTCTCACGACGGCGTTATACGCCACCCTGGAAACAGTCAAACAGTGTGGAAGCATACCATGATACCATGTCCCATACTCAGGTGTAGTACCTAGATCTCTAATCTGTCTCAATGGCACCCACATAATAGGTACTGCTTGTCGAAAATTGGCCAGTGCTCTATCACGGGAGATCTGTGGACCCATATCAAAGTAATCTCGGGCCCTGCGAGCATACCACCTATCTAGCCCAGGAACATCCTGGGCACTGCCAAACTACCTCTGACACCAATCCACCCTATATAACTCTCACATATAGCTGCGGTTGTCTAAGATAAAATGATCTACTGTGGCAGTATTGAGCTCTAAACCATCCTTGGGCCACTGGAAATGTATGTACGGCCTCAAAACCATGGAAGCTTGATGTAACTCATCAAGCTCACGGAAATAGTGATAGGAATCCCCCCATATATGTTCACACATCATCCCCTATTGGGACCCAACCCATAGTAGAAGGCTCCTCAAGAGCCCAAACTCTCAAAACACCTAAGGGGTGACCAATGGCAATGTGGTCCCACGCCCAAATTTGAAGCAAGCGAGTTAGTCCTACCGTATCTTCTGATGATAGTAGGTAATCAAATGAAGGTCTCAGTATAGATGTACCAAAATTCACTGACCCCAGCAGTAGGTCTCTCCCTCTACCAAACCATGTATCACTCCAAGGAGGTCAAGCGGAAATGAAGCACTAGTTTTGTCAAGGAGTAAGACTCCACTGACGAAGGACATCATATAAATCACAACTCGATCTAGATCTGGATCATCAATGCAACGTGATAACCTAATGGTCATCCCACACCATGGTATCATTGGGACGCCAAACAAATCTACAATACATTGTTGAATATCATCCCAATGGCTCGTAGACTGAATGATTTGACCTTAAATTGGGACCCGCATAATGCGCCACACGTCCTCAAGAGTAATAGTAATCTCCCCCTGATCAGGAGCTTAAAGCACTAACTCTCAATGTGCCATCGGTCAGCTATAGTTGTCAAGAGACCATGATTCTAATGTAATCTGTGGCATCTCTGCCACATGCAAAAAATCCCGTAACATATAGGAGGCTATCCAAGGTTGCTTTATCGTCATCATCAAATTGGGCCTCTATCACCGCTAGCCAGCCATATCGCTCACAAGTCTTGAGAACGGGTAGTATGCCCTGCAAAAAATAAAACACACATGTATCAGTTGAGCTTATTTCTACCTATTTTTCTATCTAAAAACTGCTGCTAGGTTTCCATTCTTCTATCTTATTTCTTGATAATTTCACTTTCTTCTAAAAACTAATCTAGTCTATATTATTCTCTCCTTGGCTGGTTTGCCAGCAAGTTGATGTTCTGCTTCCTTCGAAATGCACCTACGTACCTCCTCCGACGCCTGCGCATCCATCCCAATGCATACACGCCCTTATTGTTGCATACGCGCGCCCCTCTATCTTATATCCATTTTTCGAAGGCCTCACAGAATGCCTACATGCTAAGTGTGATGCCTATGCGCCTACCTTGACGCACGCGTCATGTGCATACCTATGCATACCCTCGCTCAATGTGGATGTGTTCCCTAACACCTACGCCCCTGGTCTGATGAACGTGTGCACGCGTCCACTGATTTCCTTGACAGGACAGGCGTGTCTATGTCCCTGTCATCTACTTCTTTGACGGATGCGCATATGGCTGCGCTTGTATTTTTTTGACGGATACACATGCGTGTACCCACCAGTTTCGATGCATGTGTGTGCATGTGCATACATCAAATTTGACTCCTACCTAGCCTAATTAAAACCCTAAATCCATGTATTAAATGTGTAATTCACAAGAGAGGGATAGGCTACTCACGTAGGGTCCATTTGCTGGGTCCTGTATGAACTCTTGGATGTGATCTGTGCGTCTCCTCCTGCCTGTGGTATTGTCGCCATCTCACTCCAGGGTTGTCGCTCTTGCTCGTAGTAAAAAATTCACAAGAACTCTAGTAGAAATGAATTGGTTGTGATTGATTTACCAACCCTGGGTGGGTATATTAACCCGTCGTGATGCCCCTGGGGCATGTTTTATCTATTGTGATTGTTCTAACCTTTTTCTATCCACTGTGATAATTATTTTTGTATTAAAATAATTATTTTTGCTAATTTTCGCACGCTGGGGCACTTTGTGCCACCATGTGGTTACTTCTTCATCGCACTGAAATAATTTACGAACCTTTCAGGTGCCTTTTCCCACCTTTCCCTCTATTTTTCATCTATTTTCACCAGTTGTAGTAATTATTTATTAGTTTATTTTAAAGAATTATACTCGACCTGTCTTTCTTCTTGTGGGAATATATTCTGGGTCTCTGACAGCCTTGCCTTCCCGCTATCACCCTCGCATGTACTTTTAGAAAATCTTTGATCTTTTGAAATTTTTCTAACCAATCAAAAAATCTAAAAACATTGTAAAACCATTTAAAAAACCAAAAACATCAAAATACTTTGGAAATAGATTAAAACTGGGTAAACTGTTTATCTACGGCTGAAATCTATGTCTATCGCATGACACCCATCCCATATCTTAATGAAAATTTCAAATATTTTGTAACGACGACTCGCGAATCATCTAAATCTTCAATCACCTACACAAGCTATGCTGCTTACTTCATCTGTACTCTAGGGCACTATCAATTTCCTGGTATTGCTTTCATCCTGCACATTACCTTTTCACTGGACCCAAGTGTCCTCCATCTTTTCCCTTGCATTATACACATTTCTTGGGGCATCATTCTTCACCCTTTTCATTTATCCGAACATTTGGGACTACATCTCGATAACAAAATATTTATGCAACTATCTTGAACTTTTTTGGTTTAAGTGTGTGTGATTGTACTTATTTCCCTGTTAGGTGATATTGTTTACTTCTCGTATTACATTGAATTCGTGTATGTTGCATGGAGTTGGTCATTTTTAGCACAAGATGGTTGTTTTTACCTTGGATTTTCATGTCATTTTACTCTTCCGTCGCATGCTCACATTTTAATAAGGACCAACGAAGAGGATTCTAAGCATTATGATGATTAAATATTGTTAGCAATTTATTTGTGGATAGCTCAATATCCTTCTTTCTTCTTTGTTTCTCATCTTCTCTTTGTACTTTTCTTTCTATTTATCTCTTTTTCTATTGCCGATCAAGTTTCTCCGTCACCCCATCGACACTCGAGGGGCCATCCTTCATCCTATTAATTTTTCTTCTACCCCTTTAAAAATTTTTCTACACGTTTACATTTGTCTAATTTCTTTGAAGTGACGTGGCTTACGTCACTCCAAAGAGGAGAAAATATAGGCACATGTAGTTTGATCAATGCACTATTATTCTTAATATTGCACTAACTATTCTTCCCCTTGCAAGTTTACGACACCTCGTCAGTTAGGTCTATCCAACTCCCCTCTTATGACACTCTGTTGGTCGTATTTCCTCTTGTAAACTAATTAAATAGGTTATAATAACCTCTTCTTGGCTACTATTCTCTTCTTTACCACCTTTATTAGCTCCCTGGAGAATCAATAAACTTCGTTGGATTTATTAAGTCTTTCAGAAGCCCTTCAAAAATCTAATTTCTCTCTAAGTAAGATTAATTACCCTCTAAACACGGTTAATTAAATATTAACCATGGTCAATCTCTTCTAAACATAGTCAAACCTCACTTTGAATTGTTAAAAGTGCTTTTTAGACTTTTGCATTTGTCCCACATGCACCCAAATCTCCCATTTTCCCAAATGGAAAACTATAAATAGGGCTAGACCCCCTCCCTCATTTTCTAAGAATTCTCTCTTCTTCTTAGCACAAACTATAGTATTTTTTTTAGGATTTAGATTGTATTTCATTTTCTTCCATTGAGCTAGTAGCATTTGCTTTCATATTTTATAGCACAAATATGGAGTAAAAGGGAAGAACCATTGGCCTTGAAGCCATTAATGGGGAGATATCTTTCTCTTAGAATACAAACTGAATGCTTAGATCCTCTTAGGTTCATTATTTCAAGCTTCAAAGAATAGAGGTTCATCTCATTTTCTTAGTTTGCTTGTTTACTTCAAATTAATGTATGCAAAGAAGAAACCCTTGCTCATTTCTTATCAGATGGTCCATTGATCAGCTTGTTTAAAGCCTTTGGGGTTTCTTCAGAGAATCTTACCCCAATTCCATAGCTTTTGCAACTTTTCATTAAACACACCTTATTTAAATCAATAAACGTTGATGTTGAAAATCCTATCCAAATTATACTCTAAGATAGATGTCATCTATTTTAGACCTTAAAATCCTTGAATGGTGTTAAATTTGATGGTTTTTTAGATGCTTTTAGTGATTTTAAATGTAACATACTTTAAAATATTTTATAGAACCATCATGTGTGACTTGCATGTTTAAAATGTAACTGTCAATTTTTATATACATTTATATAAAAACATTATTCGTATATGTTAAGCATAGTTAAAAAAATATGGAATAGTCATTTATAAATGTTTTAAGCCGTGTATAAGTAACATTGTTTTGTACACACAATCATATAGATATTTAATAGATTGGCATGTTAAAATGCAAGTGATCACACTTCTAAGTGCGATCCCGAGTCACACTTCTCTCGACTCACACTTCTAAGTGCAAGTATTGATTTGCACAGCTAAGTGCGATAACGTGCAAGTCGAAGTGTAAGCATAAGAATTAAGGGATTTATTTTACCCAAATTATATCTAAGGGATTTTATTTATAGTATAAAATTATATTATTAAATTATTACATTAATTCTTTACTGTAGACAATAAATCATGCACTTTGGGTATTATTTAGTCCTGGTCTCATACTACTATTCATATGGTTTTTGAGTGAAGAAAGTACTAATTAACCCCCGTATTTTGGCCATTTTACTTTGTTTGTTGTCATCATTAATGACCTTCACTGCATACATGCCCGGTTGTTTTTTAGCATTTTTTCGTCATTCTAGCCTTGACTGGGGCACTCGAGCCAATACTAGGGCGCCCACAAGCGCCATGGTCCTAGTCGGGGCAACTTGATCCTTTTTACATTTTTCCACCACTTTTTGGGCACTTTCTAGCCTTTCTAGCCGTTTGAATATTCTATATTTTTGGTGGTTGGCCTCTTCAGGGTTGATTAAGAAATTAGAATAAGAGAACCATATAAATACAAAGTTATGAGTCCATAATGAGGGACCAAGCACTAGTCAATACTATCATCCACCTAGAGTTGCATCCATCTAGGGAATATAGAGCTCATTTGCATCCATCTAGCTTCATCACAAGGGACAAGGATGGTTCATCTACATCACACAAGCATAGGAGGGAAGTTTATTATATTCCATCCACCATTTATTACATTTTCTACACATAGTTATAGCTCGCTACTTCACAAAGTGCTACTAGCACAAGAGACCCTAGGGCATGATACACACACACATATGCACACTTAGAACTACATTTGGGTCTAAAATGTGGTGCAATGCTCTGTTAGTAAGCTCACCATTGTGGTGCTGAGGACAGTCCGAACCCATCATTTCCATTTTTTTAGGGTTTGATGCTTGTCTTGGGATTTTTTAGGTCTATCTTTCATCATTGGTGACATTTAGCACACAACAAAAAGATACACGCAATAGGACGTGAGGGATTTGTATCATCATCCAACCCTTCAAGTTTTGTTTTTAGACCTCTTGTACATACCAGGTCACCTAAAATGTAGACCAGGGTGCCCACATGCACCCTAATCCTCTCCCAAGAACCCCAATCTAGTTAAACAACTCAAATCTGTCCTTTCTGGGACCTCTGCATGTTTGTTCCTGCTTCTAGAATAATTAGTTTATTTTATGACACCATCTAGATCAGTCTGTGAATCATCTAAGTCACTTCCTTACTCTTCTTATACATTAGGGATTCTATTTTCATTAGCCTAGTTGCTTGGGTCACTTTCCATAAATTTTTAATGCTCTATTTACTGTTTTTCCCAGTTTATATTAACTTAATAAATCCACATTTTAGTTAATCATTTTCGTGAACCCGACTCGATCTTCACGCTCATATTTTTTTCATGCTTATATCTTCTTTGTTTATTTATTATCACCTTAGGGTTTTGTCATCATGAGTATCTCAATCAATGCTTATTTTCTTACAAATCCTTATTTAAGACATAGAGTCCAACATCTTCTTGCTACTACTCACATACATGCTGAAATGCATCTTGAATCATTATATCAAACATTTGTTGATGCATTTTATCAACAAATATCATTCAAGTATAATCTTCTTGCTGGTGTTCATACTTTTGACAATGAACCACCTCTGCATATCATGTGTTGCATTAACAACTTAGGTATCAATCGCACTTTTATTGATAATGGATATGAACTCAACTTGTTTCCTATGTCATTCCTTGAAGTATTAGGTCTTTCCCCTCATGATGTTAGTCCATCTTATATTTCACTATGTGCTTATGATGGTTCTGTTTGTCCATGTCTTAGTCACATTACATTACCCATCACTGTCGGTCAAAAAACTATCACCACTGTGTTTTTTGTCATCGATTTTCCAGTCTCTTACAATTGTTTTCTAGGTAGGTCATGGCTCCATGCCATGTAAGCTATCAATTCTATTGTCCATCATTGTGTCAAATTCATCCATGAAGGCATTGAGTATACTTTTTTTTGTGACCACAATCCATTCCAATATTGTGATAGAGCCCCTAACACTAGTCTTCCTATTCCATGCACTGACACTACAGATGATCATCAACCTATGGACGAACCACCTCACTTGCTACCACTTGAAGGGGCTATTTTTGTGATAGATGTAGTTTCTTCTATGCCACCTATTACTACTGCTACTATGATTCCTTATCAGTGGCCTCTTCAGTCTACAAACATCTCTCTAGCACACCCACCATTCACATGCACACTCTTCATGAATTATTCATATTGGGAACTTATTCCATTTGATTCTACTTGCGAAGACACTATCTGTAAATGTGAGGGTTTGGCTCGACTAGGCTTTGATTTTGAGGAACTTTATCATACACCATATACTCCTCATCTTTATTATGGGTTTGTTCACATTACTGCCACTTATGGATTACATGTATTTCATCTTACGGTCTATCTATCACACACTCCTCGATCTTCTTCACTTACATTAGAGAAATCATGGATTGATTATATTGGGGGCACTCTAGATCTTAATCATATAGACATCTCTTTCCCTAAGCCTTTTGGGCGCATCTTCATTTCCAATAGCTCTTTTCTAGGTCATATATAAAATATCATTCGTTGGTATGCAAATGGTTGTCCACTTCCTCCATTTACTGATGAGGAATATACCATGGGGAATGTACAACTTACACCGTAATGTCTTATTACGTGATCAACCAGACACTATTTATTATCAATTCAACAATGCTTATCCATTCGACTATGATCCTGAGAGTGATGATATTCTAGATGACATTACATGATTTGCATCCTTCCTCTTACATACTTGGGGGGCATAGTATTTACACATTCTCCCCCACCTCTTATTAGCATTAGTAATTCTCTCCTCTTTGCATTGCCATACATAAATATCCTCGCATAGGCATAATCATCACACGTTCTATCATCGTCACTAACCGATGAAACACTTTTGTGATTCGGTTAACACTTGACTATTGAGGGAATACTACACATGAACCCCACACACTACACAATAGGTACTACACACTACATCTATTCACACATAGTGTGTCACACATATTACATCCTACATTTAGACTACATTATTTTGACCATTGCATACATACTTTACACATCATATTCGTCCTTGTCATATATATGTCATACTTCTATTAGCTACACATCTAACATCCTCTATTATTCACCATATATACTACATTACTAGTCTATCTACACATATTACCTAGCATACTATGCATTCAATTTTACACATTTCTACTCATCATATGGTCATATACTCATCAAACATACTACATAGCACACACCTTACACTTTTAGTCTACATACACATTTTTACATTTCATCCTATACATTACATATCACACATCCTACACATCATGTGGTCATCTATTATCATCACACATCCTACATTGTCTTCTATGCGCTACACTCACTACCCTATGATGCACTTTAGTTCCTCGGTCCATACTCAAATGCTGAGGGTTTACAAATCAAATGAAATTTCTCATACTTACACATATATCATTCGACCATATATCATGAGACATTCCTAGGTTAGTGACATACGCTACAGGCTAAATGGTCACCTATTCATTCATCTTGTAGTGGTATAAGATTTAGCCTACATCATCACTCTTTTGATCATATTGTTTTGATATACACTTCGGCTATAAGGGTCATGCACACATCATCTCTTGGTTACATATCATCAATACAAATACACATTCCTCACAGTGCATTAGAAACAACACATACTTTGACCATTTATCGATGACGCACTGTCGTTTACGGTTCATTATTGAATGCTGAGGGAGAAAATCAAATGAACCTCATTGCATATAACTTCATTCACCTGGGGGGTACATGACTCCTACCATTCTATCTTACATTCCATTCCATCCATCTACAACATACTGCATATCTTGGTCACTTTTATTCTTGATTAGTTTTTCTTGTATATGGTCACTTATTACATATGCTAATTAGATCTCTTGTATGTCATTTATATATTCTATAAAAACATGCATGTTCATGCCTTTACTTATTTGTGATCATAGATAAAGGTAATTTTCATGCAACATAGATTGTCTCCTTCTACCCATCCTACACTAGTCGCTGGGGGCATCCAAATTAGTCTCTTCCAGGTGCTATTGTCTCATTTTGTACTTAGAATTTTTCATTACTTAGTAATAAATGATTTTGGAATAATGTTTATCTTTCTAACATGTTAATGGGTGCTTCATGTGCAACATTTGTTTTGCAAGATTATTTGCTTCCATGGCTATCTGTCTGTTTGCTTACTATTGCTTGCCATTGTTTTCTCTTATATGTGGGTGTTGTCCTTTGTTTAGTGTGAACACTTGTTTATTGTATGTGGACATTATGGCCTTACGTGTTTTGTGACATCGTGAGTGGTGTCCCATGTTTGCAACTTGATTTAGCGGTCTACTAAGTCTTTTTGCGTGTTTACATTACTATATTGCTTGGTAGCTTACACAATGCTTTCTATATACATTGTTCATACTAACACATGTTTTGGCTAGCCTTTTTGATTGTGAGTGCTTTGGTTTCTACTAAGTGCATTCCTTCCCCCATGTAGGGAAGAGTTACAGAGTTCATGTGGTTGGTACTCTTTTGGGTCTGCATTATCCTATTAGTGATGTCACATGCGCCCCCCAAGAGGGGGGCATCATTTGGATTTTTACATACTACAAAACACTTCTACACCAGTTCAATTCAGTAATTTTCCACCCTTGGAATTGTGCGTTATACAACGAGTGGGTTTAGACCCGTCTATGAATCCCATACACAATAAATTTTACAAGACATGCTTGTCCTTAGCATTCTAGGGGGAAGTTACAGGTTAGAGGATACAAAAGACTTCCTCTCTACACTACTTTAGCAAATGACATCAAATCACCCAATAAACTAGACATTACAAAGGTCTCTTCACACATTTAGGGAAGCAATTATAGGCTGGAGGATACATTAGAATTTTTCCCAAAAAACTGAGGACAAGATATCCTCTTTCTACACCTTTTTCTCTTATCACGGATTAGGTGCACACATTCCTTTTACACTTTTCATATTTTCATTTTAGTTTTTTCATTACTATATACATGCGTCTTTTACATGTGTTTTTACATATAGACATGCCTAATTGAATTATTGATCGTCTTCTCCTTGTAGGTGTGACCGTATGAGAAACAAAAAGTCAATAGCAAAAAAAACAACAACAACCACGTCAATGAAATTTTTTTACAGCAACACACCATACTAACCATGCAAGTACATCACACATCAACAACTACACACGTGTTTCCACCCCAGGTTCACTCTCATCACTTTTTAATCTTTTTCATATTTATTTTCCACACTCCATCATCTTTTTGTCACTCCACACTTTTCTAGTCCTTCGATGTGTTTTCTACATCACTCTACATCAACATCAGGTACACATCTCTATTTAATTTATGTTACCAAGCGTTCCTCTCACCAACATAAAGTGGGGGAAAATGTCAAAACTAAATCACGCACTTTGCGTATTATTTAGTCTTGGTCTCATGTTACTATTCATATAATTTTTGAGTGAATAAAGTACTAATTAACCCCCATATTTTGGGAATTTTACTTTGTTTTTTTGTTGTTATTTCAAACCTTCACCGCATGCATGCCTAGTTTGTTTTTAGCATTTTCCATCATTCTAGCCTTGACTAGGGTGCCCAGGTTAGTACTGGTGTACCCATAAGTGCCCTGGTCCTAATCAGGGTGCCTTGATCCTTTTTACATTTTCCCATCACTTTTTGGGCACTTTATAGCCATTTTAACATTCTATATTTTTGGAGGTCAACCTATTCGAGGTTAATTACGAAATTAGAAAAAGAGAACCATATAAATACAAAGTTATGAGTCCATAATGAGGGACCAAGCACTAGTCAATATTATAATCCACCTAGATTTGCATCCATATAAGGCATCTAAAGCTCATTTACATCCGTGAAGCTTCATCACAAGGGAAAAGCATGGTTCATCTACATCATACAAGCATAGGAGGGAATTTTATTCTATTCCATTCACCATTTATTACATTTCTACACATAGTTATAACTTGCTACTTCACAAACTGCGATTGACACAAGAGAACCTAAGGCATGACACACACACACACACACACACACACACACACACTCAGAACTACATTTGGGTATGAAATGTAGTGCATCGATTAGTTAGTAAGTCCACCATTGCAGCCGCTGAGGACAATATGATGCCATCATTTACATTTTTTATTTTTAGGGTTTGATACTTGTTTTGGGGTTTTGTAGGTATATATTTCATCATTGATCATTGGTGACATTCAACATAGAGTAGTGAGTTACATGGGAAAGGAAGTGAGGGCTTCACATCATCATCCAACCCTGCAAGTTTGGTTTTTGGACCTCCTGTATAGACCAGGGCACCCAAAACTTAGACCAGGGTGTCCAAAAGCACCCTAATCCTCTCCCTAGTGTCCATTTCTAGTTAAACAACTCAAATCTATCATTTTCAAGATCTTTGTATGTGCGTTCCTACTTCCCGAAATAATCAATTTTTTTAAATTAAATTGGGAAACAAACTACCTAAGCAATGCTTACCCCTTTACTTAAAGCTCTTGTATCATGAACAATATTCACAAATTTTTGTGTTTATTGCACATCACGAGTATGTTGTGGTCTTCTTTCAATGTGCTTATTAAGATGGAAATTACTATTTTTAGGAACCTAGGAAAGTAGTCCTACCTATTATAGTCGAAGAGACTGTTCATTTTGCATTGAAAGAAATGCAATTAAGAAACCAATTGCCGACTGTTATCTAGAATAGAATAATATTGATTCAAGTTAATATATATACCCACACTATTCTTAAGTCACGTAAGAGTTCAATCCTACAACTAAGAATAAATTTTAACATCCACGAGGCTAGTCACACTTTTACGTGAGTAGTAACAATTTTTAAGAACATGTTACAAATTTCAATTCAATCCCCAACTACTCTCATTCTCGTTTTCACAAAATTAATGCAATAATCAATTACTATACATTTTTTGTTATATCAATTCAATCCTCTAACCATGTGGAATTTCAAAACAAGATTAATACTGGACATACATTTATGCTTTTCCATGTCAATATGACATGGGATCATGCAAGAAAATATCTTCAAGAGAACACAAACCCAATAAACATATTATTATTTTGTTGAAATCTAGAGACCGCTAAGATTGAAATATTATGTTGTGTCATAAGCTAGTGGACTTTAAGTTCAAAATATCATTTAGTAACTTGATATACTAGCGGAAACTAAAATAAATATGTCTTTCTTTAATTTTTTAAATGGTAGTCACTCTTTAGATTGAAATATTATATTGTTTAAATACCTAGCGGCTGCTAAGATCAAACTATGTTGATTTAATTTTTAAAATCCCAATGACCACTAAGATTCAATAATTATGTTTTTACATAACCTACTAGCCACTAATATTAAAATATATTAATTTCTTTTGTTGAAACCAAGAAACCGATAAGATCCAAATATTATGTTGTGTCATAAGCTAGCAGATGCAAAGTTTAAAATATCATTCAGTAAATTGAAATACTAGTGAAAAATAAACTCAATATGTCTTTATTTAGCTTTTTAAATGGTAGTGACTCTTTAGCTTGAAATATTATATTCTTCAAATACCTAGTGGCCGCTAAGCTCAAACTATGTTGATTTAATTTTTGAAATCCCAGTGAACACTAAGATCCAAATAATATCTTACTTTATTTTGTTGAAACCTAAAGACCGCTAAGATCCAAATATTATGTTGTGTCATAAGCTAGTGGACGTTAAGTTCAAAATATCATTCAGTAACTTGTTGAATGATAGTGACCACTAAGCTCGAAATAATATATTACGCATAACCTAGTAGCAATGGATTTTTCCATTTGGTCACATACAATAAACTCAAGATTCTTCCTTTATACTATATATATAAAACTAAATAAACTCAAGATTATTCCTTTATAATATATACTAGCAATCACATGTGTACAGTGCAATGTGAGCGCTGAACGGTGTAAGTTATTTGATATATTAGGATTCGATAAATGTGGGAGAGGACTTGTATGGATGAAAATTGACATGCAACCTTCAACTAAACTCGACTCCCCGAGGTTGTGCCAAGGCAACCGATGTGGAAATATGTGTGGATGGCTAACTATAGGAGGATCAATGACTAATATTTGGTAGTGTGATCTCCTGGTAGCTGAGTTGGAAAAGGGGAGATTTAGAGGCTATGAATGAGTAACATAAATTTCCTATGGTTTGTCTAACTGAATGTCAATGTTGAACTAGTTTAAAAGTGTCCAAATTAACTAAGATGAAACTAACAATCCAGTTCAAGGACTTGGGCCAAAAGTACTTGAGGGGTCATCTGTGGCCTTTTTGCTGACATTTGATATGGGTCTTTTTGTTTTTTAGGTCTATTGTTGGGTTGGGTAGTCTTGGTTTTTAGGTTGTGTTGCTCGTGTAGAGTTGTTATCCCCGTTTTGATTTCACGACGAAACGATCGGATAACCCGTACAAAATTTTTGAAGTGATTTTGCATTATGATCTCTTTTAGAGCAAATCGGGTTTTCGCGTGTTACTAACAGCTTGACATAAGTTTTAACATGCTTTATGTCGTATGGTTTCCGAAACCCGAAACCCGCCTTGTATTGAAAAATCCTTTGAAATCGGGTTTTCGGAAATTGGACGCATCGGAACATTCATGTTCCAAAACATGTTTTATGCGCCATGTTCTCCGATTCCCGAAGTCCGCTCATTCCTAGTGTCGGGTTTTCAGAACTCTAAAGCATCGGAACATTCATGTTCCAAAACATGTTTTATGCGCCATGTTCTCCGATTCCCGAAGTCCGCTCATTCCTTAGTAATCGGGTTTTCGGAAGTTCAATGCATCGGAACATTCATGTTCCAAAACATGTTTCGTGCTCCGTGTTTCCCGAAGCCTGAAACCCGAAATATACTAAAGCTCCTCGTGTCGGGTTTTTGGACTCCTTCAACACGCTGACGTGGCATCCATGCCGAATGGTTGGTGAGCTGGCACGTGCCGAGCTGAAGTGTATTTATTACTGATTTTCTTATAAATACGCCAAAATCCACGTCATTTTTACCGTTCATATTTTTAATTCGTGGATTTTTCGCATGCTCTTCCTCTCCCAAAACCCGCAAACTCGCGTTACCAGACTGGATCGATCTTTTTCGATTTTACTTGTCTCGAATCAAAGGTATTCTTCGTTCCTTCTTTATTCTTGATTTCTCTGGATCGACTGCATATATTTTCTTTCCAATTTCTTGCCAGTTGTTGAGGGTTTTTCTTCCTTCTTCGTTCTGTATTGTTTTGGAAAGGGGTTTTGGGTTTTTTAGGGTTTATTTTCTTTTTGAGATTATCAAATTGGTGCTATTCCTTCCAAATTCCAATTACTTTCATAATGTTTGGAATATGAATAATAAAAAGAAAGGAAGATATCTATGTAGAAATTCAAAGGAAAGGCTCTGTTTTTGGTTTCTTGGATTTTGAAGTTTGTATTGCAGATTCAAAAGTCCGAAATTCAAACGAAGGCTCGTAGTGACGGGGTCTTTCAACATTCCGACCTCAACAGTGGGTGCCGGGAATCTCCTAAGTTCCGCCATCCATAGTGGATGCCGGGTTTTCTTCAGGTTCCGTCATTAACAGCAAGTGCCGGGTTTTCCCCTGTTTCCGCCATTGAAAGCAAGTGTCGGGTTTCACCAAGACTCCGACATATCAGACGTGTCGGGTTTTCAAAGTTTTCCGATATCTTCTTCTTCGTGTCGGGTTCTTCGCTTCTTCCGATGCCTTCCGTCAATCAGGTTTTTCAGTGTGCATAGCATCTCCGGAGTTCCGAGCTTTTCTCTTTCCAATATTCTTTATGTCGGATCCTGGTTCATCACAGGAGAAGGCCGGAAAATCTAGCAAGATGAAATACAAATTTAAGAAACCCGAATCCCCGTCATATATCGACTGTAATTACGATATCAGGGATACTGAGATGGGCAACATAGATATGGACGATTTTTGGAACAGGGTGAAGAGTTCTTCTCAGACCCCATGGATGGTGGCTTTAGCAAATAGTGGCTTGCCTCTTGCAGCGGGCTTCCCCATGTCTGCCCAATGTCCAGAGCTTGTTTTGGCGTGTGCATCCAGCTACGACTCGGCTTCTCGGTCCGTAAGGAATCAGGCTGGTGAAGTAGTTATCAAACTAGATGGAGCTTATTTGGACGATCTCCTGAAACTACCAAATTTTGAAGAGTATGGAGCCCTAGACATGAAATTGGCTCAGAAGGCCTGGGACAGTAACCAGGAGAATTGCATTAAGGATGTTAATAAGAAGTTCTTGGTTAAGGCAAAACCAGTGATATCTAGATTTCCAAGAACTATCCCTAGATCGGATTTCATCCAAGAGATCAACGATATTATCACCCTACTAAGCCGGGTGTTTGGCTTGCCGGAATCAAATTTATTTCATGGATGGATGTACCAATTTATGGTCACCATTAGGAAGAACAATCAAGGGATTGACTGGGGAACCCTGATCAGTGATGAAATTGACTCCCAGATGACGACGGTCCTATCAACCGGGAAGTTTTATATGTTCTCATATGTGGCCTATGCAGCAGCTGGGATGAGGAGTTATCCAGGGTTGGAGACTAAAGGAAGTAGAACCACAAATCCAGTCTATAAGTATTATCCTCAAATAACGAAAAAGGGGTCCAAGGATCACTTTAGGAGGGTAAATGACGCCTTTTTCTACGAAAACATCTGCCAGCTCAATCCAGGGCTGAGAAAGACAAGGGTCTCGGACGAGGCATGGCCTGAAGTATCTAAGTGGGGATGTATCTTCTTACAGTTCAGAAAGTTTACCTACCTTCGGACGGTAATGTACTCCGGAGAACCTTTCCGTCTGCCTCGTTATCCCGGTGATAGATTGATACTAATAGAATTGGTCAGACAGTTATTAGATTTCCACAAGTTCCAACAGAGCAAGCATAAGGCAGCTGTATCCTTCCCAATTTCTATTGGGAGATATACTTGCTCAACAGCGGCAAAAGCTAAAAATGTCGAATGTGAACTCCAGGAGAAATTAAAGAAGCATATGAAGTCTCGGGATGGTTTTGACATCCGAGGAGTACTGAGAACTTATGGAGCCCAACATCTGCACAGGCCCGACATTGAGGATATCTGGGTGGATCTGCGTGACGAAGTTGCAGTTCGCAGAAAAGATCATAGCAGATTAACTATTGAAGAGATTCAGACGCTAGAGATTTCTGATTTGCCAGATGGTACAAGGGACAACGAAAGTGTGTTAGATATGTCCTATGATGGGCTTAACGAAGATCGATACGTTTTCCCGCCTATTGATTGGTCGGCTAGCGAGAAATCCTCTATCACCGATAGGTTAGCCCTAATTCTGGCTCGTACAAAGAAATGGCTCTCTTCTTGGGGCATGAATTTTAGATATGATAAGTTTCCAAAATTGGCTGCTCCTGAGGCGGGGCCCTCCAAAAAGAAGAAGGACAAGGAATCTACTGGGGGGTCTATAAAAATCAAGATTCCCAAGAGGAGGAAAGAAAGACAAATCTCTTCAATTGTCTCTCCAACTCAAACGGTGGATGTGCCAGAATCACCAACACCACCAGAAATAGGAGAAATTAATTTGGAAGAAGGAGGAAGTCAGCCCTTGACTTCACCATTTGCTGATTGCTCAACTGAAGAGATCTTATCTCTGGCAGTCAAGGCTTTGGAGACTGAATCTGTGCCTCCCCCTCAACCACCACTTCAGCCTCCTCATTCCCCATCCACTTCTTCAAGCATGGCCAATATTTTCTCTGGGCTCTCACCCCTTTCTACTGGAACCCAAGTGATCACCAACACTCCCCCACAACCTGTGCCTTTATTCATTGCACCTACTACCACGTTGACTGATGTTCCCCCTTCAATAGTAGAATCTACTCCCCTTGAGAGTAGAACACCAGTTACTACAACATTGGCAGTTTCCTCTGATACACCTCAATGGCTACTCGAACAAACTCCGAGGAAGAGGAAAGTGATTGTACCCCTACCACCCTTTGATTTCAGCTCTCTCAAGGTTTCTACTGCAAGATCAGCCAAGAAACCCAAAACAGTTTCAAGAGTTTTGGTAGATGCTTCAGGAGATAAGTTCGCAGAGATTACCACTCCCTCAGCTGACAAAACTAGGGATGATGTAACAGCTGCTGATTATCAGATCACCAAGGTGGCTCTAGGGAAAGTAACAACAGAAGGAGCGCAACAAGATGCACGAGCTTCCATAGACGTGTTGTGCCAAAAGTTGAAAGAAACAAAGGTCAGTAGAGATGAGTTTAAGGAAAAAGTGGAGCAGTTGACAGAGGTTTTGATTAAACTCTCAACACCCCTGGAATCCATACCATCTGCTTCTGCTTCTGCCGGATTCGATTTCTCATCGGTGCCTACGATTGAGAAGATTACCAGAAAAGGAAGGGTGGTTGATGAGTGGATCCAAAAGTTGCTCCAACGAGGGAAGGAAGTAATTCAAGACGTGGTGAAAGTTCATCAGTCCTTGGCAGAAATTCAGAAGGAAGGAGAGAAGATGGATGAGGAATTCACTGAAGAACTTGGACAGCTTGATTTGACTTGTGAGGCTCTCCAAGTGCTGAAGCAAATACCAGCACATCTCTTGGTAGAGGAAGCAATTCTTCCACATACAGATAAACACTTTCAGCTGATCAAGGGCATCAAGTTCAGAGTAAAGATTCTCAACGAAGCCTGCAGCAAGTTGAGAGAATCAAGGGATAAATTGATCGATGGGAAAAGTGATCTGGAGGAAGAATTGCTAAAGATTTGTCCAAAGATGTCTGTTGGGAAATCAAGTGCCCTATCAGCAGATGATCTCTTCAAACAAGTTCAAGAGACTATTCAGCATGAACCTGTAGGTGGATTCGACCTTGAAGTCATTGGTCAGTTTGTGAGGATTGAGCATACGTTGGAGGCCTTAAGAAAGCTCAGCAAGAGGTTGAAAAAGCTTCCCGGCAGTGCCAGTGATATCCATGAGACCTGCGAAATGTGGAATGATCTTTCCGCTGCACCTGAGGAAAATGAAATGCAAGGCATTATTCGGAAGTTCCAGGAGTTCCGGAACAAACAGTCTCAGCTGGAGGAAGAGAAAGGAGAAGAATCAAAAGATGATGACTCGGATTGAGATCCAACGTCCCATGTCATTTCTATTTTTAGAATGTCATATCTTTTATTTCCTTTTTGTCATTATTTTTAATTCAGACTTCGACTTGATCTCCTGCGTGAGAATCATGCAAAGCTGAGACTCTAGTTAGCATGCTACTTTTCAGGATCTGTTCTGTTTAAACTCTAGCTTCTTTTGTTATAAAAAAGGGATGCTTGTGCATTCCAAAAGGTCGAGAATTTTTGGAGCATTAAGAGGCTATTGGAAAGGAGAAAAACTTTGTGTTTTCTTTCAATCATTTTGAAGAATAGAAGTTGATATTGTTTTGCAGACTTTGTGTTGTGAAATATATCTTATTTAAGATATTGTTCTTATGTTCATGATCTTAGAGCTATTCTTTGCATAAAATCTCAGTGTTTCTAATTATCTCGGACACTATATCTGTGATCTAAAACTCGTATGATTATTTCGTGCTCTGTGTTTACTCGAAAGAAAATACGTTTCTCCCATTTCTTTTCTACCGTGCTTCTTTCACTGTAATAGTTTCTAACCTATTTCACGTACGAAAGCAATATCCTTGAATCGTGTGAATGTGGATTTCGGGATTTCATCCCAACCCCCAATGGTTAGATTAGTGTGAATATTGTATATATTATTTACTGTGTTTTAGATTAGCAATAAAAACAGGCAGCCTCACCTGTCTTTGAGGAGGGATTCAATCTCATGCACTGTGGTTGAACCTCATATTTTGGTTTGACAAAATATCCAACCAACAGTTTTTGGCGACTCCGCTGGGGAAATACGGATCAATAGTACAAAGCTTATCCTCTCGGTGTCTGGCGACTCCATATTTGCCTTATTTTTAATAAGATCTCCTTTCAGTTCAAGCTGGCCAGGAGGATCTTCACTCGGTCCCGCCGAGCTCTAGGTGAAATTGATCCACTTTTTGAGTTGCTGCAACAGCACAATTTCAGCCTTTCTCCCAACAGCGTTGTCTCTAACCGAGCCAGAAGTTCTTCACCTGTTCGGAGAAATCAGATCCCTGAAGAACGGGAAACATCTGCAACGTGTCGTGCACTACTCTTGTCTGACACCCGGATCCCTGTACGCACTCTTTTCAGAAGGATGGCGGTTCAACCTGTGCCTTGGGGTGCAGTCATTGGTCCTCTTACTTTGACTCCTCCATTGCATGAGTTACCACGTGGATCACGTAAGAACATTCCCAAGTTCAATGGGGATGGGAAGCAGCATCCTGATGAGCATATTGCGTCTTTCTTTGTTGCATGCGGTGTCCTCGGAGTAGCCCACGAAGATGTCTCTGTTCGACTCTTCGTTGAAACATTGCAGGGAGTAGCAGCTGAATGGTTTTATCACCTCCCGAATGCATGCATTCCAGATTGGGCTACCATGCGGACCAAGTTTGAGGCACGTTTCAAACCAGCCGAAGATTCTCATGCGTTGTTAGCTCAGCTTACTCATATGAAGAAGGAATCGCATGAACCTATGCGGGAATTCGTGGCTAAGTTCAACAAGCTGATACGGAAAATTCCAGTTATAGCTGTACCGACTCTGGAAAATCAAAAGTGCTTTTTCATCAATGCTCAACCTCCTGATATAAGCTTTTTATTACGAAGGTCGGTTATCCCAGATCTGGCTACTGCTCAGTCAACGGCTACTGAAATAGAGGATGATCTCATCTTAGCTGGAAGGATCAAGAAAGATATACCCAAACTCAAAAATCAAGGTTCTTCTCAAGGTAATACTGACCCTATGTTTCAAAAAATGGCTAATGATTTGATTGCTTTAAAGAAGCAAGTGTCTCAGCAGGTGAGCAATGTTCCGTACCGGGATATCCCTAGGCGGAATTTTAATAACAATGGTGTACCTGCCAGAGATAGGCCGCGGTTAGCTCCTGCTCAACCGAGATTAGCAATTGAAGCTCCGCCTATTAATGCAGCAGTGGAAATAATTGAAGAAGATGATGAACCAGAAGAACAAGATTCCCCTGAGGATTTCGAAGCTTCAGGATATGCTGATGAGTCTTATGATGAGTCAGCTGGCGATTCCAGCATTGGTTATTTGGAATATGATGAAGATGAATGTGAGCCAGATGGTCAATCATTTGCTGTTTTCACTCGGTCCCAATCTCAGGTTCCCAGAAAGCCTCTGGAAAATACTAAGGAGAAGAATAAGGAACCTCCTGTATCCATAGTCAAAAGGGGTACCCCTATTTCGGCACAAACTGAAAGAGAGGTTACTAAAAAGACAGCTGTTCCTTATTCTCCTTCTCCTAAGGCCAGTACCCCACCACAAGCTCATGTAATTAGAACTGAGCCTACTATCATTCCTTCTTACACTGCTTTCGACATTATTGATCATGCGAAGAGAACAAAAATTCAAATGTCGGAAGCAGAATACCTTCAGTCGAATCCCGAACAATTTGAAAAGCTGGCCAAGTTTATCAGAAGTAAAGCGGCCGTTCCATCACCGTCAAAAGGTCTCCTTCCAAATCCTGTTCAACTTACACCTCAGAATAATCTGACCTCTGTTTCTTCCTCAGGAAAGATTGAACCATTTTATTTGTCTCTACTTATAAATGGGTTTAAACTCAGCAATTGTATCATTGACTCAGGGGCCTCTGATAATGTTATGCCCGCAAAAGTGGCTCATGCCCTTGGGCTTACTTTGACTAAATCATATGGACGGTGCTATTCCATGGAAACTAAACAAGTCCCTCTGATTGGTCAAATTAAGGACGCACAGTTTGCATTTGTTGCTTTTCCTGAGAAGAGGGTGAAAATGACTATTCTGGTTGCAGACATTCCTGCAGCTTATGGTATTCTCTTGGGTAGAGGATTTTGTAAAGATGTCGGAGGAGAGATTAGTATGGATTGGACCAAAGCTAAGATCCCAGTCAAAGGGGTTCAACAGGTTCTTCATCCTGAACCGCAGGCAAAGTATTTGGTGACCAAATCAGATGATCCGAAAGCTCAGATTCTTTTCGAAGATGCTAGCTTCGGGAATTATTTCATGGCTTCAGAGATACCTATTGTAGATGTGGAAGAGGAAGATCCCAATGCTATTTGGACGCTCGAATTTGATGGTAGCTGTTCAATTTCTGGATCAGGCGCCGGCGTTGTTCTCATATCTCCTAGCTCCGAGATTTTTCCATCAGCTTATAAGTTGCAATTTGATAATACTAACAACACGGCCGAATACGAAGCCCTGTTATTAGGATTAGAATTGGCCAGACAAAAGGGAATCAGAAATCTCAAGGTTCAAGGAGATGCAGAGCTGATTGTTAATCAGGTCAGGGGTTTATATCAGGTGAAAAATGATCGGTTGAGACATTACCGAAATAAAGTGTGGGATAGTATAGAATGCTTTGATGCATTTTCTATTAAGGCAGTTTTAAGAGATTACAATGACAAGGCTGATTCTTTGGCCGTATCTGCATCTCTTCTTCTTCCTCATCCTCAATTCAAGCAAGACGCATACTCCATTGAGATTGTATATCGTCCTAGTATCCCAGATAACGCAACTCACTGGCAGGTATTCAATGATGATCGGCAGGTGTTGGCTTTTCTAGAAAAGGCTGACAATTTCAGTGAATTGTATTTTGAAGGTTCAGAATCAGCCTTTCGTGAAACTATTTCAGATCCATATCAGGAAGTTGATGGTGAATATATTCAGCTGAGAGGCAATAAGATACCCAAAGGTTTGGTTTCTTTGGAGGGTCTGTTTGACAAGCATGATCGCTTCATCCAAAACAAAAGGCAGGTTGAAGGAGCTTCTTCCTCTGAAGTGGATCAAATCAATCTAGGTTCATCTGATCAACCTCGGATGGTGAATATCGGTAAATGTTGTTCTCCTGAAGAGAAGGTAAGATTTACTTTGCTTTTGAAGAAATACATCGATGTCATGGCTTGGTCCTATGCAGATTTGAAATCTTTCAAGCCCAAGGATGTTCAGCACAGTATTCCTTTGAAACCTGATGTGAAGCCGTACAGACAAAAGCAAAGGCATTACAATCCGAAGATTTCAGGAACAATTCTGGCAGAAATTCAGAAGATGCTAGATGCCAGAATTATTTTCCCAATCCATCACTCCACTTGGATTGCAAACATCGTTCCTGTTAGAAAGAAGAATGGCGAGATCCGGATTTGCGTTGACTTTCGGAACTTGAATCAGTCCTCGCTGAAGGATAATTATCCCTTGCCGATCATGGACCAAGTACTACAAACTGTTACTGGGTCAGAAATGTTATCCATGCTCGACGGGTTTTCGGGATATAATCAAGTCGAGGTAACCACAGAAGATCAACACAAGACAGCTTTCACGACCCCATGGGGTACCTTTGCTTATAGAAGGATGCCATTCGGCTTGATCAACGCAGGAGCTACTTTTCAGAGAGCTATGGACCTAGCATTCAGAGATCTGATGGGTAAGGTCATAGTCGTGTATTTGGATGACTTGACTATCTTTTCTAAAAAACGAAGTGATCATTATGATCATTTAGAACAGGTACTTCAGAGATGCAGGCGTCACGGAATTTCGTTGAATCCTAAGAAGTCTATGTTCGGGGTTACAGAAGGAAAGCTGCTGGGTCATATTGTGACCAGAGAAGGAACTAAAATTGACCCAGAGAGGGTAAAGGCCATTCAGAGTCTTACTTTACCAACAAGTAAAACCGGAGTTCATTCTTTCTTCGGAAAAGTTAATTTCTTGAGACGATTCGTACCTGATTTCGCTGATAAAACCAAGGATATTCTTGGAATGATGAAAGGCAAAGTCCCATTCAGATGGAGTGCAGAAGGGAAACTTTCATTTGAAGAAATCAAAAAGGCAGTTGCTTGCGCTCCGACCCTAGTATGTCCAGATTTTAAGAAAGATTTCATCATGTATAGCTATGCTTCAGCCCACACAGTGTCAGCGATCCTGATGCAGGAAAATGGAGAAGGCATTGAAGCTCCTATCGCATTCATGAGCTGTCCATTGAAAGAGCATGAATTGAAGATGTCGCAGATTGAAAAACATGCTTACGCAGTGGTAAGAGCAGTAAAACACTTCAGGTACTATGTACTGAATTCTCATACTCGTGTTCTCGTTCCTGATACTGCTGTTAAGTCCATTCTAACTCAACAAGAGCTGGGAAGTCAACGAGGTACTTGGATTGCTAAGGTTCAGGAGTATGACTTGGACATCAAACCTACCAAGTTGGTACGAGGAAGAGGCCTGTGTCAACTGATTGCAGAGAATCATACTGAAGCAGAGTACGAAGAAATTCAAAACACTTCCTCAGAGCTGCCTATGGTGCTTTTTGTAAGTACGACCGATGAGTGGTACACTGACATTGCTTTCTTCTTAACTTATGGTGAATGCCCTTCGCATTTAAATCAGAAGGAGAAGAGGACCGTCAAGCTGAGATCTGCTAGATACCTTTTGTGGAATAATGCAATATACAAGAAAGGTATCGATGGTGTCTTCTTGCGTTGTGTTGATAAATCGCAACAGGAAAAGTTATTAGAATCCTTTCATAGCCTAGCATGCGGAGGACACTTTTCGTCTTCAGTAACAGCGTATAAGATCTTACGGGCTAGGTATTATTGGCCTACTCTTTTCCGGGACTCAGCAGAATGGGTGTCTAAATGTGAAGCTTGTCAGCATTTTGTTGGTCGTCCCAAGTTAGCAGCTCTTCCTCTGAAGCCTGTGGTGATTGAAGAACCTTTTCGCCAATGGGGGATTGATTTTATCGGAACAATGAATCCTGCTTCCAGTGCTGGACACAACTATGTGCTAACTGCTACAGATTATTTTACCAAGTGGGTAGAGGCTGCGCCAATCAAGCAAGCAACTTCTGAAGCTGTTTGCAAATTCCTTAAGGAAAACATAATTGTCAGATTCGGTGTACCTCATAAGATCATAGCGGATAATGCTTCCAATTTCTCATCACACGAGCTAACTGAGTTTTGCTATGGATTCGGCATTACTTTGGCTCATTCGTCTGACTATTATCCCCAGGGAAATGGGCAAGCTGAATCCAGCAACAAGAATCTGGTTACTATAATCAGGAAACTAGTGGACGAAAATCAGAGGAATTGGCACAAAGCATTGTATGATGCATTGTGGGCTGACCGGATCACTCCAAAGCGAGCCATAGGGATGTCCCCTTTTCAATTGCTATACGGGATTGATGCTGAAATCCCTATCTCAGTAGAATTGCCGGCCTTGCAATTAGCGAAAGCGGTTGAAGACGTAGCTTTTCAGAATTCAATTGAAAAGAGGGTTATGTACCTAACCAAGCTAGAAGAAGAGCGAATCAAGGTGATTGATCATATAGCAGATCATCAGAGCAGGGTGAAGAAGATTTTTGATAAAAAATCCAAGCAACGTGACTTCCAAATTGGAGACCTGGTGTTGCTTTGGGATAAAAGAAGAGAACAAAAAGGAATGCATGGAAAATTTGATTCTTTATGGAAAGGACCTTTCAAAATTCATCAGCTGAATGGCGAAAATAGTTTCCTACTATCATATCTGGATGGAGGATTACTTCCGTTGCCTTTCAGTGGGCAACATCTAAAGCTGTTCCACCATTAATGCAAGATGCTCTCTTGCATTGTACATATTTTGCTTTTGTTGTGTGTTTGCTTTTGGTTTTCTGTCTTTCTTCGTTTTGTTTTGTTTTGGTTTTCTCCTTGACTCCGTAGCCCAATGGATAAGGCCCTGGTCCTCGAGACCAGAGATTTCTGAGTTCTCTTCCTTTGGTATTGCAAAGAAAGTCCCCAACTGGAGCCAGCTGTTATCCCCGTTTTGATTTCACGACGAAACGATCGGATAACCCCTACAAAATTTTTGAAGTGATTTTGCATTATGATCTCTTTTAGAGTAAATCGGGTTTTCGGGTGTTACTAACAGCTTGACATAAGTTTTAACATGCTTTATGTCGTATGATTTCCGAAACCCGAAACCCGCCTTGTATTGAAAAATCCTTTGAAATCGGGTTTTCGGAAATTGGACGCATCGGAACATTCTTGTGTTAAGACATGCTTTTTGTCGCCATGATTCTCCGATTCCCGAAAGTCGCCTTGTGCTAAAATCTCCTAGTGTCGGGTTTTCGGAACTCTAAAGCATCGGAACATTCATGTTCCAAAACATGTTTTATGCGCCATGTTCTCCGATTCCTGAAGTCCGCTCATTCCTTAGTAATCGGGTTTTCGGAAGTTCAATGCATCGGAACATTCATGTTCCAAAACATGTTTCGTGCTCCGTGTTTCCCGAAGCCTGAAACCCGAAATATACTAAAGCTCCTCGTGTCGGGTTTTTGGACTCCTCCAACACGCTGACGTGGCATCCATGCCGAATGGTTGGTGAGCTGGCACGTGCCGAGCTGAAGTGTATTTATTACTGATTTTCTTATAAATACGCCAAAATCCACGTCATTTTTACCGTTCATATTTTTAATTCGTGGATTTTTCGCATGCTCTTCCTCTCCCAAAACCCGCAAACTCGCGTTACCAGACTGGATCGATCTTTTTCGATTTTACTTGTCTCGAATCAAAGGTATTCTTCGTTCCTTCTTTATTCTTGATTTCTCTGGATCGACTGCATATATTTTCTTTCCAATTTCTTGCCAGTTGTTGAGGGTTTTTCTTCCTTCTTCGTTCTGTATTGTTTTGGAAAGGGGTTTTGGGTTTTTTAGGGTTTATTTTCTTTTTGAGATTATCAATTGGTGCTATTCCTTCCAAATTCCAATTACTTTCATAATGTTTGGAATATGAATAATAAAAAGAAAGGAAGATATCTATGTAGAAATTCAAAGGAAAGGCTCTGTTTTTGGTTTCTTGGATTTTGAAGTTTGTATTGCAGATTCAAAAGTCCGAAATTCAAACGAAGGCTCGTAGTGACGGGGTCTTTCAACATTCCGACCTCAACAGTGGGTGCCGGGCATCTCCTAAGTTCCGCCATCCATAGTGGACGCCGGGTTTTCTTCAGGTTCCGTCATTAACAGCAAGTGCCGGGTTTTCCCCTGTTTCCGCCATTGAAAGCAAGTGTCGGGTTTCGCCAAGACTCCGACATATCAGACGTGTCGGGTTTTCAAAGTTTTCCGATATCTTCTTCTTCGTGTCGGGTTCTTCGCTTCTTCCGACGCCTTCCGTCAATCAGGTTTTTCAGTGTGCATAGCATCTCCGGAGTTCCGAGCTTTTCTCTTTCCAATATTCTTTATGTCGGATCCTGGTTCATCACAGGAGAAGGCCGGAAAATCTAGCAAGATGAAATACAAATTTAAGAAACCCGAATCCCCGTCATATATCGACTGTAATTACGATATCAGGGATACTGAGATGGGCAACATAGATATGGACGATTTTTGGAACAGGGTGAAGAGTTCTTCTCAGACCCCATGGATGGTGGCTTTAGCAAATAGTGGCTTGCCTCTTGCAGCGGGCTTCCCCATGTCTGCCCAATGTCCAGAGCTTGTTTTGGCGTGTGCATCCAGCTACGACTCGGCTTCTCGGTCCGTAAGGAATCAGGCTGGTGAAGTAGTTATCAAACTAGATGGAGCTTATTTGGATGATCTCCTGAAACTACCAAATTTTGAAGAGTATGGAGCCCTAGACATGAAATTGGCTCAGAAGGCCTGGGACAGTAACCAGGAGAATTGCATTAAGGATGTTAATAAGAAGTTCTTGGTTAAGGCAAAACCAGTGATATCTAGATTTCCAAGAACTATCCCTAGATCGGATTTCATCCAAGAAATCAACGATATTATCACCCTACTAAGCCGGGTGTTTGGCTTGCCGGAATCAAATTTATTTCATGGATGGATGTACCAATTTATGGTCACCATTAGGAAGAACAATCAAGGGATTGACTGGGGAACCCTGATCAGTGATGAAATTGATTCCCAGATGACGACGGTCCTATCAACCGGAAAGTTTTATATGTTCTCATATGTGGCCTATGCAGCAGCTGGGATGAGGAGCTATCCAGGGCTGGAGACTAAAGGAAGTAGAACCACAAATCCAGTCTATAAGTATTATCCTCAAATAATGAAGAAGGGGTCCAAGGATCACTTTAGGAGGGTAAATGATGCCTTTTTCTACGCAAACATCTGCCAGCTCAATCCAGGGCTGAGAAAGACAAGGGTCTCGGACGAGGCATGGGCTGAAGTATCTAAGTGGGGATGTATCGTCTTGCAGTTCAAGAAGTTTACCTACCTTCGAACGGTCATGTACTCTGGAGAACCTTTCCGTCTGCCTCGTTATCCCTGGGTGATAGATTGATACTAATAGAATTGGTCAGACAGTTATTGGATTTCCACAAATTCCAACAGAGCAAGCATATGGCAGGCTGTATCCTTCCCAATTTCTATTGGGAGATATACTTGCTCAACAGCGGCAAAAGCTAAAAATGTCGAATGTGAACTCCAGGAGAAATTAAAGAAGCATATGAAGTCTCGGGATGGGTTTTGACATTCGAGGAGTACTGAGAACTTATGGAGCCCTACATCTGCACAGGCCCGACATTGAGGATATCTGGGTGGATCTGCATGACAAAGTTGTGGTTCGCAGAAAAAGATCATAGCAGATTAACTATTGAAGAGATTCAGACGCTAGAGATTTCTAATTTGCCAGATGGTACAAGGGACAATGAAAGTGTGTTAGATATGTCCTATGATGGGCTTAATGAAGATCGATATGTTTTCCCGCCTATTGATTGGGTCGGCTAGCAAAAAATCCTCTATCACCGATAGGTCAGCCCTAATTCTGGCTCGTACAAAGAAATGGCTCTCTTCTTGGGGCATGAATTTTAAATATGACAAGTTTCCAAAATTGGCTGCTCCTGAGGCGGGGCCCTCCAAAAAGAAGAAGGACAAGGAATCTACTGGGGGGTCTATAAAAATCAAGATTCCCAAGAAGGAGGAAAGAAAGACAAATCTCTTCAATTGTCTCTCCAACTCAAACGGTGGATGTGCCAGAATCACCAACACCACCAGAAATAGGAGAAATTAATTTTGGAAGAAGGAGGAAGTCAGCCCTTGACTTCACCATTTGCTGATTGCTCAACTGAAGAGATCTTATCTCTGGCAGTCAAGGCTTTGGAGACTGAATCTGTGCCTCCCCCTCAACCACCACTTCAGCCTCCTCATTCCCCATCCACTTCTTCAAGCATGGCCAATATTGTCTCTGGGCTCTTGCCCCTTTCTACTGGAACCCAAGTGATCACCAACACTCCCCCACAACCTGTGCCTTTATTCATTGCACCTACTACCACGTTGACTGCTGTTCCCCCTTCAATAGTAGAATCTGCTCCCCTTGAGAGTAGAACACCAGTTACTACAACATTGGCAGTTTCCTCTGATACACCACAATGGCTACTCGAACAAACTCCGAGGAAGAGGAAAGTGATTGTACCCCTACCACCCTTTGATTTCAGCTCACTCAAGGTTTCTACTACAAGATCAGCCAAGAAACCCAAAACAGTTTCAAGAGTTTTGGTAGATGCTTCAGGAGATAAGTTCGCAGAGATTGCCACTCCCTCAGCTGACAAAACTAGGGATGATGTAACAGCTGCTGATTATCAGATCACCAAGGTGGCTCTAGGGAAAGTAACAACAGAAGGAGCGCAACAAGATGCACGGGCTTCCATAGACGTGCTGTGCCAAAAGTTGAAAGAAACAAAGGTCAGCAGAGATGAGTTTAAGGAAAAAGTGGAGCAGTTGACAGAGGTTTTGATTAAACTCTCAACACCCCTGGAATCCATACCATCTGCTTCTACTTCTGCCGGATTCGATTTCTCATCGGTGCCTACGATTGAGAAGATTACCAGAAAAGGAAGGGTGGTTGATGAGTGGATCCAAAAGTTGCTCCAACGAGGGGAAGGGAAGTAATTCAAGACGTGGTGAAAGTTCATCAGTCCTTGGCAGAAATTCAGAAGGAAGGAGAGAAGATGGATGAGGAATTCACTGAAGAACTTGGACAGCTTGATTTGACTTGTGAGGCTCTCCAAGTGGCTGAAGCAAATACCGAGCACATCTCTTTGGTAGAGGAAGCACTTCTTTCCACATACAGATAACACTTTCAATAAGCTGATCGGGAGGGGGGTGGTGGGCATCATCTCAAGTTTGCTGTTATAGTAAAGGATGTTGCTCAACGACGCCGGCAGCTTCTCGGTGTTGTAGGAGAGATCATGGTGATAGGAATTTGATCGAGTGGGTTGGGGGGGAAGCAGTGCCTGGAGGAAGTAATTGTTTTTGCGTGTGTTTTATTTGCTTGTGTGTGGGGGGTTGGGTGGGTGGTGGGGTGGGGGGGGTGGTGTGTGGTCCGGTTGGGTTGAGGATGGCGGTGGGGGGGTGGGAGTTCAAGCACGGCCGGGCAGCACTTGTTATGTGAGGAGCTGCGGTCCAAGCTTCAGGCGAGAGAGCTGAGGGCAACAGGCACGCGTGGAGGGGGGGGGGGAATGCGATGCCTGGTTAAGGCTAGGGCGCAGGGGGGGGGGGGGGGGTATGGAGTGGGACAGCGCTGGGGGAAGGTGGGTCGCGTAAGAAACGCAGCCAGGAGGGGGAAAAAGCCGGCCGGCAAGTGCCAGATCGTTCCATTAGGACCTGTGGGGTTGGGTGTTCAATGAGGGGGGAAGGAGCTTGGGCCGCGTGGGTGTGTGGTGGGTGTCGCCGGGGGGGGAAAACATTTGGGCAAGGTTTAGTTTTTGGCTGTCCGTGAAGGGCCAGGAGGGCCGGAACAAACGGCGCGAAGCTGGAGATGAAGAAGGAAGGTTGACAGAAATCACTTCGGCTAATTGATGGTGTTGGGGACGTTCGGATTAGATCCAACGCGGCGCATGTCAGGTGGCGATTTGGCTAGTGTGTCCTGTTCGATAGGTTGGCCTGGGGTCGGTTGTTTATGTGTCCGGGGGGTCCAGGTAGGGGGATTCAAGCGTTGGTTAGGGGGGGTTCGGGGTGTGTTCGACTCTCTTGATTCTCCTGTTCTGTTGTTTGTTGTTGTTTTTTTTGTTGGGATAGATGCTGGTCTGGGCAAAGCGTGGATGGGACTCTAGTGTTAGCAGGGGTTCTACGGTTGCGTTATTTTGCAGATCTTTTGTCTGTTGTATTGATACTTGCTAGCTTTCTGGTTTTTTGTGTTGTGTTCGTAATAAGTGGGGGAGGTGTTTTTGTGTTTTTTGTTTTTTTTCTTTCTTTTTTTGTTGTTATGGTGTCGGATAGTAAGTGTTGTTTGTGGTGGATTTCATTATTGTTTTTTTGTCTGGGGACTTGTTGCTAGGTGTTGTGTGGTGATCAAGGTGAGTTACTAGTATTTAGTGAACTTTGTTGTTGTTTTTGGGCTTGCATGCTTTTTTTTGAGTATGAAGTATGGAGTGTTGAATTTTATTTGTGTGGGGGGGGTGGTGTTGTGTGTGTGTGTTGTCAGGGCCTTTTGGGGTGTTTTTGTGTATATGATAGGTATTCTTTGGGTATGTTTTTGATAGATCTGTATGTTGTGTTTGTTCGGGTGTGGGTTGGGGGTGGGGGATGGTGTGTGGTCTGTCATCTATTGTGGGGGCTGTTGGGTAGGATGGTGGTTTGTTGGGGTCTATGGTCTTTGCGTGTGGTCTCGGGGGTTTAATAGTTGGCTTGGGGTGGGTCAGAGTGGGGGGGTTGTGAATGTTTCGTTGGGTTCGATGGTTGGGTGGTTTTGTGTCTTTTTGGTTTTTGTTTTTTCTAAGTTTTATTGAGGTCTGGGACAGTCTGTGGTGGTTGTTTTTTGTGTTTTGGTTTGGGTGGTGTTGTTATGTTGGTTTTGTTTTGTTGGTGTCGTTTGTGTTTGTTTATGTGTGGCTAAGCTTGAGCTTGTCCTGTGTGGTTTTGGGTTAGGTTGTTTGTTTGTGATGTGGTTCTGGGTTGTGGTTGCTGCTTTTTTGTGTTTTTTTTGTGTGGATTTTCTTTGTCAAGTTTTTATGTCAACACAGTGTTTGTGTTTGTGTTTTTTTTTGTTTGTTTTTTGTGTTTGTGTTTCTTTTTTTCTGTCTTGCTTCTTTTGTTTTTTTTTTTCGGTCTATTGTGTTGTCTCTTTTTGGTTATCTTTTGTTTTTGTTTCTTTTTTTTTTTACTTTTTTGTTTTTTTATTTTGTTTTGGTTGTGTTTGGCTTTTTGTTGGGTGTTTTTTTGTGTTTTTTTGTCTTTTTCTTTTATTTTTTTCTACTTTGTTACTTTTTTTCATTGTTTTTGTTTCTTTTTTTTTTTTTTTTTGTTCTCTCTTTTTATTTTTCTTTTTTTTTTTTTTTTTATATGTTTTTATTTGCGGGATTTCTTTCCCTTAGTCTTTTTTTTTGTTTTCTTTGTTTTTTTTTTGTGTTTGTTTTTTTTTGTTTTTTTGTTTTTTTTCTTCTCTTTTTTTTTTTTTTTTTTATGTTTTTTATTTCTTTGTTTTAGTTTGTTTGTTTTTATTTTTTTTTTTTGGTGTTTTTTTGTTGTTTTTTTGTTGTTTTTTGTGTTGTTTTTTGTTTTTTGTTTTTGTTTGTTTTTGTTGGTTTTTTGTTGTTTTGTTTTTGTTTTTTTTGTTTTTTTTGTGTTTTTGTTATTTGTTGTTTGTTTTTGTTTTTTTTTTTGTTTTTTTTTTTGTTTTGTGTGTTTTTGTTGTTTAATTTCTTTTTTTTTGTTTTTTTTTTGTAATTTGTTATTTTGTTTTTTTTCACTTTAATACTGTAATTTTTGTTCTTTTTGCTTTTTTTTTTTTTTCTTCGTTTTTTTTCTTTTATTTTTTTTTTTTTTTGCTGTTTCACTCTTGTTTTTCGTTTTTTGTCTCTGTTTTTTCTGTTTTTTCTTTCTTTTTTACGTTTTGCAACTTTTTTGTTTTTTAATCTCTTTTTCTATATTTTTTTTTTTGTTTTTTTAATCTAATTTTTCTTTGTTTTTTCTGCTTGTTTTTGTTCTCTATTTCTTTTTTGATCCTGTTTCCTTATTATTCTCTTTTCATTTTTTAATTTCATTTTGTGATTTTTTTGTTTTGTTTGTACTTTTTTTTTTGTTTGTGTCTGTTTTGGTTGTTTTTTGTTTGAAGTATCATTGTTTTTTTGTTGTTTAATTTGGTTTTTTTTTTTAGTCTTCATTCATCTTATATTATTTTTGGTTTTGATTGTGCTTTGTGCTTTTATTTTTTTGTATGTGTGTTTCTTAAGTGTTATTTGTCAGACTATTTCTGCCTTTTCAGTGTTCATGGTTCATTGTTGCACGTTGGATATAAGAAAGTGTAATGAATTCTCTTTTGGCATGTAGTATTATGGTGTTGATTATTTTTTTGCGTTTGATATTTTGAGATTTGTAGTGCTAGGGGTTTTTTATGAGTTTATATTGCTGAGGTATACAGAGATGAAGAGCTCAAAGAATGAAGCGAAACCTCAAGAGAGAAGGGAAAAAAAAAAGTGAGAAAAGAAAAAAGAGAAGAAAGGAGAAGAGGAGAGGGAGAGAGAGAAGATGAAAAGGAAAGGAGGAAAACTAAAAAAGCAAGAAAAGAAAAAGGGAAGAAAAGTAGAGGTAAAAAAAATGAAAGGAAAAAAAAAATTTAGAAAACAAAAGAAAGAAAAAGTAAAGAAAGAAGGATAGAGATCAGTCAAGGTGTCAAATTTTTTTGTGATAATTAAAAAAAAAGAAATGTATGTGTCAAGTGAGATGGCGACACACATCATTTATTTCATGTGGGTTGTTGGCGGACTAATAACGGCTATCCGAGTTTCTAGTGAAGTGTCAATATGTGAGCGAAACGAGAAAATTAAGGATAGTAAAGGGAAAAGTGGCGAACCGGGGATGAAGGAACACAAGGATAAGGAAATGAAGAAGACAAAGTGGGGATGTAAAGGAAGACAGTTGTTCGGTCTTAGGTAATTATTTTACTTCTTCTAAGCAATATTTATGTGTTCAGAATTGTTTTCGGCCGGAATTTGTAAGAACCAAAAAGACCCATAACTCCTGCTATGTTCAAATAGAAAACACATATAGCAGGTAAAAATGATAGTGTACGTAAGTGCTCGGTTTTATTATAAGCATATAGGAAATGTGTGTTCATAATTGGAGAGTTGTCTTTCTTTGTGTGCTCGAGGTAGGTCAAGTGGTTTGTTAGTGTCTAAGTGGTGAATTTGGTGTTGGGTTTACCAATAGGGTCGTATTCTGTGTTTGTTGTGTGGGTGGGGGGGGGGGATGGTGTTGGTATATATAAGTTATATTAAATCATTGTTGTCTTCTTAAGAATGTGAAGTAGGAAAAAACTCCGTGAATAATTGAATACAAACTCTCTGCGCCCTTGAGTGGCTAGCCCTCTCTCTGGTGCTGAACAAAGGGCAAAAGACGAAAGAAATGGGGTTTGTTGTGGTGAAATCAGTGCTATAAAAAAAATGGGAGGAGCTGGGTTAAGAGGCTGAGGGATAGGAGAAGTGAGCGACAAAACACGCGGGAGGTGGGTGTGAATGTGTCAGTACGGTGAAAAATCGACAAAGAGAGCGCGAAAAAAAAACAACATGAGGGAAAGTAAGGGAGCGAGGAAACAAAGAAAAGAGAAGTGAAATGGTTGATTGGCTGCAAAAAATAAAAGAAAGTATTGGAAACGGAAAGATGAAATAGCAAAAAAAAAGAGCATAAGAAAAAACAAGGGAGAAGGGATGTAGAAGAGACAAAGAAAAAAGAAAAAAAAAAAACAAAGAGAGAAGAAAAAGAAAAAAGGAAAGAAAGGAAAAAAAAAGCAAGAAAAACAAGAATGCACCACCTATGAGACAAAGAGTGAAAAAAATGGAAGAACAAAAAAAGGTAGGGAAAAAGGAAAGGGGGGAAAATTAGAATGGAAACACGGAAAAATTGCGAAGCAAACAAAGACTACAGAAAAAACAGTGTAGGAATAGGAAAGACCAATTAAAACAAGAAGGCACATAAGTCGTATAGAAAAAAGGAAGTGAAAAGTCAAGGGGAACAGCCTCAAAGTACGACAGTAAACAACAAAGTGTGAAATGAGAGAGATTGTCGCTAGAGGATGGTTGAGTAATGTTTATGGGAGTTTATGTTATTTGTGGTTTGAGCGAGCAACAAATCTTCGTTTGTGGCTTATCGATTCACATTGGGGGTGTGTTAAGCCCCCCAACGCTTTATGCGAGTTGGGTACAACTCCAATGAGTTGGAAGAGTTTTTTGTGTGTGTTTTCCTGTTCCGAATACGATGGGGATTGGGTGTAGCTGCTGCTGGTCTCACTTGTGTGGAGGTGTGGGCAACGCTGTGGTGTTGGGGGTGTGTATGTGGTTGGGTGAAACCTGTAAAGTTGTCGTTTTTATGATTGGGGGGAATGGTCAGTGGTTGAGGTGATCTGCTGTAATAGGGGGGGATGGAGCTGGTCCAAACGCGGGTCTAGGTGGCTGTGGTGACGAGCTCCATCTAGGCGCTTATATAATCTAAGTAATGAATGTTGGCGACCTCATAGTGAGTGTGGGGGCTGGGGATGGGTACCAAGTCCAATGGTTGCTGGTTGGTGTCAGGTGCTCAAAGGGAGTATGAGTGTATGCATGGGTCGGCTAAGGTGCCAGGTGATAGGAGGGTGGGAAGCGGGGGGCAGGGAGCCACCGTAGGGTGGTGTGACCCGGGTGAAAGTGAAACGTTGTGATGTGACTTGTAGATCGTACAGGGTATGGGAGTGGATAGACTGTGTTAGGGGGGTTGGGTTTGTGGGGAGTTTGGGGGGACAGCCGGGGGCTAGTGGGGGTAAGATCGCGTCCGAGGGAAGGAGGGCACGGGACCTGACGCAGGCCTGGGGTGGGAGACGGGCTCGACACTTATAATACCTTCTTCGGGGTATATGGGAGGTCGTGATGTGGTGGGGGATAGCCCAAAGAGGGACAGGACGCAGGAAAAGAACAGAGGCAAGGAAGGACCAGCCCCATGCCGCCCGAGCACAGACACACCGGGCGCTGAGGAAAGTCAAAAACCAAACACGGGCATGGGGGGAGCCAGGAGAACACACGAGAGGTCAAAACGGGGGGGGAGACGTAAACAAAGGAACAACAAAGCTACAACAATGGACTTTGTGGGCCATGGACTTGATCAACCAAGTCCTGTTGAAGAAGGGAAATACGATCCCGTACACTTCGCTCCCAACTTTCTTACCCCGAGGCCATCATGGGTATCTTTTACTTGCGTGATCGCGCACAGGGAAGTGATACACTACTTATTTTTGGGTCCCATCATTACATATATTGTGACAGGCTCATGGTCATCTCTATGCCTGGGGGGAAGAATAATCTCTATCACTTATCATGCCCTATATCAGATTATCAGTTACAACGTAGCCGTTTGATCACCCCACATTGGTCATGAGTTTATTTTATGAGTGGATCATCCCCTAGGTATATAGTCCCATACAGGACCTAGGTGATGTGAATTTAGCTAGATGGATTAATGATGTCAATTTCTTAAGTGCCCATCAACTTAGTAGCCTCTTTTGCCCACAACAGGCATGGTGGACATCCTATACATGATATGACCAGGTTTGTGGGGGACATGAGGGTACCAACAGTTATAGTTTGTGGCACACTTAGTTATTTATTTGACAGGATAAAGGAAGGTTTTGGATTCACCCTTTGGCCCAGTTCCTCAGTATGTCAGCCTTCCTATATTATATGGCTTCCCCCATGGCACCAATCTGTACAAGCTATCAAGGAGGCCCGAAAGGCCATAGAAGATCCCAGTTTAGATAGTGGTAACTCCAAGGGACCTATTGTAGTTCGGTGAGTTGTTCATGACCATGGGTAGCTGTGCCCACTTGTGCACCTTTACGCTAGATTGAGGCCACCCCTACTCACAGTGGGAGGAGAAGAGCCCATATTTTTGGAATATGGATCTTAAGGAGGTATACATGGGATGAGATGGAGGGCGTTGGTCTGGAGCGGAGATTAGTCAGAGGATATATGTGGAGAGGAGACTTGTTTATGAGGGTTGGGTGGTGATGCTATGGGGTCGATCATATGGAGGAGGAGAAGAGATCCTAGTGGCATGTACTTAGGGATTTTTAGTAGAGTGGAGTGGGAGGAAGTGGGGGGGGGATCGGCCGTAGAGTGATGAGCACTTGTCTCTGGGGACCACTTCCTCTGACAGAGAGGGGATGATTAGTCTGTGATGGATAACCTCTTGCTTGGTTTTGGGGGATGGCCCCGTTACCATCACAACCTCCACTAAACCTACATATAAAATGCATGGAGATCCTATGTATGGTTGATCCTCTTCCTCTTGACCTTGTCAGTTGGAAATGTTTAATTGGTATATCCTTTTGATTTTTGTTTTGTAACCTTTCTACACTCGTATTTTATTCTCCCTTTTTTTTCTTGCATCGACTGCCGTAGTAACGAGAGCTTATTTGATGGGTGGCAGGTTAACACTTACTGACCCCTGGAAAACCCAAGTTAAGTTGAAGAAGACACATGACAACCACTTGTATATCCGACAGACACATTGAATGTTTTTTACAACAACCATTTGGAGGGAAGCATAGGTCATGACTTATCTCCACACTCAGGTGATTCATATGAGACCAAATGAGTGAATGATGAGGTGAGTCTCTCTCATAGTGGATCCATGATGTGGCTGCTATAACCACGAGCCTCCCACCATTTAGTGCAGTCTCCGTCTTTATACCAAAATAGAGTCCTGGACCCAAGCTTGCACCAATCTCAGGATCCCTTAGTATTGGCAAGGCCATTGAGCCTTGTTATTTCTTAGTTTCCATTTGTTGGGCAGTATATGATATTTTTTGTATATTTTGGGCCATTGTAGTGTTTTACCACAACCGAGCATGTGATTGGTATTGTACCAAACTCAATTTATTATGAATATATTATATACAACTCTCTTTTTGGTTCAATAATTTCAATTGTATCGAGCTTACTTCTTTCGTCTTCTGGGCTTTGTTTCATATGTTTACTCTTTATGTTTAGAATTTTCACTTTTGTATACTTTTTCCGAATGTATACAATGGATATGAGTGCTAACAGAAGATTTCTTTTTGTATTTTATAATATGATATATGATTCACGTGTAATCAACTGGTAATGTTGAACTTTATGTTTTTCCTCCAAGACTATTTTGGTAGCTTCGTATTGTTTTGAAAATGAGGAAAGTGCTTTCGTACCCCTACACCCTTTGATTTCAGCTCACTCCAAGGTTTTCTACTCAAAGATCAGCCAAGAAACCCAAAAACAGTTTCAAGAGGTTTGGTAGATGCTTCAGGAGATAAGTTCGCAGAGAGATTGGCCACTTCCCTCCAGCTGACAAAACTAGACTGATGTGTGTAACAGTGCGTTATCAGATCACCAAGGTGTTAGGGAAATAGTACAACAGAAGGAGCGCAACAACGATGCACGGCGCTTCCATGAGTGCTTTTGCCAAAGGTGAAAGAAAGAAAACAAAGTTCCAGCAGAGACGAGTTTCAGGAAAAGTGGCGCAGTGACAGAGGGTTTTTGATTCAACTCTTCAACACCCCTGGAATCATACCATCTGATTCTACTTCTGCCGGGATTCGATTTCTCACGGTGCTACGATTGAAAGATTACCCAGGAAAAAGGAAAGGGTGGTTTTGATGAGGATCCAAAAGTATGTCTCCAAGGGGGTAAGGGGGAGGAAAGGAGGGAAGGAAAACGAAAGTAATTCAAGACTGGTGAAAGTTCATCAGCCTTGGCAGCAATTAAGAAGGACGGAGAGAAGATGGATGAGAATTAACTGAAGAACCTTGGACAGCTTGATTTGAATTTGAGGCTTCCAAGTGAGAAAGCAAAAATACCAGCCACCATCTCTTGTGTAGAGGAAAGCACTTCTTCCACATACAGATAAACACCTTAAGCCGATAAAGGGCAGAATCAAGTTAAGAAGTAAGATTCTCAACGAAGCCTGCAGCCTAAGGTGAGAGAATCAAGGGATAAATGACGATGGGAGAAAAAAAGGACTGGAGGAAGAAGTGCTAAAGAGATTGTCCAAAGTGTCGGTCGTGGAAATCACGGGCCCTATAAGCAGTGATCTCTTCAAACAAGTTCAAGAGAATATTCAACAATGAACATGTAGGATAGGATTCGACCTGAAGTCAGGGTCAGTTGTGGGATTGAGCCTACGTTGGAGGCCTCGAAGATCACAAGATGTTAAAAAAGCTTCCCGGCCGAAGTGCCAGTGATATCATGAGACCTGGCGAAATGTGGAATGATCTTCCTGCTGCGCCTGAGGAATAACGAATGCAAGGATTATTCGGAACTTCCAGGATTTACGGAACACACAGTTCAGCTGGAGGAAGAGAAAGGAGAAGAATCAAAGATGGACTCGGATTGAGATCCAAGTCCCATTTGTCCATTTCTATTTTTAGAATGTCATACTTTATTCCTTTTTGTAAATTATTGTTAATTCAGACGTAGACTTGATCTCCGCGTGAGAGAATTCATGACAACGCTGAACTCATAGTTAGCATGCTATTTTCAGGATCTGTTCGGTTTAAAACCGAGCGCTTTGTAAAAAAAAGGGATGAGTGCAATTGTAAAGGTCGAGAATTTTTTGGAGCATTAAGAGATATGGAAAGGAGAAAAAACTTTGTTGTTTTTTCTTTCATCATTTTGAAGAACAGAAGTGGATAGTGTTTTGGCAGGACTTTGTGTTCGTGAAAAAATATCTTATTGGAGATATTTTATTATGTTAATGATCAGAGCTATTCTTGCAGAAAATCTCAGTGTTTCTAATTATCTCAGAACACTATATCGTGCATCTAAAAACTCGTATGATATTTCGTGCTGCGCTGTGTTTATCAAAAGAAAACGTTTCTCCAATTTTCTTTTCTACCTTCTTCTTTCCTGATAATAGTCTACCCGATTTCACGTACGATAAGCAATATCCTTGATCGTTGTGAATGGGGGATTGGCGGGATTCAGACAAACACAAATGGATCAGTGTGTGAATATTGATATATTATTTCTGTGTTTAGATTAGCAAATGTTAAAACAGGCAGCACTCACACGTCTTGAGGGGGATTTCAATCCCATGCACGTGGTTGAACCTAATATTTGGTTTGACAAAATATCCAGGCCACAAGGTCAAATCTCTTGACTCGAGGAAAGGTTTCTTTGGCCAGGTTTTTTGATAGGTTTTTTTATGGATATGATCTCACCAATCGATAAGATCTTTCTGTTATGGTCCTTGGATCCTTTCAAATCTTTATCTTAAAAAAAATTGCAATCGAGCTAATGCTAACGGAAACTAACATAATAAAACAACAAATTGAAACAATCATGCTTACAAACAATTTCCTTTTATTCTAAAGTAATCAAATCTACTTTCTACACTAGAACTAAACAAGTAAATAACTTGGTGTTGTATTCACCTGTGGTGAGTGTAATTCTAAAATAATGCCAACTAAGAAATTTTCCAAAAATAATCTATGACATATAGAACAAACTTCCCCTTAAGATATTCTTTCCTTCAAATCCACATGGGAATAAAAAAGAAGAAGATCCTCACCAAGAGCGTTATTAATGATTTAAAAACGCTCTTGGAAAATTACCCTAATTACTTGTAAATGAAAAGAAAAATTTCTTACTCTATTTGATTATGAAGTATACTCCATAATTGATAATTGAACAAATGAAGCAAACAAACACAATAAGTTCCTACCTGGATAAGCAAGGAGCCTTTAAGAAAAATTCTGGTTGTATTGTTCTTTTCCCCTCAATTTTATCCTTTCCTTTCTCTTAATGTTCATATGAGTCCAAAGGAATTGGGGAATGCAAAGGAAAGCAACATGAGAAAGCACTTGAGCAAATGAAAGATTGAAGTAGCTTGTTGCACATGCAATGAAGAGGGATAACAACACAAATGAAAGGAGTTGCTATGCAATTTCCAGTAGGATTGGCAGCAATACTATGAAGATACACAAATTCTCAGGGCTTATGCTTGAATACAAGCATTGTTTTTTAGGAATTGGCGGGATGGCCTTCATGCACAAGTAGTATTGAGTGCCAAAATAATGGGTGAAGAGCCATTCAAACTAATTTAAAATATATTTAAAAATAGAAAGGGAAGGAAACCATGCACAAAAAAGCTATTTTTAGGAATGTCTTCCACCTTTTCTCTCTTCCTCTCTCCTTCTTCCCCTCTCCTACCCTCCGCCACCTCGCTCTTTCGCCCCTCTATTACTTTCCATGCCCGCCCTCCCCCCCCCTTTCTCTCATTAAACTCTATCTTTTTCCTCCATTATTTCCTTTTACTCACTATCCCTGGGCTCTCCTTTCCTCCTCCCCCTTTCTCTTCCACCCCCACCTGTTGTTGTAGGAAATTTGGTCAGAAAGCACCCTAGAAGTCAAGTTAGTGAAATCCGCGTGTTAAAAACCACACATGAAGATTCTAGAAAATCACTTAGGGCTGCCCCTGTGTAAGGTGAGGATCACAGGCCACCTCCATTTGGTGGAAGTCACAAACCCTACCACCTTATGTGGGTGGTGGTCACAAAACCATAGCCTTGCCTGGGTTGTTGGTCACAAAAACCATTCCAATCAAGCAGGGTTTTGACACTTAGACAAAACATGCACAGAAAGAGTGAGAAGGTGGAAGAAAGCAAAGGAAAGCGAAGTAAGATGTCTAGGTTACAAAATACGTTGCGGATGAGCTTAGGAAATTGAACACCTTCTGAAAGGACATGAATCATCATGGGGACTTTTGTAACTGCTTTAACCAGTAGCAATGAATTTTGTGTGCGTACATATTTCCCCTTGGCAAGCCATAGAGCATGAAATGCATAAAAACATGAAGTTCAAGGATGAATTATGAAATGGGAGTTAGAAGCTTAATTGAACACCTGTGTGTCCAAATTTCTCCATCAAACTCCCCCATTACCTACAAAAAGAAAAGAAGACTCAAGTGCAGATAGATAAAATATCAAAAAATAAACACTAAATTAAAACAACAAGAGGACTTATCACTGTGCGGGGATATAAATTACCTCCCCAGTGCTCAAAGCCTGCAAAACATATTACTCAAGCCACGTTATACAACACACCCAGATAATATATATATAATTATAGATATATATACAAAAACACAACTCTTTTCTAATCATTTACACAATTGATTTTGTGATTTTTAAGCTCTGCGCCCACGGTGACTGTTTTCAATGAGAGTACAACCAAAATGACTGTTGAGATATAGTGATCATGCCTCCATGAGCAGGAGATTGGCTCACGTGGTCTCAAGTTATTTTTCCTCATTTGTTTATTTTGAAACCTTAAATGTTAAAAGTTGAAAATCATTGTGTAGGGGGGGTTATTTTCAAATTTGTTTTTGTGTTAAACTAGTCTTTAGGGGGTGCGCCCATAGGGTAGTCATTTATTTTACAAAGAATGGTGCATTTCTGCATTTTTAGGAGCTTTCTAAGTCCATGTAGCATAGGATGAATCGGTTCAGGACCACCACCTTGAGAAGGGTGAAACTTTTGAACATAATGCTTAAAAATTATGCAAACTTTATTTTTTTTTGGATTTTTGATACTTTGTCATGTTGTTGATGGCTTGCATATTGAAGAGTCACTGACTTACTCATTTTCTATGTTTTTGACTACATACTCTGGATTAATGAGAGGGATTGCGGATGGTCCCAATATTTAGATCAAGTTGACTCAGGTTGAGATTGATATTTACATAGGGTGGGGCATTTTGGAGGATACGCGAGTGCCCCATGTCACTCGCTAGTCAAATACTATGAGACCTGTCTCTTATTAGGATGCAAACGAAACACTTTCGAGTGTTGGGTATCGGGGTGAGGTGGAAACGGATCCCACTGAGGAAGGTATCAATACTTGGATTTTTGATATTAGGAGAGGAGAATATTGAGACACACAAGATCTAGAGCAAAACTTGACTTTGTGGGCCATGTATATTGGGGATGTAATGGATTACTTTGGTTTGAAGAAGGGTAGGAAAGGTACGATTTTTTTCCCATTACTACTGCTCACAACTTTATATCAGAAGCCCATCATGGGATCTTTACTGCGGTTGATCGCGGACAAGGGAAGGGATACACTACTTTATTGGTGGGATCCCATCATTACAAATTGCAGGCTCATGTCATCTCTATGACTGGGGGGAAGATATAATCTCTAGACTTATCATGACCTATATCAGATTATCAGGTTACAAGCTCTCCTTGTCCCCCCCCCTTGCTCAGCTACACTTTTCGTCCCCTCCCTTCCCCCCCTTTCTCTCCCAACCCCATCTCATTTCCACTCGCCTCCGCCCTCCCCTTCACGCCTCTCCCTCTCCTCCTCCATTTCCTTACCATTATTTACCTCCGCTACTTTTTTCTTCCCACTCCCCTCTCGGCTCCCCGCCCGCCGCTTCCCTTCGCCATCTATCGCTCCCCTCCCCTCTTCCTCCCCTCCCCCCCCTTCCTTTTTCCTCTCCCTTTTCTCCTTGCCTACTTCTCCCCCCCCGTTTCCCCCCCTACCCTTCTCCCCTTTCTGCTACCCCCCCCTACCGGTCCCCCTCCATCTCTCCCTCCATCCTAGCTTACCACCTCATTCCCTATTCCCTACTCCATTCCCTCTTTATCCTTCCGCTTCCTCTACCTACCTCTTACCCCCCCCCTCCCCCTCTCTTTTCTTCCCCTCCCCCCACCCACTTGTATCGGCATATGTCCCCCCTCCTCTCCAACTCTAAATCCCCTTGGTCCCTTCCCCCTTCAGGTTGTAGCCTTTGAGGTAACCCACATGGTCATGAGTTATTTTAGGAGGGATCATCCTATGGGAGATGAGTACAGTACATGACCTGGGGATGTGAAGGTAGATAGATGGATGATGATGTCAATTCTTCGAGTCCACATCAACTAGTTAGCCTCTTTGACCACACCAGGATGGTGGACATCCTATACCATGATATGACAGGTTGTGGGGAAGGATGGGACCACAGTATAGTTGTGCCACAATTTAGTAGTTATTTGACGGATAAAGGAAGGTTTTGAGTCCACCATTTGGCAAGTTCCTCAGTAGTTCAGCCTTCCTTATATTTATATGCTTCCCCAGTGGCACCTATGTACAAGAATAAAGGAGGCCAGAAAGGGCCATAGGAAAAAAGGGTAGTCATATTTCCACAGACTGGTCATTTCTGCATTTTTAGGAGCTTGCTAAGTCCATTTGTAGCATGGATGAATCGGTTCAGGACCACCGCCCTGAGAAGGGTGGCACTTTTGAACAGAATGCTTAAAAATTATGCAAACTTTATTGTTACTGTTTTGATTTTAGATACTTTGTCATGTTTTTTGATGAGCTTGCCTATTGAAGAGGTCATTGACTTACACATTTTCTAATGTTTTTTACTGCATAACTATGGAGTCATGAGAGGGCTTGTGAATGGCTCTCAGATATTTTAGATCAGTTGACTTAGGATGAGATTGATATTACTAAATAGGGCGCAGGCATTTAGAGGATTACACGAGTGCCCCATGTCACTCATGCCAATCACATACTTATGGTGACTTGTTCTCTTATTATGATGCAAACTGGAACACTTTCCAATTTTTAGGTATCAAGGGTGAGTGAATGATTCACACTGGAGGAAGTGTATCAGATACTTGGACTTCTGATACTTAAGAGGAGGACTAAATATTGAGACAAAAAGATCTAGAACAACAATGACTTTTTGGGCCATGTATATTGGGGATGTCATGGATTACTTTGGTTTGAAGAAGTGTATGAAGGTCCTAATCCATTGCTACTACTCCCATCCTTAATATCTATAAGGCCATCATGGCTATCTTTGCCTTGTGGTTGATCGGGGGATAAGGGAGGTGATACACTACTTTATTGCTGGGCTCCCATCATTACATATATTGAGGCTCATGGTCATATGTATGCTTGGAGGGAAGCTATACTCGGTAGCACTTATCATGACCTATATTGGATTATCGGGTTACAAAGGGTAGCCTTTGAGTCACCCCACATTGGTCACGAGTTAGTTTTATGAGTGGATCATCCCCTATGGGAGATGAGTACCAGTACAGGACCTATGGGATGTAAAGGTAGCTAGATGGACGATGATGTCAGTTCTTAGAGTGCCACATCAACTAGTATCCTCTTTGACCATAACAGGCATGGTGGACATCCTATACCATGATATGATAGGTTTGTGAGGACCAAGATGGGACCGAAAATGATAGTCTGTGCCATAATCAATTAGTTATTTGACAAGATAAGGAAGGTTGCGATTCACCCCTTTGGCCGAGTTCCTCAGTCAGTTCTAACCTTCATTATATTGATATGCTTCTCCTAGTGGCACCTATGTAAAAGACTGTCAAGGAGGCACAAAAGGGCCATAGAGAAGGTCCAAGTTAGATAGTGGTAACTCCAAGGGTACTTATTACAGTTAGGTGAGTTATTCATGATCGATGGGTAGCTGGTTCCACTTGTGCACCTTTACTCTAGATTGAGGCCACACCTACTCATAGTGGTGAGAAGGATGAGCCCATAGATGTGGAATCTAAATCTTCGGAGTATACATGGGATGCGAATGGAGAGGAGTCGGTTGGAGAGGATACTAGCAGAGAGGAGATATGTGGAGAGGAGATTGGTGATGAGGGGTTGGGAGGTGAGGCTAGTGGGGCAGCTCATATGGAAGAGGAGAGTGATCCTGAGTGGCATGATACTTAGGATATTTTGAGACTGGAGTGGGAGGATTGCGGCCGCAGAGGAGGAAGACACTTGTCTCTGTGGGATCACTTCCTCACGAAAGAGAGGGGGACGACGAGTCTGTGATGGGATAACATCTTTCTTCTAGTTTTTGGGGAGGCCTCATTACCATCAACAACATCCAATGAACCTACATAGATGCATGGAGATCCTAGTATATTGATCCTCTTCTCTTGACCTTGTCAGTCAGAAATTTTAGTTGGTATTTCCTTTTGTTTTGTTTTTATAACTTTCTAACTCGCAGTTTATTCTCCTTTTTATTCTTGCATCAACTACACAGGAGTAGCGAAGAGATTATTTGATGGGTGTGCATGCACACCTTACTGATCCCCTCGGGGAAGACCCGAGTTGAGCTAAATGAATACACAGGACAACCACTTATAGCTGATAGACACACTGATGTGATTGCACCCATTTTGGAGTGTAAGTAGAGGTTATGACTTCTCTCCCTATTCAGGTGACCGCGGTATGAGACAACTGAGCGATTGATGAGGTGCAGTCTCTCTCATAGTGAGTCCAAAGACAATGGATGCTACCATGAGAACTCCCACCATTTAGTGCATTCTCGTCTTTATATCCGTAGTAGGAGTCCTGGACGCAGGAAAGCACCATCTCAGGGATCCCATAGGTATTGGCAGGCCATTGATCCTTTTATTTCTTAGTTGCCATTTTTTCGGGCATTATATGATATAATTGTATATTTCAGGCTCATTATGAGTGTTTTTACCACACCTAGCATGTGATGGTATTATACACAAACTCAATTTATTATGATACACACACACACACACACACACACACACACACACACACACACACACACACAAACTCTTATTTTTGGTTCAATATTTCATTGTATCGAGCTTACTTCTTCTGGTTTTGTTTCATATGTGTACTCTATATGTTTAGAATTTCCACTTTTGTATGCTTTTCCAAATGTATACAATCGATATGAGTGCTAACGGAATGATTTATTTTTGTATTTTATAATGATGATACATGATAATGCAATCAAATTGTAATGTTGAACTCTAGTTTCTCCAAGCAAATTTTGGTACTTCATATTGTTTTGGAAAAACGTGGCGATAATGTGATGTGATAGAAATATTGAACCTACCCCACTCCCAACTCTATGTAACCAGTAAGATGCGAGGGCTCAACACCAAAAATCTAGAAGGGGTGTAAGCCACAAAGACTTGTTGAACGGAAATGATGAGAGAGAGACAAGGATTTGAAAAAAACCAAATTGAAAACCTACCACTTGACTCTACACAAGTTTTCTACATAGTTTAAAATGTGAATTGATTTCTAGTTTATCTAGACTTAGATCTGTAGATGGCCACTTGGTTGAAAAAATATAGTTTTGAGGTTTCAAAATCTTTTGGAATTCTAGACATCTAACTCACTTTGTTCTGATTTATGATTTCACAAAATTTGAATGAATTGTTTCTAACTTTCATATTTTTTAAAGAGACCCCCTACACCTTGCCCCATGCTACTAGTAGGAGGTATGGGCTCATCACCATGGACAAGGCATAAGTGATTAAGGTCACTTCATCTCCTTTCCCAATCCTACATCACTAGTAAGAGACGCAGGCTCAACACTAAAGGTTGGTAGGGAAAAGAAATGTGTAAAATAAAAATTTTCTATGGATTTGAATTTGAATTATTTATCTAAGAAAAATTTCTAGAATGTTCTTATTTCCAAAGAGACGTATATGAGATAGATGTGATACCATGAAGCTTATAGAAAAGACCGTAGGAAAATACACCTAATCTAGAAGAAAATAAAAATATAACCAAGTATGAAGGCCTTGGTATGGTTTACTATCAAAGCTTATCATATCATATTTGAACTGATGATTTGATTAAGAAAATAATTGATGATACCATGAGGGATTTGAAGAGATATGATGTGAATTTTTTTCCAATGTTTTCATAAGTTTTTCTAGCAATTTCTTTAAGAATAAGTCCCTTCCTCTCAAATTTACAAAATGAATCGGGAGATGAAAATGCAATGTGGATGCAATAATGTAAATATGGAAATACATGTGAAACTATATGTCATGATGTATAAGGTGAAGAAATTTGATGAATATTGAATTCCTCACCCTTAAAATTACACATCAGAGAATCATGATCCTCAAAATTTTTGTTCTCTTGATAAGGACCTACCATTTTGGGTTTAAACTTACACCCCTTACTTAGAAGTGTATATGTTCAATCATTAAAATAATTTTTCTAAAAGAGGTGTTTGTGAACCTCTTTATCACATTCTTGAGACATGGTGTGTGGGTGAGCATGACTTTGTTGTTTGGCCTTGTTTCATATGGAGAGAGCTATGTTTACTTGTGACCCTTGTTGAATGATGAGGCATTTCTCCATGGATATGGAAAGCTTAAATTTAGATGCACATGGGTTAAAAAACAAGTTTTAGAATAGAACAACCCTCAAATCTGGTTGTTAATGGGCATCGTTTTAATCTCAAATTGCCCTTCTCGATTTTTTAATTCTATCATGTTTATACCTAGACCTAGGTCGTTCGAAGGGAAGAGATGCTAAACCGAGAAGAATACCCATCCCCTATGGTTAAAACAGGAGGAAGACTAAATCATCACTATCTAATAGTTTCATAATTTATGTTGTGGTTTTAGTGGACACTGGTTCCATAGATATTGATTCACCCTTATCTATTTTTGCCACCTCAAATTTTTTTGGGTTAATGACTTCATCCTTTAGCATGCCCAAGGTGATCAGGACTAACTCTTTTTATGGAGGTGGTTTGTTTAACTAATTTTTAGGAAGTTCATAATCCATATGGACTCCTTTCTTCTTCTTGAGGTTTTCTAAGTGTATATCGAAGGGCTTAGGGACCCCTTTGAGCGATGAATACCTTCCCCAATGGAGGAATCTAATCTCCTGTAACCAGGGTAGATGGGACATCCTTCATTTGATGAATCTAGGGCCTCTCAAGGATCATGTTATAACATCTTTCCCTATTGATAATGTGAAAATACATCAAGATAGTTTTTGGACCAAGTGCGACTAGAAGAACTATGGTTCCCAATCGAGGTTTTCCTTTAAGACTGTTGTATCCCCGTAATGTGTTTCTTGTACAAGAACGATTTGTCTCTCTATATCCCAACTTATACAAGAAAGAGAAGGGAAATATAAGTACCAACAACCCCATAATAAATCATGGCTCTCTTAATGCAATTGTTATAAACCCAAACTTTTAAAAATAAGGCAGGATCACCTCTTTGGGTAATTTCAGCGTCAGATGGCATCTTATCTATATCGAAAAAAACCCAGTATCCATATCATTCTGTCCCGAAAGATCTATGTCAAAGTCAATATGATTTATTTGATTTCTCAGAGGTGGCATAACATGGATTAGATGACCAAGATCTAGTGCATTGAGTTACACAGAACAATGCACATGTGCATTCATCAAAAAATCTAGAAATAAAATGTGAGAAAAGGTCTTGTCCAAATCTGATATTAAATCATAGGCTCCTACTGGTTTTGAGATTGTAGGCACATCATCTTGTGCAAAGGAAAGAGTGGGTAGGGGTTGTGAAACATACTCCTTAATCCAATTTGTTGTGCTAATTTCTGGCTCAACCTCTAGCTTGACTAATGCCAAGATTTTGTATTATCATTTGAACCAAGGTTAGGAACAACTTGAGAGTTTTTCAGAAGTTGAGGCTTCATGGTCGTTGTTTCCTATAGGAACACCCTTGTTTATATTTTGAGGATTCACTTAGGAATCCCAAAGACGTTTAGGGTTTGTATTTTGAGGTGTGACAGGTGTGGATTTGTTTTAGGATTTTCTAAGAACATGTCTACAAAGAGATGTCTTTGGTTTTCGGGAAGTCTTTACAAAAAACTTGTTTCAATCGTGGAAAGTCCTATTGTCACGACCTCAAACCTTATGGAAACTACATTATAGGTTAGGGTCATAATCTCTTGGCATTCGATAAGTGTCTTGCTATTGTTGATTATAACCTCGGTTACAATTTTGAAACTTATTGTTATAACCATAATTCGTTGCCCCTTGGCCATATATTTGATACTGGTTTGGGTCTTGGTTTTGATTTTGATTTTGAGCGGGATGGTTTACATCAACTGTGTTGACTGAGAAGAAAATGTTAGGGGATCTTTTGATTTTCCATGTTGTTATTATTGTTAGTATTACTGTTGTTTGGAAAACCAACATTTTCTACTTGATAAGTAGCACTATTCATGGTATCACCATGATTGAGATTCACACCCTTAGGTCCTTTGTTGTTGGCACCATTTTTTTTCTAATTTTCATTATTTTGATTTAGGGATACTAATTTCCCATTGGGACCATATATCTTACACACATTGGCTATAGTGGCTTGGTCAATCTAAAGCGCACCCTCCAAAACTTCCTCGATAACAGTAGAAATGAAACTTCTAGACTTCCTCACTAGTCTCTCTTGAATGAGAGAGTGAAGGAAAAGATCAGCAAAGTTCCATCTGATCCATGTGGGGTGGCACTTCCAGAGGAATATAAAAATTGGCTTTATCTCTTGATGAAATTGGTGGCATATTCATTTTGATCTTGTCTAATATGCAGGAAATCCTTAATCCCAGTATGCAATAACTTGTTCATGTCAAATACTTTGATGAACTCAGAAGCAAGTTGTTTAAAGGAATGCATAGAAGCTTGTGGAATACAATAATACCATTCTAATTTGATTCCTTTGAGAGTATTTGGAAATATCTTATCCACTAAAACATCCCAAGTAAGAAATTCCATGATAGCAGCAGTGTAGGCATTAATATGAGCATTCAGGTCTCCTTCTCCCTTAAAATTTAGAAGATCCAAAAATGGACATGGAAGCATGAAATCACATATGCTAAAGTCAAGATAATCCTTTAAGTACTTGGCGTATGTACCCATTGCGTAAGATTCCACCATTGAATATCCTTGATGAGGAGGTGAAGGAGGAGGATTTGGATAAGATGTATTATAAGCATTGACAGGAACATATGGGGTCCCCTTTAGATGGCATGTAGGGAGCTGGAATGTCATATGGGTCCATCTGGGGAGTTTTTGAACACATTTCCATATAAGGAGGGATAGTACCTATGATATGGACTAGCAGACATAAAACCAGGGAATGTCCCATTTCCTATTATGGTGGTATTCAAGAATGCACTCATGGCTAGCCCTTGTGTATGATAAGTTTGAGAAGGATGAGGACCCATCCCTAGTGTCTGTAACCCTGTGAAAAGATCACTTGGATTTTAATGAACTAGATAACCTTTTTGTACATGATATTGTGTTGGTTTCTCATTGGAAGAAATGTATCCTTTTCCGTCAACTGGATACCCCGTGTTCTGCCATACTGCATGTGTTGGTTGTGAATTTTGGGTACTTTCTTGTTCTCTAATCCTCCCTAGTAAATTAGAAATAAAAACGTTGGAGAGGATTGAGTCCCATTGCTGGGATGCACGTGGCGTAGGGTTTGATTGAGTAGGGTCATGATACCCTGCCATGAATTGTTCAGTGTTTATAATTATTTTATTCCTCAGAAGTAAGAATCGTAGGATAGGCATTCAAAATATCAAAGGTTGTAGCCTTCATTCAATTGAAAGTCTCATCCATCTAATGAAGAGGATTAGCTATTTGTGTAAATATATCATCTTCTGTTTATTACATGGAAATGTGAGGTCTTGAAAAGAATCTATGGTAAGAACCTATTCCATTTTTGATAACAACATGGTTTTCATTGGGTTGACTGTATTTCATGTTTAATGCTTGATCAACCTCCTCCATCCTTACATAGCTAATGGGGTTTGACGTATAACTAGGATAGGTTTGGATGTTACTTGTGTAATTGTCACCCCACCTCGAAAGAGAACTGGAATGTTGTGGTTGCACATTGGTATAATATCTATCAGAACCAAAATTACCACCAAACTCTCTTCCAGACTTATTTTAGAAAGTATAAAATACCTATCAAAATAGGGGAATAAATAGAAAGATGAGCTACTAGCAATGAAAGAAAAGGAAAAAAGAAGGAATTAATACTTCATGTTTGGTTCACCCAATTTGTACAAATGAAAATTGACATGTAACCTTCAACTGCACTTAACCCCCTGAGGTTGTTCCAGGGAAGCTGATGTGGAAACATGTGTGGATGGATAACTATAGGAGGACCAGTGACTAATATTTGGTAGTGTGATCTCCTAGTAGTTGAGTTGGCAAAGGGGAGATTTAGAGGCTATGAACAGGAAACATAAATTCCCTATGATTTATCTAAATTGAATCTCAATGTTAAACTAGTTTTAAAGTATCCAAGTTAGCTCAGATGAAACTAACAATCTATGCTACTGCTGAAAGGAAACTAACCTAAATAAAAACAAACAAAACTAAAACATCATAATTACAAACAGTTTTCTTTTATTCTAAATAATCAAATATACTTTTACACTAAAACTAAACAAGTAAAATAACCTGGTGTGGTTATTCACATGTGATAAGTGTATTCTAAATAATGCTAACAAGAACTTTTACAAATAATCTATGATATGCAGATAACTTCCTAAGACATTTTCTTCTTTAAAACCATAAGATAGAAATAAGAAGATCCGTAATCGAGAGCTAATATTAATGATTTAAAACATCTTATAAATTACCTAATTACTTGAAAATGAAAGAATATTGGTTTTATACTCTATTTGATATGAATTTGAAATGAATAACTCATAATTGATAGCTTGAACAAATGAAGCAAAAAAAAAAATAATTCCAACCTAGATAAGCAAGAGCTTTGGCAAATATGGTTGTGTTTTTTCTTTCCCCATCAAATTTATCCTTTGTCTTTGTGTCCATATGATTCCAAGAAATTGGGAATGCAAAGGAAGAAACAAGAGAAAGTGATTGAGAAATGATAGCTTGAAGGAATTTTGGTTGTAATGCAAGTGGAAGAGGTATAACAAAAGTGAACAGAGCTTGGCTATGTAATTTCTAGCAGGATTGTGGTATAAATACTATGCAAGATACAAAAAATTCTCAAGGCCCTTTGATTGAATAAAATAACTGATTATATAGGAATTGGATGGGATGGGCCTTCATACACAAGGAATCCTTGGAGTGCCAAATCATTGGGTGAAGAGGTAATTCAAAACTAATTAAATCTATTGAAAAAATACAAGAGGGAAGGAATACCATGAAAACAAGACTATTTTTAGGTAATTTGGTTTACAAACACACCCTAGAAGTCAAGTTAAGTGAAATCACACGTGTTAAAAACCCACAAATGAAGAGTTATGGAAAAATCACTCAGGATTGTCAGTGCCTTGCATAGGGTGACAATCGTAGGACTGCTGGCTTGCCTGGGCAGCGGTCACGAAACTGCCACCTAGTTAGGGTCGTGGTTTTGACACTTAAGGCTAAAACATGCACAAAAAAGAGTGGGAAGTTGGAAGAAAGCATGAAAAATCTAAGTAAATATGTCTAGGTTATAAATATATGTTGCAAATGAGCTTAGGAACTCGAACAACCTTATGAAAGGACATGAATCATCATTGGGGAATTTTGTAATTGTTATCCGACAATGTAGCACATGTAATTTTTGGTGCGTATGGGAACCATGTTGCATAATGGAGTTTCTTCATTGTGGAAAGTATATGGAACTCATTTTTTACTTGTCAGCTATAAAGTGGAGAGTGACTTGTGATTAAACAAAAGAAAGACTTATGATGCCATAAACAATTCAAGCCAAATTTTTTATATCATTGTACATTATACTTGAATAAAATTCAATTAAGAAACCAACTACCGACTGTACTTGGAAAAGATCAATCTTGATTCAACTTAATATATATACCCACACTAGTTTGAAGTCATGTAAGAGTTCAATCCTAAAACTAAGAATAACTTTTAACATCCATGAGGCTAGTTGCACTTCTGTTCGAGTTGTAACAAATATAAAAAATAACTTATAAAATTTAACTTCAATCCCCAACTATTTTCATCATTTACTTCACAAAATTAATACAATAATAAACTACTATACCTATGTTTGTTATATCATCTCAATCCTCCAACCAGGTGGAATTTCATCACAAGATTAATACTGGGCCAACATTTATGATTTTCCATATCAACATGACCTGGGATCATGTAAGTAAAAACACTTAAAGAAAACAAAAACCCAATAAGCATATTATTCTTATCATTTATCTGTAATTATATTTACAATTAAGTTTATCTTGGTTTGAACTAAGCACACTTCTCTCCTTCAAATATACCAAAAATTATATCAACACGAGCTTTCTCTAACTATTTTTCTTGTGGAACCCTATAAAATTAGAGTAGGAAACAACATAAGAGTGTACTACTTCTATTATCGGTAGTGGATTTATTTATCTTTGATGAAAAAATTCCTCTTGGGCAAGTGGAAAAGGAAAAAAATATGCCGAAAAGCCAATTTTTTTTCTTAAAAAAAATTCAAGGCACACTTTTATCTATTTTAAGTGTTCCGAGCGAATTAAATTAATATGAAAAAAATATGGGCTGTTAAAGGAAGAATTGGTCATTGTTTACTTCAAAATTGGCTCATCCATTGAGAAAGGCAGACCCCAAGATAGAGAGGACTTATGGGGATGCATTTTTTTCTGACACAACACCGTCCCAGTCTCATTCCATCAAAACAATGTTTTGTGAAATCACCTTACCAAATCTCACAAAACAATTCCCATCAGAAGTGCTGCTTGTGCTCCTTGTAACATCTTTGTGCTTACCCTCTTCATGCCCATGTGCAGTATGAAAAAACTTGGAGAACTTAAATGTAACAAATAGATGTGTTGATAAATAAACTCTAATAATATATTACTTTCTGATTTGTTGTTTGATAATCTATACAATGTGAAATCATGTCTAGCAATGTTAGTTATATCACCTTACTCCATTTTGTTTGCAGATTCTTCCTTTATAATATATATTTAAATAAATACATCTAATATCACTAACATTGAAATGTTCAACCTCCACTAAATGAAGTATTAACAAAAACCATTTCTTAAGGTAAAATGCTAATCAATGTTGCGGTTTCCTCAATATTAAGTAAGATTACAATAAAATTTGTTAGGTTATGTTGAGGCATAACCTCTTTTGGTGGTGGCATGAGAATATAGAATGTGCGGATTTTATGGGCATTTATGACATTGATAGATTGCGTTCGTTAATGCGTATTTTATATACATGCAAGATAATATTACTAATCAGGACATCTTTCAATTAGAAAGCCTGGAGACACCTGTGAAAGATTGGAATGAAGGTGCTTGACATCTCTATTTAAGAATTGTCTATATTGGGCCTTTGGAAATCAATGTCAGAATATCCTTGTTCACTATGGTTGGGAATATCAAACACATTGAGCCTTCTTCCTGTGAAGAGGTCAAGGCCGACCCGAAAGTATGGAATATTTTGCATGATGGTGGTGTTACATCGTTTATGGAAAGATTGTTTGGTCATTTTGTCTGAGTGACTAGTAGTGAACTGATAACCTAGAAGAAAGGAAGAGTCAAAGTGGGAAAGATGAAATTTATTATTTTAATAGATTCCATTATGGCTGTGATGAGGCTCTCTATGGAGGGATACATTTATTTTAAATGCTTGATTCAGAATGAGATGGATGAGTTCCCGTGTCCTAGTGAAAAGTTGAGAAAGTATCACTTAGGCTATGAACATGACTTACTTCCACAACCTTGTGATAGGGTTTCTGAGTAATTAATGAGGTACTTAATGCTTGAGAGACACTACAAATTGATCTATGGACCTCATATTTTTCTTCTTGCTCATCTTTTACATGATCATAAGGTAAACTTTACAGCTTTTCTATTTCAATTGCTTGAGAAGTCCCTTAGACTGGCTGGAGAACAGGAAGGTCATTTCCTCCACTAAGGTGTTTTGTATTTTCTCTTTAACATGAAAACTTTCCTAAAATAAATCTCGCACTTCCCCTCTAAGCTAGGAAATTAGTGTCATATCTCCCATACTACTTTACAACCAGATCCATCTATCTTGCCTCTTTCTACTAGTTCTTTTCGTCACCGTTACCACCGCCTTTGTCTCCCTTATAAATCTGATTCGGATGTCATGATCATTAGCCAGAGTGTTTTGGTGGTCTCCCCCATTCTTATGCTCTTGTCTCTCCCTCATTTTCTCTAGTGGCTCTTAACCATTTGGACCCCTCGGAGAACTCTCCCATGGTCTCTGAACTACTTTTGGACCTGACATATCCATTCTCTTTGCCTCTTGTTGAAACTTCTCAGAATTCTCCTCCTATCTCCCCATAATTTGTAATGACTACATCCGACTCAATTCACCTATTCACAGAAGCATATGCGGCTTCCCCCTCTCGTATTTCCATGGAAGTTAGCATGGAATCATAAATTCTTGATGTGTTATGGGATCTCTCCTATGTTTACCCTGATTCTCTTATGTCGGAGATAATGGGCTCCCCCACTGTAGCTTCGGAAAACCATGAGAATTTAGAGAATATCTCACCTGACTAGCAAGATGCCACTGAAGATTATGTTACACTCAGTATATATTATGAAAGAATGGAAAATTCACATGGACACGACCTCAATGAAAATCAACGAAGAATTCCTAGAACACAATAAGTTAGTGGTCATCTGATTGAAGGAATCCCTACTGCTGATGCAAAGGATGAAGTAACTACTCTCAATAATATCCATAAATTATAATTTGTCTTTGTTTAGTTTAGGCCTTTTTTGTTTTTAATTTTTTGCTGCATACGGGATTGTTTTCTTCTTGTTTCATTATAATATCTGGGCATGAGGTATTTTCTATACAAGTATGCGGGTCATTTTTAAACCTTCGCTTTTACACTAATTACAATTTTTTTATGTTTTGGCATATCATATTCGTGGCTAAGCTTCTAATATAATCGTTTGTTTTCTTACATCCTTAAGATCGCTATGCTCCAAATATTATGTCTTGGTATAATCTTGTTACTTCTTAGATCACAATATCCTAATTTATTTTGATAAAACCTGGAGACCACTAAGCTCAAAATTTTTATGGTGTGGCATAACGTACCATTGGTTAAGATCAAAATATAATTCTCTAACTAGTTAGGTGGTAGTGAAAACTAAGCTGGAAATATTATATTGTGGGAGTAGCACCAACTAAGTTAAAAATATCTTCATTTAATTTGTTAAATGTTATAAAATATTGTAATTATGAATTATTAAACCCTAGCGAATGCAATCTCCAAATAACATGTTGCATGGCATAACCTAATGGCCATTAAGCTCAAAATATCATTCTTTTGTTTGTTCAATGCTAGTGACTTTTTAAAACAAAATATTATATTGTTTAAGTACTTAGTGGCCGCTAAGTCTAAACTATATTGATTCAAATTTGCTAAATCCCAGTGACCACTAAGATCCAAATATTATGTTGTGGCGTAACCAATTGGAAGATAAGCTAATAATATCTTATTTATTTTGTTTAAACCTAGTGACGTCTAAGTTTTAAATATTAGATTGTTTCATAAGGTAGCAGACGTTAAGATCAAAATATCATTCACTAAGCTACGTGTAGTTCAAAATATATTAATTTAATTTGTTTAATCCTATCGACCGTAAACTCCAAATATTATGTCGTTGTTTGAAGTAGCACCAGATAAGTTCAAAATATCTTCCTCTAATTTGTTAGCTACTGTAAATATTTCTATAAAGATATCCAGAGTTAATGTCTTTCATTAACTTAGAGGTCGCTAAGATAAAAACAACTTACTTTACTTTGTTAAAACCTAGTGACTTCTAAGATTACAATATAATTTGTTAGGTTATGTTTAAGCATAACCTAGAGGACATTGAACTAAAAATTTCTTTCTTTTGTTTGTTAAATGCTAGTGACTTTTTAGCACGAAATATTATATTATTAAGTACCTAGCGGCTGCTAAGCTCAAACTATGTTGATTCAAATTTGTTAAATCCCAGTGACCACTATTGGCATAACCTACCGGCCACTAAGCTTTTAATATATTACTTTATTTTTTTAAAACCTAAAGACTGCCAAGATCCAAATATTATATTCTTTCATAAACTAGCGGATGTTAAGTTCAAAATATCATTATGTAACTTGATAAATGATAGTGACCACAAAGCTCAAAATATTACATTGTGGATGTACTCCTGTGTCCGCTTAGCACAAAAGATGTTAATTTAATTTGTTTAATACTACCGAACGTAAGCTCTAAATGTTATGTGGGTGTTTGAACTAGCGGAAGCTAAGTTCAAAATATCTTCCTCTAATTTTTTAAATGTTTTAAAATATCGTAATTAAAATGATTAAACCATAGCGAATGCAAATTCCAAATAATATGTCACGGCATATCCTAGCGGCTGCTAAACTCAAAATATATTATTTTAATTTATTAAATCCTAACCACCGATAGGCTCCAAATATTGTGTGGTGGCATAACCTAGTGGTGACTAGGATTGAAATATATTAATTCAAAATCTTAAAATAATACGATAAATTCAGCTAACATATATATATATATATATATATATATATATATATATATTGCAAATTTGAAGATTACAATATCATTTATTAGGTTATGTTTAAACATGACCTAGCGGACACTAAACTCAATATGTCTTTCTTTAGTTTGTTAAATGATAGTGACTCTTTAGCTCAAAATATTATATTGTTTAAATACCTAGCGGCCATTAAGCTCAAACTATGTTGATTTAATTTGTTGAAACCTAGATACACTAATATCAAAATAGCATTCAGTAACTTAATAAATTTTAGTGACCACTAAGCTCGAAATATTATATTTTGGAAGTAACTAGCATCCGCATAGCTCAAAATATGTTGATTTAATTTGTTTATTCCAACTGACCGTAAGCTCATAATATTATGTCTTGGGCTAATCTAGTGGTCGTTAAGTTCAAAATATCTTTCATTAATTTGTTAAATCCTTTCCATAAATATTATGTCACTGGCTAGAATAGTTTCCACTAATCTCCTAATATCTTTATTGAAATTGTTAAATCTCGACGATTGTAAAACACCACTAAGCTCCAAATTTTATGTGTTAATATATCCTAGTGGTTGTTAAACTAAAAATATACTATCTTAAATTCTAAAATCCAAATAATAAATTTTACTAATGTATACAAATCTTTCTTTACCTAGCAACCACAAAGTTCTAAACATCAACCTTTTATGTGTTAAACATGTATACATATAGATTTCACTATTTCTTATGAGATTTTGACAGAATATTAAAAGACACTATCTACTCATTGCACCCTAGTAGACACTAAGCTATTCTTAAAAGTAAATATATCATGTTTATAATCAAACTGTGTTATGAATCTAAATTGTTAATCTTTGCGTATAAAATAGGAGACAAATAACAAAGTGACCGCTACGCCAAAAAATAGTGTGTTGGCTATATAAAAAACAACTGATTTGTGAGGCCGCCAAGTTAAATGAAGACAACCTCGAAACAAGAATTAGATCCTAGTGGTAAATAGGGTGGAAACATTTTTCATGTATAGTGTATTCATACAAGAGTAATCATATTGAAAAGCTATAAACGAAAACAAATACATCTGGAGTTTATATAATGGATAGATAAATATACGTGTGGAATTGTGTATTTTATATGCTATATAGGTATACACATAGGTTTATCTATTTCTTATGATATTTTGGTAGAAATTTTACATTTATAACAATTAAAGAAACTTGGAATAGCGACCGAGAAGTTATACAAGTATTTAGATACGACATGTAATACACTCATTCCACCGTAGTGGCCACTAAGATATTCTTAAAGGTAAAATTGTCATATTCATAATGAAGATGTGTTATAACTATAAATTTTTGTTAGGAATAAAACTTAGCTTAATTAATCACTAGTTTATATTTGAATAAATGTAATAAGTAAAAGTATTTAATTAAAATACTTTAAAATTATGTCAATAGGTATTAGTTGTCCTTAGTTGTTAGTTAACTAAGTGATAATGTTCTCATCCTAATGTTTGTGGGATCATGTTATATCTTGAATATTTTGTTCCTAGATGATTTCCATGAGGGAAAATAGGGACAGTTATGGGCAATTTACTATTTCTGCATATTTTCTTAGACAAGGTGATTTGTTTCCATATATTGTGGATGAGATAGAAGTTATTCAATATCTATAAATATTATAGCTCTCTCATTTGTTTTGTAACTCTTGATTTTGATATTAACAAAATACACAAGAATTGTCTTGTTTCCATGAAAATATTTTGTGTCAAATATTGTTTTCGAGTATTCATTGTCAAGATTTGGTATCAAAGCAGTTTTCTTATCTAAAGAGAGTGTAGGAAGTTTTAGGAAATTTTAGGGAGATGTGGAGAAATTACAGAGCTAGGAGGAGCCATAGATGTTGTTAACCATTTCACATCCCCTACCTGAATCCACACCCCAGTTCAATGGATTGATTTTCAATTAAAGAACAATTGGAGTGCAATTACAGGCCCTTACATACTTGGATGAAACTTTGTTACAAAAGGTGATATTGTTTCATTGTTTTTTTTAAATTTACTTGTACATGTAAATTGTTTTTAAATTGGAAGCATTTAAAAAAAATATATCCAATATTTTTGATTTGTGGGGACCTGATATTTTCAAGTTCCCCACATTACTTTTTCCTATTCTCTATACTTTGTCTTCTTCTTCCAATCTTTGTTAGAAGAAGTTTAAGCCACAAACAAGGGAGATCTAATCCAATGTGGAATCTTCTTTATGAACCTGCACCTACTAGAGGAGAAGAAGATAGGAGATTTGAACGATCTCCAATGTGACTACATTAAAAAATAATAATAATACAAATTTAACATGGAGAAGATTTGTAATTTGTAAGAAGAAAAGGAAGAAAAAGCTGCATCCAAGGAAAAAATAACTGCGTATAAAGAGAAATCATAAAAAAGCTGAAGCCAAGGATTATTAAAGTAAGCAAGGAAAAGATATACAGGTGGTGGCTGAGAAAACAAGGTGCATGCAAGCCATTCAAGTGGCGTTTTTAAGAAAAATAGTTTTAAAAAAGACTTTCCTTTTTTGGATTTTGTGAAAAAAACTAGGAAGTAGAGAATTGTTTTTCCATTTTTGGAAAGGGGCCCGGAAAGATATTGAAATCAAAATTTAAAAAATTAATAACTTTTAAATGGTACCTGTTAGTGAAAAATCACAACAACCCTGAAATTTACAACTTGATGGGTTGAGATCCTCAGTGTGATTGCATATCATGGAGCATCTTTCAAAGTGTGGGACTTTGAAATCGAGAGACCTCTCCAGATGAAGGCCGATTGCTATTCCTTTGTTCAGGTGCACACATAAAATTACAAAGGATATAATCTAATACCTGCTCTATCTTTCCAAGGAGACAGGGTTGAGAAGATGTGAGAAAATAAACCTAAACTAATAAGGTGATGCACCAAAGGAATGTTAAACATCCGTTTTGCAATTTAACACAGACCTTATAAATGCAATACAACCACCAAGCACAGATAACCAAACTGAAATGAGAGATCAAAAGACAACAATGAACACATGAGAGGGTCGAGAATCATCCATAGACATATATTATTGCTCCAGAGTTGATACAGTACATTACAGTAGCCAAGAGGCAAATATTTGTATTACAACTTGAATGGTAGGTTTGGAAAACTCCACAAATTCACTTGCAGACAAGAGAAGAATGGAAGGTGAAAAATAAAAATACCCAAGCCTTTACCATCTAGCCATAATGTATTGAGTCCACCGCTCTATGTCTGTTCAGCATGTCGTAGAAGGAAGAACAACAAATCAAATTGAATCTGATCTGGTTGTTGAAGCAATTAGAACACATATTAATGGAATGAAGACATTTTCCTAATTATCACCAAACTAACCTCGTTGAAATTAGAATTTCAATTTTCCATGGTGTAGACGAGGTCAAGACCTTTCTAATGGTGCCAAATTTGTTGAATTTTGAGCACTGGATCGAAAGATATGTCCATTTGAATTTTTAAGTTGGTTCCATACAAAAATGGTGAAAACTAATTTAGAAGAAGAGGTCTGCGGACTTGAAATTCACTTTGCACCTTTTTTCACAAAATACAGAAAAGTAAAAAATGCCCGGTAGCTCCGCAATTCACTTTTTTCCAAAAAACCATCCCCGGGCCCGTCGGCCCACTTTTTCCATTTAGGCAAAAAGTCCTCCTCGGGCCCGCCGGTCCGCTTTTGGAAAAAATCCTTCCAAGGCTTGCCTCCCCGCATGTAATTTAGGCCTAACACATGGCTTCTCTAGGTATTGGCAGAGGTGTGACTTATTTTTATACTTTACCCCTTTTCAAGCCAAAAAGTTCAAACTACCTCCGATGACCCGCCTTTCCCACCTTGACTTGAGACAAGGCCAAGTGTAGAGCTAGTGCATGTTTGGGGACTGCCTTTGGATTTCACTTTTGAAGTTGTGCTGAAATGACAAATGGCTCCTTCTGTGGCTTTTTTCTATTTCCTTGTGTTTTGGCTAAGTCCTTTTGTTTGGCAGGGTCATACGTATGACCCGGGACATGTGGAAGGCTGACACGTATTTGGGACCTACTTCTTGATTCTAACTTTTGAATTTGTGTGGAGATGACACGTGGAGGCATCCAACGTCTCTTCCATACTTAGTCAATTTAACTGGCCGACTCTGTCCCCCATTTTTACTTTTAGAAATTTGGAAGCTCCGCGCTCACTTGAGATTGGCCCTTGGGCTGCCCCTTTTGAATTTGCACCGTTGAGACATTTGGCACGCTCCGCGAACTCTACCCCATATTTCCTTTTCAACTGTTGGCTCTATCCCTTTTTCAGACCTGGGACATGTGGAAGGCTAGTGCTTGTCTAGGAGACCCGCTTTGAGATTTACCTTTGAAGATGCACCGAAGAGGCACGTGGTGCCTTCTGCAAGTTTGTGATACTTAGCTGATTTGGGCCAATGCTTTTCTTGAACCTTGACTATGGGGCAGGCTGGCACATGTTTGAGTCTCCACTCTTTAGATTTATCTTTGAAGTTACGCTGAGTCAACACGTGGCACCTTTCGATGACTTGAAGACTTTTCAACGGCCAATGCAATTTTCAGAGGCTCTGGACACGTGAAGGATTGTCACTTATTTAGGGACTACCTTTGGGCTTGATTCTTGAAGACGCGTCGATGAGAGACGTGGAAGCCTCCGCCAACACTCTTATACTTAGCTGATTTGGGCCCGATTCCATTTGACTTCTGTTGGACCCTGACCATGTGGAGAACTGGTGCTAATTCGAGTCTCCACCTTGGGCTCTTACTTTTAAAATTACACTGAGATGACACATGGTTCTTTCCGCTCGTTTGTAATTTTCAATGGCCAGATCTGTCCCTTCTCAAGCCTGGGACATGTGGAAGCTTCGCACTTGTTTGGGGAATTTCCCTTGGCTTCGACCCTTGAAGGTGTGCCATTGAGGCATGTGGCAGCTTTCGCCATCTCTTCCATACTTAGCTAATTTAGGCCCGCTCTAAATCGTTTGTGAAGCCTGAAGTCTTTGGGCATTTCCTTGTTTCTCTCCAAAGACCCTCTGGCCTCCTTGATGCTATTTTCCTCCTTTTATCCTCTGGTTTCTCTATTTCCAAGTCCACCTACAACCTAACTATTGGATTCGAAATGTGGGATTGTACGAGGGAACCGAACTTTAGATTTCTTTCTATGCCGGGTCGGGTTTGGTCAATGTTTCCGGGGGGGAAAATTGGGATAAAAATTTGGTGACTCACGGGGAAATCTTCCTGTTAGATGTAAAGATTAGTTACCTTGAAGTATCCATTGGGTGCAGAGTCATGAATTGATAGCCTGGTACTGATCCTATTCTGAAACTTTGAGCCAGAATGCTTGCGACCTGTGACCCTGAGTTTACCCCACTGTCCGCACTCTCAATTTTCATAAGAAAATATTGAAAAGGAGGTTCTGAGAGTAGAAAATTGTATTGACTTGGAGCTTTCACCTACTCTTGAAATGGACCAGAGCTGCACTAAACTACTCAACGATACCACATGAGAGCAACAGAAACTGTGCTAAAGGCACTTAGGGAAATTGAAACCTAAACTACAACAAGACAATGTACATACACACTTAGAGGAATTAAAACCTACTGCTACCTTATACTAATGAAAGAGACAAGAAATTTCAAACAAAAATTGATATTGGAAAGGCAAAGAGCTGCCATTTCTTACAATTTGCAGCCATGAGGATGATTTGACATTGAATCCGACTGTTGGTATGAGTGAAAAATTGACAATAGGCCAATCCTCCATCCAAATCATCGAGGCATCAACTGGAAAAAAAAAAAACCTCTTTTAGTTTCTCTGTATTTGGATTGAAGAGGCATTGCAGCTGATCCTTGGTTCTCTCAAATTCATCCCCATGCTTAGGAGCAAGCATGACTGGTTTTGGCTCTTCTCTTAGCTCTAGTGAAGCCAAGTACCTTATAGGGCATGGTCTGGTTCTTTGAATGTGCCAAATACTCCAAATTCCAACTTAAAAAAGGAAGTCCTCTTGCAAGCCTTCCTAGAAGAGGTGACTATTTGCAATTAGATTTTCTTCCTCTTTCACATCTATAGAACAACTGATGTGTCACCTTGGTGAATGATACGAAAGGGATGGAAATGTCCTATTATTTTCCTTCCTCTGCTTTTGGTATGGCACTTGGAAGATCAAACTCTTCCAAATTTGATTCAAGAGGCATGCTACAGACTGCAAGTTGTGCTTGCATGTCCTCCTCCATGGCGGCACGTTCTTGTGGTTGAAAAATAAATGATGGAGCAATGAAAGTTGTAATTTCTATGGGATCCTCCTCATCAAAACATTCCTCCAACTCTTACATGAAATCAAAATCTTTCTTATCTTGGTGCATCAAGATTTCTCCCTCTTGCATAGCGCCCTTGTAATCTACATTATTGTCACCATGTGTAGCTCCATCTTCAAACATTAAGCTAGTGAGTTCAAATTCCTCCAAAAAATCAGATTTTTGGAGAGATTGAGTGGCAGAGAAATCTAAAACTTCTTGTACAACACTATCATGATTCGGTGCCTCTGAATTCATCTTATTCACCTCCATGTGCTCATTCTCAACTGGACTTGGAGTTAGTTGTTCTTTCTCTTCCTTTTTCTTCGTTACTGCAACATTGGCTCCAAAATCAGCCCCGTTCACAAGTTTCTCTTCAAATTTTGCCTCCTCTCTTGGCTTCACCATCAAGGGAAATTTTTCAACATCAAACTTAAGAGACCATCTCTTCAAGTCCTCTATTTTTTTTTTCGATTGAGCTCTTGTTGTTGTCCTCCTTTGATGGTTTTTTGACTATTTTCTTCCCAATTCGAACTTGGCAAGAAGGTAAGAGGAGGGATGGGCTGGGGGAAAACCGGTTTTGTAATTATTTGTGGTGGTGGGAGAGATGAAAATTCATGTTTCTTTAGAGGGAATGACCATTTGGAAGGGAAAAGGGAAGAAGAACTGAGATGAGATGGAAGAATAGAACTTGGAGGAGTGAAATCCATAATGGGGGCAGTAAGTGAGAGACTTGAAAATTGAAACTCAGAACAAGATGGTGCTGCTTGGGGAATGGGAAGAGGATTGTGGGGCAGAAATGCTGAATTTTCCCAGTGACTTGCAAAATATTCAACATCCTTAACCCATTCTTCAAGTTGGGGGAAGCATCTCAACAATGTAACTAAGTTCCTCTTGCGGGATAAAATATCTTAGAGTAGGGCCTTCCCATGGACAAGGGACCCTAAATCCAATCTTGAATGCTTTCTCTTGATTCGTAGCCTGGGCCTACATCATGCCTGCCTCTAATTTATCTATCTTCAGCTGCAGCTCCATGTTCTTGGGCATAAGATATCCCCCATAGCTGATATACTCTTGTTCTTCCATAACTGCATAGTCTAGCTCATGTCCACACTGATCTACATATTGCTCTCGTGAGTATGCCCATTTTTGATTTTATTTATAACATGGGTCTAGAGGAGGTTGATAATAACCTAAGAATGAATTTTGTATGTTTGGAGGAGAGTATGGATTGTATGGTAGCTACTGTAAATGTGAGTTCCACTATGGGAATGAAGCCATGATTTCACAACTTCATAGAATAGAAGAGAATGAGAGAGGTGGAAAAAGAATGGACGAAAATGGATGGGGAGAAGGTCTAAAACTCAGAGGGTGGGTTGTTTGACTAGATGGAGTCACCAGATGTTTTGAAACATGCCTCCAAAGGCTCGATCTCAGGAATAACACATAAAACCTATTGAGATGGAGATGTAAAGCTCTTCATTCTGGTCCCACTAGGCGTGCCAAAACTGTTAGTGCAAAATCATATCACCCCCCTGAAATCTGTAACCTGATGGGTTGAGATACTCAGTGTGATTGCATAACATGGAGCATCTCTCAAAGTGTGGGAATTTGAAATCGAGAGAGATCTCCAGATGAAGGCCGATTCCTATTCCTCTGTTCAGGTGCACACATAAAATTACAGAGGATCTACTCTAAGACCTACTCTATCTTTCTAAGGAGACAAGTTAAGAAGATGTGAAAAAATAAACCTAAGATAACAAGGTGATGCACCAAAGGAATGTTAAACACCCATTTTGCAATTTAACACAGACCATAGAAATGCAATACAACCGCCATGCACAGATAAACAAACTGTAATGAGAGATCAAAAGATAACAATGAACACATGAGAGGGTTGAGAATCATCACCAGACATATATTATTACTCTAGATTTGATATAGTACATTACAGTAGCTAAGAGGCACAACTTTGTATTACAACTTGAATGGGAGGTCTGGAAAACTCCACAAATTCACTTACAGACAAGGGAAGAAGGGAGGGTGCAAAACAAAAATGCCCAACCCTTTACAATGAGCCAAGCTCTTACCTTTATAGATGCAGTGAAGAGAAGAGGAGAGAAGAGGTGGGAAACCTGATTTGGAGCTCAGCTACTGGCCATCAATGCCCCTACAAATCTGCTCACAATCTGTCGAGTCCGCATCTCTTTGTCTATTTGGTGTGTTATAGAAGGAAGAACGGTGGATCAAACAACATCTGATCTAGTTTTTTAAGCAATCGGATCACATATTAATGAAATTTAGTCATTCTCCCAATTCTCACCAACCTAACTTTGTCAAAATTAAAATTTCAAGTTTCCATGGCGTAGACGAGGTCGAGACCTTTCTAATGGTGCCAAATTTGTTGAATTTAGAGCATTGGATTGAAATATATGTCCATTTGACTGTTTGAGTCAGATCCGTACAAAAATGGCAAAAAATAATTTAGTAGAATGGCTATGCGGACCTGAAATTCACTTTGCGCCTTTTGTAAAAAAATACAAACATGAAAAAAATGCCCAGCAGCCCCACATTTCACTTTTGCCAAAAAAACCATCCTCGGGCCTACCGGCCCACTTTTTCCATTTGGGAAAAAATTCATTGCCAGGCCCATTGGTCTGCTTCTGCCAAAAACTACTTCAAAGGCCCACGTCCCCACACATAATTTAGGCCTGACACGTGGCTTCTCTGGGTGTCGGTGGAGGTACAGTTTATTTTTATACTTTACGCCTTTTCGAGCCAAAAAGTTCAAACTACCTCCGGCGACCCACCTTCCCACCTTGACTTGAGACATGGCCATGTGTAGAGCTGACGCGCGTTTGGGGACCACCTTTGGATTTCACTTTTGAAGTTGCGCTGAAGAGACACGTGGCTCCTTCCGCGGATTTGTTTTGTTTCTTTGTGTTTTGGCTAAGTCCTTTTATTCGACGGGGCCATACATCTGACCTGGGACACGTGGAAGGCCGATGCGTATTTGGGACCTACTTCTGATTCTACCTTTTGAATTTGTGTGGAGATGAAACGTGGAGGCCTCGGCCATATCTTCCATACTTAGTCGATTTAAGTAGTTGTCTCTATCCCCGTTTTGAATTTTGGACACATGGAAGCTCTGCGTTCACTTGAGACTGGCCCTTAGGCTGCCCCTTTTGAATTTACACTGTTGAGACACTTGGTACCCTCCACAGACTCTGCCCCATCTTGAATTTTCAACTGTCAACTCTGTCCCTTTTTCAGACCTAAGGCATGTGGAAGGCTAGCACTTGTTTGGGAGACCCACTTTTAGATTTATCTTTGAAGATGCGCTGAAGAGGCATGTGGCACCTTCCACGAGTTTGTGATACTTAGCCAATTCGGGCCGATGCTTTTATCGAACCCTGACTATGTGGTGGGATGGCACATGTTTGAGTCTCTTCTCTTTGGATTTATCTTTGAAGTTGTGCCAAGTCAACACATGGCACTTTCCACTGACTTGAAGATTTTTCATCGGCCGGTGCGGCTTTTGGGGGGATCTAGATAGGTGGAGGCCTGGTGCTTGTTTAGGGGACTTGCCTTTGGGCTTGATCCTTGGAAACACACCGATGAGGACACGTGGAAGCCTCTGCTGACACTCTTATACTTAGTCAATTTGGGCCCGCTACCATTTGACTTCTGTTGGACCCTATTCGAGTCTCTGCCTCTGGGCTCTTACTTTTGAATTTGCACTGAGATGACACATGGTTCTTTCCGTTCATTTGGACTTTTCAACGACCGAATTTGTCCCTTTTTGGGCTTGGGACAAGTGGAAGCTTCGCGCTTGTTTGGAGAACCACCCTTGGCTTCGACCCTTTAAGGTGCACCTTTGTGGCACGTGGTAGCTTCCGCCGTCTCTTCCATACTTAGCCAATTTAGGCCCGCTTTGAATTGTTTGTGAAGCCTGAAGAGTTTGAGCCTTTCCACATTTCTCTTCTAAGACCCTCTGGGCTCGTTAACACTATTTTTCTCCTTTGGGCCTCTGGTTTCTCCATTTCTAAGTCCACCTCCAATTTGACTATTGGATTCAAAACGTGGGCTTGTACGACGAAACTGGCCTTTAGATTTCTTCCTGTGTAGGGTCGGGTTTGGTTAATTTTGCTAGTGGGGCAAAATTGGGATAACAGTACCTCAGATTGAGGTGCCATTTTTTTTTGAAAGTATGTGATTTTGTGAGATCTACGTCTTGGTACATTTTTTAATAATTTTTTTTTTGTAAAAAATAGATTTTTTTTGTATTTGAAAAGAGGCCAAAGAGCCCATTTTTTGTTTTTTTTTTCAAATCAGCCAAGAGAGCCATTTTATTTTTGCAAATTGGCCACAAAAGCCAAATTTGTAATAGGGTGAATAGTGCCAGAAATTCATTGTACATGGTCGGTAAGGAGCCCAAAATAAATAACATAATATTTTTTTGGGGGGGGTGTGCATGCTTTAAGGGGGGAAAAGTGTTCAATTTTTTCTTCTCCTGTTTATCACTTTTCATAATGGCCGTAATTATGGCAATTTTTTTTTTCCATATTCTCAACTTTTGTGTTCTCATAATTATCCAGCATGCAAAACTAAAATTTGCACACAAATTAATTTTGAAAATCTATGGTCCATTGTTTCTGGTACACTTAACAAGATCTGTAACAGATGTTACACAACAAGCTACATTTGATTGTGCAAATCAAAAAGAAAAGTTAATAATCTTGTTTAGTGTTTCAGATGAGGTACAACCTCATATTCATGAGACCACAACAACAAAAGAATCTTGGGATAAGTTTAAAACAATATATGAGTCAAAAAATAAGAACACAATACTTCAACTCTAGAGTCAACTATTGAACTTCAAAATGCAACCAACTGAAAAAGTTGAGAAGGGTAGCAACTTTGCATGCTTCACTTCAAGATTTGGAAGAAGAACTAACTGACACATCACTCATGCCTATAGTATTGAGATCTCTTCCTCCTTCTTATAGTATTTCTGTGACCATGTTAAACATAATTGGTCCAAACAACAAATTTTCAAGAGTTAGTAAATATGCTACAACAAGAGGAATCTATTCACTCAACTACTAAAACTGAAGAGTAGGCACTTACTTCTAATCAAAAAAGAAAAAAAATATGCTAATTCTAGTGAAAAACCTCAGAAACAAGGTAATACTCAACAAGGCCAAAATAACCAACAAAAATGTCTTATTTGTGGTCAAAAAGGGACATGAGTTAAAGAATTATTGGTACAAACACATTCCAAAAAGGATCATCAAGTGGTAAAAATATTGATTACCAACAAACAAAATCAGGCCAACAATAGAGTAAACAAGGATAAAATTATCAAAAGTGGAAGAAGAAACCAACTCAACAAGGAAATGTAGCCAAATAGGAAGATCAATTTGATGATGATGACTTTCTATATTCTACACAGTCAAATGAAGTATCCAATTCTACAAAATAAAATCTGGTATGTCAACTCAGGTGCAACTTGACACATGACAGGAAAGAAACATTGGTTCTTCACAATGAGTAAAACACCCACCAAAAATCATGTCTCTTTGGGTGATGATACATCTTATAGTGTTGAAAGCATTGGTTCCATTTCACTACCACTTGGGCATCATAATTGTAAAATTACAAATGTTCTTTATGTCTCTGGTTTTAAAAAAATATGGTATCCATGAGTCAATTATTAGATCACAATCTCAAAATTAAATTTGATTATAGAGGTGGTAAAAATATGTGCTTGATTCGAGATAAGTCACGAAGCTTGAAAATTGTTGCAAAAGATTCGAATGTGGGAAGAATGTTTCAGTTGGATTTTTCTCAACAAAATGATCAAACACTTGTAGCCAAGGATACATCATCAGCTCAACTATGGCATCGAAGACTTGGAAATGTGAGTTTTGGCTATCTTGACACAATTCATCAATATGACATGGTTATGGGTTTACCACCTCTAAAAAAGGGTACAGATAAATGTCAACATTGTTTGGAAGGAAAAAAACATAGAGAACCATTTAAACATAATACATTTCGGGCTAAGGTAAAACTTGACTTGGTGCATAATGATCTGTGCGGACCAATAAGGACCTAGCCACTCTGGGTTTCAATATTTCATTCTCTTTATTGATGATTTTTCAAGAAAAATGTGGATATAACTTCTTTATAAAAAATATCAAGCTTTTTAAACTTTCAAGAAGTTCAAATCCCTTGTTGAAATAGAGTCTAGTAGGAAAATAAAAACACTCCAGTCAGATCGAGGGGGAGAATACACCAACAATGAGTTCAATGATTTTTTGAAAACACATGACATTCGTCGTCAAATGGCTCCTCCTCAAACACAGTAAAAAGTGGTTTTTTTGAAAGGTGAAATCATACTATCATGGATATGGTGTGATGTATGATTGATGATGCAGGTTTATCAATTTTTTTGGGTTCAAAGCAGCTAAAAACGATAATCTATTTACTAAATAGAGTTCCCACTGCAGATCTTGATCGAATAACACCTTAGGAAGCATGATCAGGGTATCAAATATCTATTTTACACCTTAGAGTTTTTGGATGTAAAGAAAGTATGCACATTCCTAAGAAATAAGAAATTAAGCTTGATATGAAATCAGAAAAAATTATCTTCTTGGGATACAATGATGAAGCACTTGGCTGTAGACTTATGGATCCAAAACAAGGAGGGTATACACTAGTCAGGATGTTGAGTTCTTTGAGAAGAAATAAGTAGATGCTCCTTCCATACACTCACATGATGAAAAACATCATCCCTACAATGAAAATAGAGGATGGTAATCACTTTGATGATGATAGTGATGATGGGGAAGATGGTGAAATTCAACGTTCCACAGGAACCACAAAAGTATGCCTAAATGGTATACAAGTATGATTAGAGATGCAATAGCGGATAGTGTTCCTGACACATATACCATTGGAATGAGGACTCACGGTATGGCTCGAAATGAGGACAATTTGGACTTAATGGGTAAAGTTGTTGAAACTAGTAATCCATCCACAGTTTCAGAAGCCCTATAGTCTAAACATTGGAAATATGCTATGGATGAAGAAATAAGTCACTTATGAAAAATAATACATGGCAACTTACATATCTTCCACCAGGGGAAAATACAATTGGATGTAGATGGATCTTCAAAATGAAGTACAATGCAGATGGAAAAATTGATAAAAACAAGGCTAGACTAGTTGCTAAGGGATATGCTAAAAAATAAGGCATTGATTATGAGGCGAATTTTTCTCTCCCGCAACTAAGATAACAACTTTCAGGTTAATATTTTATCTAGCTACATAATTTGGCTGGAAAATACACCAAATGGATGTGAAAAGGGCCTTTCTTAATGATGATTTACAGGAAGAAGTATACATGACTCAACCAGAAGGTTTTTTCATACCAGGTAAAGAGGAAAATGTATGTAAACTCATAAAATCACTATATTGTCTAAGGCAGTCTCCTAGGGCATGGTACATTAAATTTGATGAGCATCTCATTCAACATGGATTCAATAGGAGTCTATATGATCCTAATCTCTATCTCAAAAAGTAGGGGGGGGAGAGAGTGATCGTTGTAGTATATATCGTTGATGTAGTCATGATTGGAGGATCAGTGAGGATGATTGAGTCAACAAAGAAAGATCTAACATGATCATTTGACATGACCCATCACGGGCTTCTGCATTATTATCTTGGCCTTGAATTTTGGCAAAGAGAAAATCATATCTTTGTGTCACAATTGAAATACGCAAAGATAATGCTCGAGAAATTGAATACAACGGATTGTAAGCCATTTTCCACACATATGGAGACAAGACTTCAAATGTCTCAAATTGATCCATCACCACAAGTAAATTCAACTCTCTATCGGAAGTTGATCGGGAGTCTCATCTACTTGAATTACACTAGGCCAGATATTAGCTATGCAGTTAGATATATTTCACGGTTCATGCAAGAACCAATGGTTTCTCACTAAAAAGAAGCAAAGTAGATAATGAGGTACATCCTAGGAATAATGGACTATGGCCTAGAATACTGTAAGAATAATAATAAATTCTTCTTGACAGGATATTAAGATTCAGATCATGTAGGAAACATAGATGATAGGAAATGCACTTCAAGATTTGTATTCTTTTTGGGATCTGGAACGATATCATGGGGGAGTAAGAAGAAGAATTGTGTTTCAAGATCCTCCACAGAATCATAATATCATGCAACAGGTGGAGCTTTCTGTGAAGCGATATGGATTTGATGTATACTTGAAGGATTGGGAATACCATAGAAAGATCCAACTATCCTACACGTTGATAATGAAGGAGTAGTAAAACTTGTTCGAAATTCAAATTTTCATGAGCGTACCAAACAAATTGAAGTGCAGGTTCATTTCATTCATGAACATGTTCAGAACAAAAACATCTAGCTCCAATATTTCCCAACAAATATGTAGTGTGTAAATGTCTTCACAAAGTCACTTGCTCGAGGTAAATTTAAGGGTTTTAGAGATATTCTCTCCTGTTAACTTGAGACCATGCTGAATCAAGGGGGGGAATGCTAGTGTAGACACCAAATTTGGGTCTTACGATGCCCTGTGCCTCGAATCTTGTCTCGCAACCTAATCCTACCTCACCACCTAAACCTTACACACTTAATTATTTATTAAGTACCTTATAATTAATAAATCCACATCTCCAACCCTGCCACCTCACCTCGCCACCTCACCATGACCTAGCCCTAACCCTAAACTAACCTACTTAAGACCTATGACTTGGTCCAGACCCACACCCATGACTCATCACCCCTCACCCGCATCAAAATGAGCCAAATAATGACTTGACCAAGCCCATAACTGACCCCTCAAGAGAAAAGGAGGGAAAGTTGGCTATTTTTAGTAAAAATAGCCAACTTTGACTTAACCGACGCCGGTCCCTACTCGACCACCATCGGTTCTTTGTAAATGACCTACCCCAACCAAAATGCAAGGATCCGAATTCATTCTGCAAAAAAGAGACAAGTGAGAGAGAGAGAGGAGGTTGCAGAGAAGAGCATTGAGTCCAAGAATGTAACTGATCAACGAGATCACTATCACACTCATCTAAGCATTGGGAGAGTCAGAGGATAGCTTCATCAGCTCACTTTTGATTGTCGGATCATCCCACCTGAGCTTTGCCTTCATCACCACATTCCTCAGACCCACTTTTGATTGTAGTATCTTGTATGCTTCTAGACTCTACTTTGTGAACTTTTGATTCATAGTAATTATAAGCTCACCCCTGGATCTGTCGACACTAAAATTTTCCTCCAATAATGTGGAGTACGGTAACAATCAAAGTACAATAGGAATGTTGTAAAAAGTAAATATTTGTCGTAAGTGGTCCGGTAATGTTAAAATGTCAAAGTTTTGGTAATTAGAGAAGTAGGGTCTACATGATTAGGAATTAGAAATATTATATTGTTAATAAGGACAAGGAGTGAGGTCATAAATATTTTGTGTATTTTATTTGTAAAAGTTCTAAAAATGTGGAACCCATGTAAAATGATAAGGTTTATCTTATTTTAAAAGATAAGCTTACATGTACAGATAAGAGTTAAGGTATGGAATATGATTCGTCAGAGTGAATTTCTTATCCTATCTTAGAGATAAGATGGATAAGCCTGGAAGTTCTATAAATAGAGAGGCCACCCCACTCATTTACCATAGAAGGAAGTAGTGAGAAATATTGTAGGAAGTGTGCGAAGGAAGCCATCATTTTAAAGGTGTGTTGAAGAAGCCATTAAGAGGTGTAATTGTAAAGTTTCTCCCATAGTCTTGGTGTAAGGCAAGTGAAGTCAATAACACTTGAAGTACCTCATGGGTGAGATTGTAACAATTTCCTATTAATATTATCATTTACTTTGATATTTCAGATTTGTCATCATTCCGTCTTATCATAGTCGATGGTATTCTTGTGTTATGTTGTTGTTTTGTTTCCAGATTACATCCACCAAACTAAAGGCTGTGCATTAGTAAATAATCATAGCACGAGGAGTTCTCGGTGAAGAATTATCATAGTGCCGGATTGGTGATGACATTTTGGTTCCGTTGCCGAGACCATTCCTCGTTGGTGGATTTTCTGGAGAGATATTCCCACTTAGTCAAAAATCAATTGGAGGGTAACCTTGCTTTTACTGTGCATAGTAGTTACCATGGTAAAGTCATTTTTGCCATGAATAGTAGTTACCATGATAAAGTTATTTTTGCTGTGAATAGTATTTATCACAGTAAAGTCAATTTTTACCGTGAATAGTATTTACCACAGTAACTTCACTTTTTACTGTGAATAGTGTTTACCATAGTAAAGTCAGTTTTTACCGTGGTCATTTCTATTTTACTGTAGAAAGATGTAAAGTCACTTTCTAGTATAGTGATTCCAATTATTTGTGCACATAAGTCTTGTTGATTATACTTGTGGGTTGGTATTTCACGGTGGTTACTTTTGAAAATGGGAAAGATTCCTGTTTTTTCAGCTCAATGTAATGAAGATGCTTCTTCTTTCATTCAAGAGTTTAAACGATCTTGTATTTGTAATGGCCTTATAAGAAGGGAACAATGGACTGAATTTTTTCCTACCTTTTTGGATGGTTCAGCACTTAGGTGGTTTGAAACACTAGGTGATACTATGAAAAATTCATGGGATTTATTAACTGAAAGTTTTCTTGAAGAATTTGGTGAACAACAGAAATATGCAGATCTCATGATCGAGATCACAAAGCTATTCCAAGGAGAGAAGGAGAAGATAAGGGATTATCATGCTCGTGTTCTAGAGCTAAGGAGGAAGCTTGATGCCCAGATCCGGAAGGAAGGATTAGCAGATGGGTTGATGAATGGCATGGATAATCTCCTCTGTAAGCACTTCATTCTTGGGATGAAGCTAGAGATCAGACAACGAGTGAAGTATGACCACCCAGCTACCATTGAACAAGCAAAGGAGATTGCAAGAAGGCAAGAAGAAAGCATGGAAGAGGAGCCCAAAGAAATTGTTGCTAAAGTAGAGCCTACACCAACACCTTTGGTCCAGAATCCAAAACCACTCCTGGTGAGCACAAATATTTCTCCTAGTACATCTACTGAGTATGAAGATTTGCTCAAAAAGATGGGTCAGTTAACTATTAATCTTCTTCAAGGAAAAGAATTTAGTTCTGAGGGAGGAGATGAGGTCCAAAAAGAAATATTTATGAAGTTGTATGTTATGGTTGTTATAAAAAGGGTCATTATAAGTATAATTGTCTAGATAGAGCTTCTACATCTGGTAAAGGAGATGATGATAGAGGAAAAGCACCTATGAATTCTTTTGATGTAGTAGATAAGAGCAGAAATATTGAAGTAGATGTGTTTGTAACAAAAAGAAAGAAAGAAAAAGATAATCAAGATGGAAATGATCCTAAGAAGATGAAAGAAGAAACTAGTAAGAAACATAGGAGAAGAAAGTTGGGTGTGCAGGATTTTCTGATTTCACAGGGGCAAGGACCGTACTCCATCTTGGAAGATCTGTCCAAAAGGCCTGCAAATATTACATATGGTCAACTCTTGGCTATGTCTTCTGAGAAGAGGCGGGAGTTGCGAGGTGGACTCAATGCTCAAAGAAGGAAGGAGGTTGAGGTCCCTGTTTTGAAGGCAGAGGCAGATCCCTATGCTCCACAAGCTGAGGTATTATGTAATGGTATTTCAATTCATGATGTCTTAGTTGATGGAGGTGCTGCAGTTAATGTAATGATTGAGTCTGTAATGAATATGTTGGGTTTAAAAATTGATCGCCCTTCAACACTTATGTTAATGTCATTAAATAAAGGAAAAACTAAACCAAAAGGTGTAGTTTCAAATATGGCAATATCTGTTATGGGTGTTGTATCTGTGGTAGACTTTCAGGTGATGAAAAATGGTACTGTTGCATACCCAATGCTGCTGGGAAGACCATGGCTAAGGAGAGTTCATGCAAGAAACTACTAGAATGAAGGTTTCATGACACTTGGACGTGGTAGAGAGAGGGTGAAGATAAACGTGATCCCTCGACATCATAAGGCAGAACCTGTGGATTCAAGTGATGAAACTAATGATTGGACATCCTCTGATTACTCTAGTACCAGTGAAGTGGACACTGAAGATGAAGAAAGTGAGGTTGATGTTTCAGTCATGGATATCCTTCCAGTCACACCAACTCATGACCCCATAAAATTATCTGAAGAAGAAGTTGATGATCGTCTCCAACAAATAAAGATTGGTGATGCTGTGATGGAGAGTGAGAAGGAATCCTACCTCCAGCTCTTTCGAAGGTACATACACCTATTCACTTTTGATTACAAGGAACTCCATCAAGTAAGTTGGGTAGAACATTATATTGAGTTGGTAGATGGTGCTAAGCCCATAAAGCAAATGCCATATAGAATGAATCCTAATTTTTCCAAGACTGTAAAAGAAGAAATAGATAAGTTGCTTGATGCAGGATTCATATTTGCTGTGGAGAATTCAGAATGGGTTTCTCCCATTGTGATCTCAATAAAAAAGAATGGGAAGCTACGCATTTGTGTTGATTACAGGAAGCTCAATAAGGCAACAAAGAAGGATCATTACCCTCTTCCATTTTCAGATCAGATCTTGGATGAAGAAGCTAGCCAGGAGTGCTATAGTTTTGCTGATGGATATAGCGGCTACAACCAAGTTCGTATACCAGAGAAAGATCAGCTAAAGACCATGTTCACCACTCCTTGGGGAACGTTTGCTTATAGAGTTATGCCTTTCGGGTTGTGTAATGCTCCAGCAACATTCCAGGATTTGATGAATAGGGTGTTCGAACCCTACATTGGGACCTTCATCAGAGTATTTCTGGATGATTTTTGCATCTATGGGAGCAAGTTGGACCACCTGCACCAGATGGAGATGGCATTTCAAAGGTTAGATGAAGCACAAGTCTCACTAAACCCTACAAAGTGTTTCTTTGGATGTTCTAAAGGCGTTTTGTTAGGGCATGTTGTATCCAGAGATGGTATTGGTACTGATCCTGATAAAGATTCAAAAATCAAAGATTTACCATTTCCTATGAATAGAAGTAAGTTGAGATCATTTTTAGGCCATGTGGGTTTCTATAGAAGATTCATCAAGAATTTCTCAAAGATTTCACAGCCACTAACCCAGTTCTTGAAGAAGGATGTTACTTATGAACTAGGAAATAAGGCGCATGAAGCTTTTGGACAACTAAAGGAAGCCCTGGTGTCTTCACCTGTTTTGAAGAATCTAGATTGGAGCAAGCCATTCATTGTGTACACTGATGCCTCAGATGCAGCACTAGGAAGTACTTTGAGCCAAAAGGATGAAAATGGGAATGAACATCCAATTTACTTTGGGAGCAGACAAATGAGCAGTGCTGAGGTAAATTATACTGTAACTGAAAAAGAGGCTCTAGCTATCATTTTTTCTGTAAAGAAGTTTAGAAATTACTTGCTAGGGTAAAAATTTCTAGCTGTAACAGATCATCACGCTCTAAAATATATTGTAAATAAGCCTAACCCATCAGGGAGGATAGCAAGATGGATAATTTTGCTACAAGAATTTGAATTTGATATTATAGATAGGCCAGGAAAGAAGCATGTCAATGCAGATGCACTCTCTCGAGCCTATGATGGTTTAGGATCATCTTGTGATGATGATTATTTCCCCGATGCAGCATTGTTATCCCTTGACACAATCCCTAGTGAATACATAGATATTTGGAATTATTTGAATAAATTCAAGTTTCCTGATGGTGCCAATGCAAAGACTAAGAGAAAGATTACTCAATCCAGTCATCCATATTCTATTTTGCATGGAGTATTATTTCGAATAGGACCTGATGGACAGTATAAGAGAGTAGTTGGACGTGATTAAGGGAAGGAACTACTAGAAGAATTCCACAATGGTACATGTGGAGGGCACTTCTCTGGATAACTTACAGTAAGAAGGATCTTGGATGTAGGTTATCACTGGCCCACGCTTTTTAAAGATTGTTATAATTATTGTAAAACATGTGATATTTGTCAAACACATGGTAACCGTAAGACTTCATCAGCTCCATTATGCCCTATTCTTCCACTTGGTCCGTTTGAAAATTGGGGAATAGACATTGTAGGTCCACTTCCAACTACCTCACGCCAAAATAAGTATATTGTAGTTGCCATAGATTATTTAACCAAGTGGGTTGAAGCTAGGCCATTGAAAACAACTTCCATGGATGAGGTGGAAAGGTTCATATATTAACGCATTGTCACCAGATTTGGTTGTCCATTAGAAATTGTAAGAGATCAAGGAAGCCACTTCATTAATGAGGTGGTAGAAGCCCTAGTCAATAAGTTTTCTATTAAGCACAGGAAGGCCACAACATATAAGCCAAGCATAAATGGACAGGTGGAACGAACAAATTTTGTGTTGTGTCAAATTCTAGCAAAAGATGTAGCCTTGCAGGTACATACATGGGATAAAAGGATTCATGCAGCATTGTGGGCATATAGGGCAACATCAAAGTCAGCAACAGGATACTCCCCATTTTAGTTGGCCTATGGCATTGATCCAGTTCTTCCTATTGAGTTTGATATTCCCACTGTGAGAGTTATGAAAAATGAAAGAATGGATGAAAGTGATTCAGTAAAAGAAAGGTTGGTACATCTTCATTTGCTAGAAGAAATGAGGCAAATAGCAAAGGATACAAGCCATAAGAAGAAAATGAAGTAGAAGGAATACTTTGATCAAAAGATCTGGTGGTCTCCATTTCATGTGAATGACTTGGTTCTAGTATATGATTCCAGATATAAAAAAAGAAGACAGAGAAAAATTCTTCCAAAATGGATGGGGCCCTACAAAATAGCAGCTGTGCATGAAAATGGTACGTACCGACTGGAGGAATTAGATGGCACTCCCATTACGAAATGGGTCAACCACGAAAAGTTGAAGATTTTCCAAGCACCAGAAGAGTCTACTTCGAGGACAGAGTAGAAGCTAGGAAGGGGGAAGATGTCGACACTAAAATTTTCCTCCATAATTTCTATTTCATTAATGTATGTATTAGGAATAGGATGTTGTTAAGTATAATTAGTAGTAGCGTCTGATAGAAGATAACAGTGCCGTTAGTACAGTGCCACCAATAATGTGGAGTACGGTAACAGTCAAAGTACAATACGAATGTTGTAAAAAGTAAATATTTGTTGTAAGTGGTCCGGTAATGTTAAAATTTCAAAGTTTGGGTAATTAGAGAAGTAGGGTCTACATGATTAGGAATTAGAAATATTATATTGGTAATAAGGACAAGGAGTGAGGTCATAAATATTTTGTGTATTTTATTTGTAAAAAGTCTAAAAATGTGGAACCCATGTAAAATGATAAGGTTTATCTTATTTTAAAAGATAAGCTTAAATGTACATATAAGAGTTAAGGTATGGAATATGATTCGTCAGAGTGGATTTCTTATCCTATCTTAGAGATAAGATGGATAAGCCTGGAAGTTCTATAAATAGAGAGGCCACCCCCTTCATTTAGCATAGAAGGAAGTAGTGAGAAATATTGTAGGAAGTGTGCGAAGGAAGCCATCATTTTAAAGGTGTGTTGAAGAAGCCATTAAGAGGTGTAATTGTAAAGTTTCTCCCATAGTCTTGGTGTAAGGCAAGTGAAGTCAATAACACTTGAAGTACCTCATGGGTGAGATTGTAACAATTTCCTGTTAATATTATCATTTACTTTGATATTTCAGATTTTTCATCATTCCGTCTTACATCGGTCACTGTGACTTATACCAAAACTAACCTTTCACCTATTTGTTTCCTAACAACCTCAGATCCAACCTGGTCTATCCCTATAACTTGATCTGAACGTATCAATAACCAGTGACCAAACAAACAGAATGATGTTTTATTATGGGTAGTTTAGTCTCTATTGATTTTAGTAACGAGGTACCTAAATCTTGATTTCGCAATAGATTATTTATTATCATTTGCAATAATTTATATTAAAAGGGAACTGACCACCTTCGAAAGGAAGTTTAGTATTTCCTAGGCCCAAGGCAGTTCCCTTACTTATTGTCTAAATAAAATATGGTGGTCTTGCATTCTTATTTACAGGTAGTCCTTCCCAGACAAAAAGGAGTTCTTCATAATCGGTCTGATCTCTCTACGGTATGCGCACACCTTCCCAACACTCAATAGGTATTCCTCCTAACCCTAACCCCTTATCTGTTTCTCAAGATAATGAAAGGATAGAAGCAATTCTATTCTAGAATTAAAAATTATGTGTGAAACATTTTGGCACGCCCGGTGGGACCCTATTCGGGTTTCTTTCTTTCTTGCTTGTTTTCATATAGGGAGCACACTTGCTGTTTCTTTCTTCTAAATATTCACAAAATATTTTGTCTTTTTGGTAAAAGAATTTGTCTTTCTTTCGCATCTTTGCATTAGTGAAATTCATCTTCTTGACCTCTTCTCTTTCTTTGCTTCATCGAATATCATTTTCAATTTGGGTTTAAAACACGTGCATCACATTCTTGCTTGATGTTTTTAATTCTAGTGAACATAGATTAAGTAACAGGTCGTACATGTGGGGGTGATATCCATGGTTTTGACGAGAAATTAATCTTACTCTCACTGCACAACACATACCAAATCACATCATAATCTACACAACATCTCAAACATCCCCCCCTTTCCCACGGTATTCCTCCGCCCGATTGAGGTAGCCTTACAAGCCAAAACAAACTTGACATCTCCCTTAGGTCTTTTGTTGAGGATTGACATCATCTTGCATCTAAGGCATAAGCCCAAAAGTGATTAAAACTAATCCTAGGGTTAGTCTCTTGATTTGCTTGTGTATCTTGCTTATTTTCTGGTTTTCTTTCAGTGCTATTTCTCTGTTATATCCTATCTCAGTTGTCACTTCAAATAGTTTGGTGGGTATACTAAGACATGTTATCCCCAAACCAGTAGCCTCTTACATTCTCTCTTTGCCTTCACAGTGACCGGCACCGATCATATTCTACCGACATTAGTTACCTGACCGACGCCGGTTACAGTCTGGCCGACATCGGTTACCAGACCGATATCGATCACTGTGTTTTACAGTTCCTGACAAACCAGTAACCTACCAATTCCAACATTTTGTTGCATTTTCTGTTCTTGATTGACTAATTCTCTACTGTATCCTCTTGTCCATGGTTGTTATCACCTGGCAACAAGCCACAACCATGGTTTCACATTCTTGTTCCGTGTCTTTGAATGAGTCACCCCCTTCGCATCCTATGGGGAATCCTACAGACACCAATGCTTTTCCCAAGATCTCTGTCGAAGATCTGGATTTTGCTAAATTTTTGGATGCTAATCTTGGCACCATACAGTATTATTTGTCTCATACCCCTGACCGTACACCCGATGGTCAGCTCCTCTTGGGTATGCCTATTAGTATAACCACCCACTTAGCTCCTTCCCCACCTAATAACTCCACCTCACTGTCTTCATCCTTAGCCCCGTCTCCTAGCTCAGTGGATACGATGGTCAATACCATCCACTGCCCCTACCTCATCCCTCTCGCAAATTACCTCTTTCATAACTTGTTCTCTACCACCTATCCACATGAGCTTTCCCTCTCAGGATCCACCCACCTTTTCATTTCCACAAACGCATCCGATGGCCTCAACATCTTATATAAGACACCCTTATTCGGCTGCCCCAACACATTCATCATTGATACCTTATCAACATTTACCCAATCCTCCTCTGTTTACGACAACACCATCATCTAACCCAACCAGTGATTTAATGAAATAACTGATGGACAAGATGCAAAATCTTGAGGCTTCTGTTTCAGGAAACCATAACACCCTGACATATGAGCAAGTTTTTCGGGAGCCTATTCACCCTTCTGTCCCCCTTCATACATATCCTCCTCAATGGGAATTACCGAAATGTACTCTCTTTAATAGTAAGGAGGACACTCAACAACACTTGCGATCATTTAGACATGCCTGCCATCTGATTGCTCATGACGATGCCTTACTACTCCGTACCTTCCCCATGTCCTTATCAAGACCTGCCTTGGAGTGGTATAGTGCTTTAGCCCAGCACTCAATCTTCTCCTTTAACCAGTTAGCCCAATCTTTCTTGGATCATTTCTCCATCAATATTGCCAAGAAAGTATCCATTACCGATCTCTATGTCATCCGACAATTTGAAGACGAATCTATCGTAGATTTCATTGGACGATGGCGGGGCCTCATCAACCAACTTACTTATGCCTTACCTCAGGCCGAGCTCATCAAAAGTTTTACATGGGCCTGCGCTAAACACATTTTCCCACCTTCCAAATTCAAACTTTCCACACCTTTGATGAGGCCTTTACTATGGCTCGAAAACTAGAGGTTCGGGCCTTAGAGGGGGAAAAATTGAAGTTGCGCAACAAAAACTCAAATTTTTGCACCTAGGACTCCATGAACAAACCCAACACCACCAACTCTCACTCATTGGCTGCTTCGAAATCAAAAGGATCTATACATGTGGTAACAATCAAATCTCAAGCACCATCTTATACCCAGCCGAAATCCACCTATAAGTATAAAGCCAAGCCCATCTAGTACACTCCCTTGGGAGAAAATTATGAAGTGATCTTGGATAAATTGCTTAAAGTAGGATCTATCACCTTGCCTCCTGTTAAACCTCACTCCGAGTTTGATTCTTCCCACGCTATACCTTCTTGGATAAAGAGAATGATTTTTGTAACTTCCATCGCATGAAGGGACACAACCACAAAAACTGTAAGATGTTGAAAAATATAGTGTAGGAAATGGTTGATACAGGGGATATAACCCTCGATAATCCCAAGGCCCCTGCTAATTGAAATTTAAAAATCTTCAACAAACCATTTCCAAACCATTCCTCTAATAGTAACACAAACCAAGAAACCTTAGCCGAGGAGAAGAGTGTGCATGAGATCCATGTGGTTTTCAACTCCCAACTAAGGGCTTCCATCGAAGAAATTCTGAATCGAGCCTCTTCCCCGACGCAAGAGTCCTCACCCCCTTCTCCTTCATCAGGACAAGAGGATAGCCAAGCTATTCCTTTACCCATAAAGGAACAAACCGCCCAGAGTTCTCTTCTCACAGAAGAGCCTTCTTACACCACCTCCCTGCCAGACTGTGAGCGGATGTTATCCAACTTATCTATTGCCCAAACATCTCCTTCCACCACTCTTGCTACAAAAGAAGAAGGATCAACACTTTTTCTGTCGTCCTTAGAAGAGAAACCCCTCGAGCCTACATCACCAAATTCCTTAATCATGACAGATCCTCTAGAATATACCCTTCTCCCTATCAGTCCTTCATCGCATAAATCTTTCCAGCGACCGGTTGAGCCCTTAACACCCATTGATACAGTGCCTCATTCGCCCCCTCTATCACACCCCCAGTGGACTAGAATTACAACCCACTTTTCTTCCATATAAAAATGCCCATCCATACATGAAGATTGTCATCCCCCAGAAGATAGACAACTCTTATGGGCACTTTTGAGAACACCATGCTCTACTCAAATGCAAATGACTAATCCAGACACCTCTACCATATACCCGAAGTTTTTACAAAAGCTCAAAATGCCTATGTCCTCACCTCCACCCCCCTCATCTCCCCCGAATACCTCATCAACCTCTATCAACCTAACCAAACCTTCCCCTACACTTGGGACTTTACCAATACCCATCCTGACGCACCCACCTAAATGGTTAGACTTATCCCAAAATAAAGCCATCAATCCACCTAGGATACAGACCCAATCTCATCGAGTCCAATCTATGCCTCCGCCACAACTAAAACCCTTTCCCCCGATCACACTAGTACAACAGGAATGGCTTCAACCCTCGCCGTCACACCTACCTTCTATATTGGGGCCTCACCCCTCCACCTTGCCTTAATACACCATGCCTCCCATATCTTCTTTAACACGACCAGCACCTTCTGCACCCATCGCTCCGCTTTCTCGGTGGTTGTTTCCTGCCACCACGTCATCTGTGGCCTCATCATATAACCAACTAAACATGACTTCTGTGCAGAAGAAGTCACGCCCAGTTAAACTTGATCATCAAAATCCCTTTGCCTAAACCACCTCCCGTATGAACCAATCGTACCCAACCATTACCAAAACAATCAATAATCTCACCCACTCAATCAATAGCCTCATCTTCATTTGACTTTCTCAAAGGATCTTACTCAAAGATCCTTGATATGCTGATAGAGGATGCAACCATTTCCCTACCCCCACTCAGACCCTATTGTCCATCTAAACCTCGACCTATAGGTTATGATGAATCTAAAATCTGTGCCTACCACCACACACCAGGACAAAATGTAGAAGGATGCAAAGCTTTGAAAGCCATCCTTCACCAGTTTCCTATCTCAGATAGACAATCTCAGAAAGACAACTTATGGAGAGAGAAGCCCCTAGCTTTGATCCCTTCTCCTATACCACCTGTCCCCACCTTGCCAAAATCTATCATCATTGCAACCCCGCCTCTCGAGAACAATGACTTATCCCTGTCATCTTCCTCCTCTCGTATTCACGAGATCAAGAGGATTAGCATTGCTACTCGAGGCCAGAAAAATAATGGAAAATCTAAAGAAAGCACACCTGCCGTCTCTCTTTCTTCTTCCGCAATCCTGATCGCACCACCATCTAAAGTGGTTATTCGTGGACCTACCTATCCAGTCTCTGATGGAGTTTCCCATCATACCATGATCAAACAACTTCACTAATCTCCTATAAAAATGACACTTTATGATCTCATTCAAACATCTGAATCTCATCGACAAGCTCTAATTGAGATCCTCCAAGGGATAGAGGTCCTACCTAACGAAACCTTACCCATTGCCTCCATCTTCACACCCAACCATGTTGCTTCTCTCACCAAACAACCTACATCCACAACCATCTCTGTCCCTGTACAGCAAGCCGCTGCTGTCAGTTTTTCTGAAGAAGAAATTGTTGTCTTTGGTGCAGAAGATCCTGACCCTACTCTTTTCATCTCAGCTTATGTCCAGGACATCCCGGTACTTCGTGTTATGATCGACGGGGGCGCTAGCCTAAACATTGTCTCTTCCAAAGCCTTCCAACAGATGAATATCCCTCCTAGCTGCATGTGTGCCAACCCCACCATGTTGCGTTCATTCAACGATGCTATTACTTCTACCCTAGGAGCTGTGATCCTTAACATTCATGTAGGGTACGTACCTTACCCGAACTCTTCTATGTCCTTGAGGGAGAATTCCAATACAACATGTTATTAGGCCACCCTTGGATCCGGGCTATGGGATGTGTTCCCTCCACCTTACATCGATGCATAAAATTTGAGTATGAAGGGAAGTCATACACCGTCACAACTGAAGCTTCCCCCTTCAAAACCTACAATATGTTATACCGCCCTAATGATGTGCTTGTACCAGTCAAGACACCCATTGATCCAACCCAACCATCTACTTCAACCATGCTTCAACCATCCACCTTAGCCGCACCCACACCTTCGACCAATGAAACCACCAATGCAAATACCTCTTCCTTCCCCGCAGACAACATCCCAACCTCAGATCCCTTGGTAGGTGTTTTTCAACGCCTTACGCTGGGGGAGTACTACCTATACAACGTTAGCACATTCCATTCCCCACAAGAGTATGGACAATTACGTGTGCATCCTACCTACGACCGTCGTGTGGGGGAGGTGATCTCCTAGGGACCACCTGATTACCGCACTAACCTAACGTATGGGGGTGTTGATGCATCCTCTGTCACCCCCAAACCTCCCCTTGGTTTGGTTCCCTTCCAATCAGATTTTCAATATCTAACCAACCGTCGTTTCGCCCTCACCTTCCTGATGCACTGTGCTTGGAAAGGTTTTGGTTTCGGTCTTTATGAGCAAGGATGACATATGGTTATTCCCATAACAACACACAAACATAAAGATCGTAGTGGTCTTGGGTTTTCTGAACCACCTACACTAAAGAAACCTTGTGTCAATTGTATCCAGGAAGATGACGAAGTCACCCATTCTGAACAATCATCACCCATTTTACCATCTTCACCCACGGAGACGATAGACCCTGAATCTATCCCTCCTAAATTTTTTTTTGTGAATGCTATCTTCCTAGGTCCTCTCACTTATCAACACGATGGTGAGGACCCATCTTCTCTCCCCCTTTTACATCTAGACATGATCGAAGAAGACCTGCCTTCGATTAATGTTGTGGAGTGCCAGGATGATGACTCAATCCTCACCTACCTTGGTGTGGATGACTCTTATATTCAATGCACCTTACCATCTGAAACCCAAACCATGTTGAATGAGTCGACTATAGAAATCAACATCCACACAAAGGATGATCCTCACATTGTAAAGATCAGACAATCTCTTGATGCATCAGAACAAGCCACCTTCACTACCTTTCTTCGTGCCCGGAATCAAGCTTTCGCTTGGTCCTACGCCGACATTCTAGGAATCGATCCTGACATCACTGTCCATAACATCACTCTGAAACCAGACTCAAAACCATTTAAACAGAAGCTGAGAAAAATGCATCCATGCATTTCCCTCTTAGTTAAAGAAGAGCTTCAATGACTCCTTTCTATTTCTTTCATCTTACCTATTGACTATCCACAATGGATTTCTAACATTGTACCTCTCACAAAAGTGACATGGGGACTTCGGATATGTACGGATTTCTGGGATCTTAACCTCGCTTGCCCAAAGGATGGCTTCCCCCTACCTAGAATTGATCAACTTGTTGATCTCACTACGGGCCATGAGATGCTTTCTCTCATGGATGGTTTCTCGGGATATAATCAAATTTAAGTAGCCCCGGCCAATCAACATAAAACCTCCTTCATTACCCCCTGGGGCACCTTCTGCTATCGTGTCATGCCATTTGGCCTTAAGAATGCTGGTGCAACCTATCAGCGGGCTATGACGTACATTTTTCATGACATTATGCACACTATCCTTGAGGATTATGTCGATGATCTTCTTGGAAAATCCAAACATCGCAGTGAACATCTCGATGTTTTAACCATTATTTTCGATCACCTATTACAATACTGTGTTCGTCTTCAACCAAAGAAATGTGTCTTTGGTATCCTTTTAGGAAAAGTCCTTGGATTTATCATCTCTTTGCGTGGCATTGAGGTCGACCCCGCTAAAGTCAAAGCTATTTTAGATATGCCCCCACCCACTAACCTAAAACAATTGCGTAGTTTGTAGGGTAAACTCTAATCTATCTGTCATTTCATCTCACAACTCTTGGATCGATGTCAACCTTTCCATCATCTCCTTAAAAAGGAAATTGTCTTTCAATGGAGCGAGGAGTGCCACAAAGCCTTTGAGGCTCTTAAAAATTATCTCTTGCAGCCACCCATGCTTATCCCACCTCAGGACGATCGCCCTTTCTACCTTTACCTTTTTGCCATTAACCATGCCGTAGGAGCCATGCTCGCACATCGTGACTCCAAGCATCAAGAACAAGCAATTTATTACATAAGTCATACTCTTGTGGATTACGAAACTAGGTATACATATGTCGAAAATTTGTGCCTAGCCCTATCATTCGTGGCCACCAAACTCTGACATTACCTCCTGAATCACAAATTTTTTGTCATCACCAATGCTGACCCCATACATTATATGTATGCCAAACCTCATCTAAACCAATGCATCACCCGATGGCTTATGCTCCTTGCCAACCTCGACCTTGAGTTCGTACACCATAAATCAGTCAAAGGACAAACTATCGTAGACCAACTCGCGGAAGCCCCTTTACCTGTGGAACAATTTACCAATTTTACTTTCCCTGATGAACTCATCGCAACTCTTTCACTCAATGATGTGTCTTATCCGATGACTATCTTCTTCGATGGATCTAAATGCCAACGTGGCAGAGGGGTAGGCGTTGTTCTTATTCCTCCTGAAGGTGAACCTATGCCTCTTTCATTCAGGCTCGATTTTCCCTGCACTAACAATACAACGGAATATGAGGCCCTTGTTTTGGGTCTCCACGTTGCGTTACACTTAGGTGTGAAGTCTATTAACATTTTTCGGTGACTCTCAATTGGTAGTAAATCAAGTCACTGGCATCTACCAATGTAAAAATGAGGAACTTCAAAAGTACAAACGTTACGTAGATTCACTTTTGACCTAATTTACCCATTATACTATCCAAACCGTTCCACGCTCAACTAATAAATTTACGGATACTATGGCTTGCTTGGCCTCACAAATTCCTGCATCACCAACTGATTCTGACATATTTGTCTTGGTTCAACAACACTTTACCCCATCTTACTTAGTCCCAGATGTTTGTATGGCAAATAATGCATCTGTTGACTCGCAGGATACCTGGTATCACTAATTTCATGACTACCTTACAAACTCTGTTCTCCCACCTAACCTTAATAGTAATGGCAAACGTGCTTTTCTTAAATGTGTTTCTCATTATGTCATCATGGGGGGCCTCCTCTATAAATGTGGCTTCGATGGTATCCTACTTCAATGTCTAACCAGCGCTGAAGTCACTCATACCATCCAACAAGTCCATGACGGAATTTGTGGTGGGCACTTTAGTGGCTTTGCCATGGCCAAGCGGATCCTTCACCTAGGATATTATTGGCCTACTCTTAATAAATACTACTACGAATATGTTAAGTGTTGTGTTATGTTTCAACAGCATGCCAACCTTCAACATACTCCCAGCCATCCGCTACAGGTCACACGAGATCTTTGGCCTTTCTCACAACGGGGTTTGGACCTTATTGGTGAGATTCATCCACCTTCTTTGCAACGTCACCATTGGATCATCATGGAAACTGAATATTACACTAAATGGGTGGAGGCTGTTCAACTCATTTCAACCAAAAAGGAGAAAATTGTTGAATTCATCATTCATCACATTATTTTCCGTTTCGGTGTTCCTCATCACTCGATAACTGATAATGGAAAATATTTCAAAAATAAGCTGTTACGAGCCCTTTATGACAACTTTGGCATCAAACTTAGCTTCTCGTCACCCTACTATCCACAAGAAAATGGTCAGGCTAAATCTTCTAACAAAACCTTAACCAAAATTCTCATGAAAGTTGTTAACTATTCTGGTCAAAATTGGAATGATCACATCCCCTTTGCCCTTTGGGCTTATCATACTAGCATTCATACTTCCAATAATGCCACACCATTCTCTCTGGTGTATGGTACCAAGGCTGTCTTGCATCTCAAAATACAAATCCCTTCCCTCAGAATATCCCTCTAGGATATTCTCACCAATGATGACTTCCACCAAGAGCGGTTAGCCCAATTGGAGCTTCTTGACGAGCGTCGTCTTATCGCTCTTGACCACCTTCAAATTTATCAAAAGCACATCAAGAGTGCTTATGATAAGTGAATTCAAGAGCGTACCTTTAAAATTGGTGATCTTGTCCTCAAAGAGAATCAACATGTAACCAAACTAGAAAAGAGCAAACATGGAAAATTTTCTCCTAATTGGATTGGGCCTTACATTATCACTCACACTTATGGATCAGGTACTTATCGTTTAGCTTCACTTCATGGTAAACCTGAGCCTAAACCCCTTAATGCCTTGCATCTCCGACCATTCTACTGTTGAATTTAGTGTTACATCACTCCTTATCTACCTTGCGCTCGTCCCTTGAGCTCATTTACCACCTCATACACCTTGTTTCGTGAATCTCAAAGTAGAATCAAGCTCACATGGTTTGATCATCACCTCCTCTTAAAGAGGCCTTCTCCTTTTTAGTCTGGTTCATGACTTCAAAGTATCAAAATAACAAGTTCTCAATTATACAATTCTGGGATATTCTTGAGTCAAACTTCCTGCAAAACTAGATGCTTCATGCAAAATAGACATCTAGACCTCCATGCTATAAACTAGACTGCTCCCTCGAAGGACAGCTATGTGTAAAAGCTGCATCTGTTACTATAACTAGACTTCTCCCTCGAAGGACAACTATGTGTAAAAGCCACATCTGCTACTATACCTAGACTGCTCCCTCAAAGGAAACTTATGTGCAATGCCGCGTCTTCTACTATAATAAGACTGTTCCCTCGAAGGACAGTTATACAAAGTCAGCCTCTATCAAAAGCTTCTCGCATTGATCAACTTCGTGAAGACCTCGAGAACAACAAAATTCATATCCCATATAGACTTCCCGCATCGACCAGTCTATATCCAGAAAAAAATCAAAGCAGTATTCAAAAGTACTTTTGAGTCATGCACTTGTCTATTTTGGTTTGGTTCTCTTCTGTCAGAATAATCACCTTATAACAAGTTCTCTGCGCCCCTAACAGAAAAAAAACTATTCCATCCACCCCTCCTCACCATTCTTCACAATAAAAAAACTCAAGGGACGCGCGTATATCTGATATATTGTGATTCTACAACTCTTTTCACCTATCGACTTCTCACCTATGTAAGGTACCTAGGGATTCAAGCTCATCCTACTATGATACGTGGTTTGTTTAGCTCTTTCCAACTATGGGACACTTTTTCCTCTTTTACCGGAATCTAGGATTGTGTGTTGACCTTAATTAGGACATGGTTTCCTATGCTTGGGTAGGTTAACCCTCACTTCACCTATACCCACACCAACACCAAAAACATTATTTTACCAACATCAAAATTTTACCAACCAACAAATTTCCTGTACCACATTTCCTGAATTCACCTTTCCCTGGTCCTAAGGGAGAACTACATCGGTCTGAGACCCCTCCTTACTTTGTGCAATGGGCTATGTAGGCAGTACTTAGGAGACATGGGGTCTCCCAAGGTTAGCTCAACCATCCCCTACCATAACCTATCATGTGTTGTGTTTTCTTTAAAAATATAAATATTTTCACATAACACTCACCTTGATCCTTTATAGATCCAAACATTCACAACAAAAATATTCTTATAATTATCACAAACTCAAATAAACATACATGTTCCATTTTATTTAGATGTTAAACAAATACATCTTCTCTATCATCGACGCGGAGGTCAGAATCTTTATTTATTCTTCTACCCCAATGTATGAAACTCACTTAGACCCCCGTGCCTCGTCCCAAACCAGGAAGTGATGGTGATCGTCGTCGCCACTCACCTAGCCTCTCCATACTCAAAGGTACCAATGCTATTGGTTCCTCCCACTGATCCACCAATCTCTCCTGTAACATACGAATCTTCCCTCTCGTGTGGAGGACTCTTGCCTCTAGTCTCTCCACTCAAGACTGTGAAGCCTCTAACAATCCCGTGGTCTCATTCACCTGTGTTTGAAGCTAGTGAACTAAACCCTGCAGGTGGTCTCTCTCTGCGGTAATCACAGCTATGTCAGGATGATCAGCCCTCTCATGTGTATCTCATAGCTCTGCTACCCACCATAATCTATAAGACTTTGTCACTCGTACATCTATTACCTTGCGATCGGCTGTTGTCTCTTCTGGTCCTTTTGGAAGTGTCGGCTATGGAGGTGAGAATGGTGCCTTGACATCAATCCTCCTATATGGTCTATGAGCCATGGGTATATCCTAAACAAATCCAAATTGTCGCCACACGTGATCTAGAGGAATCCTCTCGTACTCACCTGGCCTGTGTCCTACGATCCACCTCAATCACTCAACACCCCTCAAATCCTTGACTATGTTCACCATTACCATATAGTTCCCGTAAGGCCTCCAATGGATATCCACAATCGTCACCATCTCCCACATTTTCCTATAATACTTGGTGTCATCTGTCACGGTCTTGGATCCTGCCTCTTGCTTCGTCTGGACCCATCGCTTGAATCCCAACCATTGCACTCCTATCTCTCCTGCTTGGATGGGTTGGCCTATTGGTCGCACACACACAATGTGCTCATAGGCCCAACAATGTAATAAGTATGCACAATCCAGTGTAGTCCTATGATTTCACCTGCATGCCCGTAAACCCCTGTATAGCTCTGCCAGATATGCAGGTGCCCATGCGAAAGTCACGTTCCCTTCTATCATTTCCTGAATAATACACATCAATGATTTTAGAAATCTTCCCCCGTCCGCTCTAGGTAATGCATAATAGCCCACCACTATCATTAATACCACGGCCAACCTTTTTGCCTTAGGGTGTGCCACAACCATTATACCATAAGTAAATGTCAAACCTCGCTGTGTCAAATCTCGTGCAGCTGGACCAAATACTGCCGTTATCGCTGTACGTGCCACATTAGGCCCTTCCTGATACACTGGTCTTCCTGTAATTGGAAGTCTCAAAATTCAAAACACATCTTCTAACGTCACTATCATCTCCCCTGTTGGTAGATAGAAGCTATTCTTTTCAGGATTCCATCTCTCAATCAGCACCTACAACATAGCATGATTGCTTGTGATTCATGAATAATAACGGATTCCGCTTAACCCCACATGGTTTATTAATGACCACTAAGCTAGTGTTACATCCGCTTGGACTCATGACAACAAAGCTGACACCCTATCAGTCATCCTCAACCCTGCCTCTGCCTACACACATCAAACCAACAAACAACAAATCAACACAGAAATTCCCACGTGTTTTTTATCATAATTCACAACTTTCCACAGTAACCGATATCGGTTATAGATAACTGATACCGGTTCCCTAACCGATATCGATTATTCCTAAATGATATCGGTCACTGTCAATTCCATCTACCCTACTAAAAAACACCACCTATTATAACTTATTCACTTGTTCGCGCCTCTCTATACCTAAAAACATATTCGAAACCCCTGATTACCTACCCCATAACACTCACCCCATCCCAAACCTTTTCCTATCACCTTTCTTTTTCATCTCTACCCACTTACCTTCCCACATCCTATTCATACGCATGCAAAAATTTAATTCCAACCAAAAATTATATATACCTCCTGGGATGCAGCAGTTTGAGGTGGAACCTGTCTTCCCTCTCCTCTCTGCACCCGAGATGCTTCTCCTTGTTCAGCCATGTTCACCACCCTCTTCACTGTTACTTGCTTTTGCGCCTTCTTAATCCAAGCCTATGATCACTTTACGTATCTCTTTCCTCCTTATCACTTAATTCTCCCATGCAATTACCTGTATCTACGTCAACAACCTCGCATCTTCATATTTAACATGTTGCATGACTCTAAAAATAAGATTTCAGTTACCTCCCAAGCTTTTCTATTTTTATAAAAGATCGTTTAAGTGTAAGTAATATCTGTTAGCTAACTGGTATCGGTTAGGTTGTGACCGACATTGGTTATCTAATTGATATCGGTCATCTGTCTCCTCTTGCTTAAACCTAATCCTTTTCTTTGTTTTTTGAATTTTTTGGCAGAGCCCGCCTCTTTTCCTTGCATAAACGACATCACTATCAACATCCATCATCATAATAAACATCAACATTAAAAAACATATGCATATCATCAAAAAATCATCAAAATCATCTATATATATATACATCAAATTCCAATACCATTGACAAAACACATACAACATTTTAATATATGCATCAAATCAAATATTATACGCACCATGTGGATTAAACTCATCATCTATATATATTCTCAAATCAATGTCAACATATACAAATTGCCCTGCATGGGGCCTCTATAATCCAAAATACAAAGTCGGAACGCAAGCCACTATCTCTGTCGAAATCTCGACTTGGCTCGCAGGTTGGTCTCTCATGTCAAACATATACTTGGCTCGCAGGCCGGTATCAACTATACAAAAAGTACTTGGCTCGCAGGCCGGTATATACAACAAAAATGCATACATGAGGGCATGCAGACCTCTATATACACACTCAGTTCACAGACTGGTGTCTCTATCAACAAATCCTCTATCAAATCAACAAAACCCATCTTCACTCCTAGGGTGACTCAGCTCTCTCCCCCTCCCTCAGCCCATCCCTCAACTGTCCCTTCTGCCGAATCTCGCCTCCTACCTGTCACTGACCCACCAGCATTGGCTGTAGCCCCCTGTGACCTTTGACTCCAGGAAGTTTCAGCTCTGTGAGCCGCATATGGCTAATACTCGGCACCGGTACCATCTAGTATGTCCTGATAATAGCGGGCCTCCACTCTCGCCTCCATGTATCGGGCCCATGCCACCATGGCTAGTGGGGCTGGTCCATGGCTCCGAATATAAGTGGGCCTTGCCCTACCTTTACACCCTGACCCTGAGCCTATACCTGTGGTGGTGGTGGAGCTGCCATCAGAGCCTAAACAGGGACCTGTGCCTGTGCCTGAACAAGGATCTAGACCTGAGGCTGTGCCTATGCCTATGCCTATGCCTGTCCCTGTACCTGTCCCTGTGCCTGAACCAAATGCCCCTGTAACACTCCGATCTGTGCCTTTGAGGAAGCAAGCTGCCCCTGTAGTAAGTGCAACTGACCCAAGAGACGGTCCCTCTCCGTTGTAACGGCTGCCAAATCTGGTTGTGCGGGCTATGCTCTCATGACTGCCCTCTGCCCTGCCCATCAGACCAAAAATGAACCTGTAACTCCAGCGTCATCCACTGTATCATTGGCCAGTATCTCTGCTACCCAGACTGGGTCCAATGGCTGTGGTAGAGGCATTGGTGCCTCTACATCCTCCCTCCGATACTGTGGGAAGGGAGGTGGCTCATCCTGCCGTAGGCCTAACTTTTTTCGTACCCTCTCTAGGGGAATTCGCTCATACTCCCCGGGTCTCCGTCTAGCTATCTAGAAGATGTATTGGATCAATCGCAGCTGTGCTCGGGCTCCTCCATGGGGTAGATGGCCTCTGTATAGCTTCCATATAATATCTAATGTAGTCAGGCCCTCTAACATATTCCTGTAATACGCGACATCTCACCCTGCGATAACTGCTCGTGGCTGGCCCACGACCCCCAACCACCTCTGAAACACATACCTATAAACTTCCTGTGGCCCTAGCTACTGGGGCAACCCTACTAGTCGTAAACACACAATATGCTCATAGGACCAGCAGTGTAACAAGAATGTCAAACATATCCCGAATCACCTCATACAGCGATATCCCCATAGCACTATGTATAGCTGCACCAGATACACCAGTGCCCATGCATAGCAGGTGTGCTCCTCCACCATCTCATGTAGCACTCCCATCACATCGCATGGGAAGCGGCCTCCCTCTGCGTTAGGGAGGGCAAAGCAGATGATACCGATCATCATTAACATGGCAAGCTGTGTCTCCTATCGATGCGCGCGATACATATCACCATAGCAGATGCTCGCACTATGATATGTAATCAATGGGGCTACATCCCCGAATACCTGTAAGATGTTATCCATCATTGTCTCAGCATCCACCTATAACACTGCCTCACCTATGATCGGCAGTCTCAGGATGCGATACACATCCTCTAGCATGACTGTCATCTCTCCAGTAGGGAGATGGAAGACATTGGTTGTTGGATCCCATCTCTTGATGAGGGAAACCATCAGGCTGTGGTCCCTATCCACAGCCCTATATCTCTGGACTCTGCCGAGTCCAACCTCCTGCATAACTACCCACTGCGCTGCGGAAAAATGTGGCCGCATCCACCCCAGTAGAGGTAGCATTCGATCTCGCATCGTCAGCTGTTGGCGTGCCTACAAAAAAAACCCACTCCATCAGACCTACCCTTTACAAAACAACTACCTTAACCCTCTATACTCACTCACCCACCCAATCACACCCTGACTCTATAAACACATCTACACCCACCTACCTTACCCTATACATCTATAAATTCCTCTCACTCTTATGGTCCTTCTCTAAATATCCTACCCACTCTAATCAAACCTAAACCACCTCATCTCCCTCAACATTAATAACCCCACCCTACAAACATCTACAATATCCCCTTTACCTATCCCATACCCTACCAACTGCCCCACTCATACTCCAACTGCTCTACTCTCGCCCTATAACCATACCTCAACCAATTTAACCCCTCCTAATTCATACACAACACATAACCTATCCTATCCAACCTGGCCTCCAACCACCCGATTACCCCCCACCCCAATAACCTTTCTTAGCAACTCTACCTTCTCCCCCTTCACCCCACAAATCTATCATACCCACCTACAAAAAACCAACACAACAAATTTCCCACCCTTTCCTCCTACCCATGGTGACCGGTACTAGTCACCCTCGACCACCATCGGTCCCACACCACTTGTCTATACCCAAATTTCATGCATCGACGTTAGTCGACACATGACTGATGCCGGTCTCTATAACAACTATTCTATACAACTTTCGCTGTGATCGATGCCGGTCGCCTAGTGACCGACATTGGTCATTGTGGGATTTCGGGGCCGAACCAACAATGGCCCCCAAATCCTCTTTTTTTCTATTTTTACCCATCTACCCAACCCAATTGCCTAAAAACTTACCCACCCTACCGTTTTGGCCTACCTAACCTATCTACCCACTCCATTTTACGATTTACCTTTATTTATTCATTATTTTATCAAATTTTGGATTCCTACCCCAAAACCCACATCCTAGCTAAATTCATCAACTTCACACAAATAGGGATTTAGAGCCTACCGGTACAACTACATGTCATCGTGGTGGGATAGGTGGTGGTGGTCCAACTCCTCCAGCACCTCCTGCTCCTCCAGGTTGTGCCATAGCTCCAAATCTCCTCAGCAGGGTCCTCAACCAATCACACTCTGCCTCCTGATCTCTAGGGCCTACCAATAACTCACTCCCCCACTCAACTAGTGCCAACTCAGCCCAACAACTCAACCCAATCAATTCAAAACTCAGACAAGAAAAAGGTTGGCACTCAAATTCACAGTGTGACAATGACATGTGATATTTTTCTTTTTATAGGTTTTGACCTCTAACCTATATCGGTTAGGGCGTACCCTAGAAGACCGATATCGGTCTCCTAACCGATACCGATCACCACTAACTGATATCGGTTACCTACCTAGTTTACCCTAACTCCTGCCCTTAGCCACCGAACTCTATTTTTCACCACATCGCCTACCCCCGGCCTTTGCTAAATAGCCTTATGTTGAATTCATCGGTCCGACCCAAGGCCGCAACCAACCAATCGGCCCGACCTAAGGCCGCACCCACCCAATCAGCCCAACCCAAGGCCACAATCCACCAATCGGCCTGACCTAAGGCCGCAACCACCCAATCGGCCCAAACCAAGGCCGCAATCAATCAATTGGCCTGACCCAAGGCAGCAACCAACCAATCAGCCCGACCCAAGGCCACACCCACCCAATCGGCCCAACCCAAGGCCGCAATCAACCAATCAGCCCGACCCAAGGCTGCAACCAACCAATCGGCCCGACCCAAGGCCGCAACCAACCAATCGGCCTGAACCACGACTGCACCCAACCAATCGGCCCGACCCAAGGCCGCACCAATTAAGTACCTTGACCGAGGGCCGCACATTACGATTCTATCCACCCATCATGTAGCTGTTTGTTCAATCAAGCTCACCTGTTCATGTTTTAGCATGACTAGGATACTTGAATTGATCAACTGACCAGCTTTTCCTAGACCGAGACCATGACGTTTATCTCAACCAAACCAACCATTTGGTACTACCGAACATGCCTAACCATTCCGGTACCTTACCCGTTATATCCCCTGGAGCTACTTCCTATGCCTTGGATACCAGGATTATATCAACCTTGTTTGGATAAACTATCAACCTTTGCCTATGAATTGCTTGTTTGCTCTTCAAATTGTGTACCCTGGTCGCACTACTGCATTTCAACATGCATCTGCTTCCTTGAACTTACCCCACCATCTTACATCATCTCATCATCATTCACCCTTTATCAACCCTATCCCTGATTTCACGTCACCTCAATCTGTGATAGATTTGAGGGGGATTACCTATATCCTTAACTGGGGCAACCACTTCTTATTATTGTCAGTACAGCTTTACAAGACAAGCTACACGACAACAAGGGGAAAATGTAGACACCAAATTTGGGTCTTACGACGCCCTGTGCCCCGCATCTCATCTCGCAACCTAACCCTACCTCACCACTTAAACCTTACACACTTAATTATTTATTAATTACCTTATAATTAATAAATCCACATCTCCAACCCTGCCACCTCACCTCGCTACCTCACCATGACCTAGCCCTAACCCTAAAATAACCTACTTAAGACCTATGACTTGGTCCAGACCCACACCCATGACTCAACACCCCTCACCCGCATCAAAGGGAGCCTAATAATGACTTGACCAAGCCCAAAATTGACCCCTTGGTAGAAAAGGAGGGAAAGTTGGCTATTTTTAGTAAAAATAGCCAATTTTGACTTGACCGATGTAGGTCCCTACTCGACCACTTTCGGTTATGCAACCGCCATTGGTTCTCTGTAAATGACCTACCCCAACCAAAATACAAGGATCCGAATTCATTCTATAAAAAAGAGACAAGTGAGAGAGAGAGAGAGGAGGTTGCAGAGAAGAGCATTGAGTCCAAGAATGTAACTGATCAACGAGATCACTGTCACACTCGTCCAAGCATTAGGAGAGTCAGAGGATAGCTTCATCAGCTCACTTTCCATTATCGGATCATCCCACCAGAGCTTTTCCTTAGTCACCACATTCCTCGGACCTGTATTCTCATCAGAAATTAGTAAGTAGTATCTTGTATGCTTCTAGACTCTACTTCGTGAAATTTTGATTCATAGTAATTATAAGCTCACCCATGGATCTAACACCCGGCAGCACCCTACACTTAATCTTCATTCATCCATCCCTATATTTCCCAGAAGACAACTTTCTCACTCTCTGAGTCTTCTCCATTTCCTTACTATTCCCCCAAATCATCTACCAACCTTAAAAATCTCATAACCAACCCTACAATCAACCTTTACACAGAAGCCCCTGGATCACTGCCCCTACCGATATCAGTTATCCCTTACCGGTAGCGGTTTTACAACCGTGGTCGGTTATTCGGTGACCGGCATCAGTCACTGTGACTTATACCAAAACCAACCTTTCACCTATTTATTTCCTAACAACCTCAGATCCAGCCCGGTCTATCTCTGTAACTTGATCTGAACGTATCAATAACCAGTGACCAAACAAACAGAATGAGATTTTATTATGGGTAGTTTAGTCTCTATTGCTTGTAGTAACGAGGTACCTAAATCATGATTCTGCAATAGCTTCTTTATTATCATTTGCAATAATTTATATTAAAAGGGAACTGACCACCTTCGAAAGGAAGTTTAGTATTTCCTGGCCCCAAGGCAGTTCCCTTACTTATTGTCTAACTAAAATCTGGTGGTCTTGCATTCTTATTTACAGGTAGTCCTTCCTAGAAAAAAAGGAGTTCTTCACAATCGGTTTGATCTCTCTACGGTATGTGCACACCTTCCCAACACTCAACGGGTATTCCTCCTAACCCTAACCCCTTATCTGTTTCTCAAGAGAATGAAAGGATAGAAGCAACTCTATTCTGGAATTAAAAATTCTGTACGAAACAGTTAGGAATAAAACTTAGCTTAATTCATAATTATTTGATATTTGAATAAATGTAATAAGTTAAAGTATTTAATTAAAATACTTTAAAATTATGTCAATAGGTATTAGTTTTCCTTAGTTGTTATCTAAGTGATATTTTTCTCATCCCAATGTTTGTGAGATCATGTTCTATCTTGCATATTTTTTTCTCAGATGATTTCCATGAGGGACAATAGGGGAAGTTCAGGGGCAATATTCTATTTCGGTATATTTTCTCAGATTAGGTGATTTGTTTCCATATATTGTGGATGAGATAGAAGCTATCCAATATCTATGAATATTGCATCTCTCTCATTTGTTTTGTAATGCTAGATTCTAATATTAGTAAAATACACAAGCATCATCTTATTTCTATGAAAAATATAGTTTTTAAGTATTCATTGTCAATAATCGCTAATATTTGCGTATATAATAGGAGAAAAGTGACAACACGGTCGCTAGGCCTAAAAAATAGTGTGTTGCCTATATAAAAAACAACTAATCTACGAGGCCGCCAATAAACAAATGTTTTCTCCAAATAAGAATTATAGCCTAGCAGAACACTAGGGTAGGAAATTGTGTTCATGTAGAGTGTATTCATACAAGAGAAATCACATTGAAAAGCTATAAACGATAACAAATAAGTATGGAGTTTATATAAAGGATACATAAATATATGTGTACAATTGTGTATTTAATTTGAAATAAGATTTTGGGTTTATTAAATTGGTTGTCGAAAAAAAGAATTATATTGTGGCGGACACAAAGCTATATCAATTTTTTGCATAGATTAATGGGCTCAAAAGAAATTATATATTCATTATTAAATATATAGTGATTAAAAATTGTATTTAATAATATTTACACTTATATGTAATATTTTTAGCTTCCATTGTACATAACATAAAATTGCTGAAGAAATTCCATTTGGCTATTTCTACATGGAAACACGTATATAATTGAAAATAATTATCATACAATTGAATTCTTAATATGGTATTCTAGTTTTAAAGTAACTTGTTAACCTCATATTTTCCTAAAATGTCTAAGCATAAACCATGTAAAAAATGAAATATGAATTAATTAGTGATGTTTCTTTGCATCATCTTAATAAACAACATTAAAATATTTTGGTTCTCATAACTAAATTAAAATTTTAAATTTTTTTACCATTCTATAAGCCATCATTTTCCTATACAAACAATCACAGGAACGAGAACAAAAATTCAAAACAAAAATACCCAGAGAGAGACATAGAATGGTAGAAATGGGAAAAAATTAAACAAAGATAAATAATAGAGCAGAAAAGGGATTAAATTTCTCTTTCTTTAACACACAAAAAATGTGTTTTAATGAAAAACAAGGTGACTTGACATGGAGATCAAAAGCAACTGGAAAGCATGGCTTGACTGTGGAGCACGATTCAATAGGACAAAGCAACACTGGTGTGGGTAACGATTGAAATACCGTGCCAAACACAATATTTAGATTAATACAAAGAAAATAATAGAGCCCAAAATAAAAAAGGTACAACTTTACTATAATACATGATTTAGTAATATATGGGATTATTTCGTGCTTTGTGCTGTCTATGAAAACTCCATCTGCTGCCTCAATAAAACTATCTACATGATTCTCTTCGCAACCTCTGTTGCTTGCCTCCTTCATGTGAATCCTTTATGTGAGTCCTTTTTTCACCTTCTATGCAAACAAGATTATAGTTTCTTGCAAAAAAAAACCATGATTCGAACACTCAGCCATGCAATCTAAGGCTTCCACATATTTTTTAAATCTGGAGACATGCTTTTTCTACGTGGTCAAAAAAAAAAAAAACCCTAATCAACATTTCTTTGAGGTATTTAATAATTTGATTGGCACATTCCATGAAAGAAATTTCAAAATTAGAAATATAGTGGGATACAGAAAATTTTAAATTTTTTCTTTACCTCCTTTCAAAGCAAAAAGGTGGGCTATTGTCATTTTAAATATTATAAAATGCAGGGTAATTCAAATTTTACAATTTTAAGTTTTCCATGGTTTATAAATTACAACTAAACATGAATTAAAAACAATGTAATTTGTCGTTGTCTATAGCCTTTAATAATATAAACACAATAACAAATATATTATATAACATATATTAAAACATGCATGGTAAATATATATATTATAAGAAAGTAGAAGAAATAGACCCTAAACATAGTTTTAAAGTTTAATAGAATAATATACAGACATTTAATTTTTAATTTTTATCAAAATGATTTTTGACATTGTTAGATATAGTGTGAGACAATTTAAATTAATTATCAAATTAAAATGTGCCACATGGCAAGTTAAGAAAGCTATTTGGGCTACATTATAGTTGACACATATTTCAAATCGGATTATATATGTGAAATGAATTAGAGGCCTTTAAGATCCAATTGCTACGATTTGTTATTCAAATGAAGAATTTAAAATAATAAAGCATTAGGTCTTTGTATTTGTTCTATCTTTTTCATTCTATGATTAAAAAATAAGAAACTGTTGAGCCTAGGTGCTGTTATGCCATTTCTTTCAATAAGTAAAGGATCTTAGCAGCCGCTAAGCATTTTCTTTCATAGGAAATGAGGTGAAATATGTATTCATAACAATATATCTTATGAGAACTACATAATAAGCCTAGCGATCAAAAATTGTTATTTGATATAAGTATAATCAGTGAAAAACACTAGTGTTACAAAACTACAGATAGTGATAATGACCAAAGGTAAAGGTAGAAGCCTAGTGGCCGTTAAGCTATACCATGGTTTCTTATTTTATCGCTATTTTCAAATTAAGAAAATTTTTAGCTTAGGGTCTGATATGCCATTTCTGTCAATAAGTAAGGAGATTATCGACCGCTAAGAATTTTATTTGATAGGAAACAATGTGAAATACATGTTCTTAGCAATATATCTTATGGGAACTACATAATAAGGCTAACGATCCAAAACTATTTTATGATACTAGTATAATCAATGAAAAACACCAGTGTTCCAAAATTGTACATATAGCACGTTTATAATGATAAGAGGTATAGGAAGGAGCCTAGAGGCCGCTAAGATATACCATGCTTTTTTATTTTATACATTTTTTTCAAAATAAGAAACTTTTGAGCCTAGGGTATGATATGCTATCTCTATCAATAAATATAGGAGCTTAGTGGTCGCTAAGTATTTTCTTTACTAGGAAACAATGTGAAATGTGTGTTGAAAACCATATATCTTATGGGAAATACATAAAAATGCTAGCGATGAAAAACTGTAAAGATAGTGTTTATAATGAGAAGAGGTAAAGGTAGAAGCCCAGTAGACACTAAGCTATACCACGATCTGTTATTTTATGGCTATTTTAATTATAAGAAAATTTTGAGCCTAGGGTCTAATATACCATTTATGTCGATAAGTAAGGAGCTTAGTAGTCACTAATCATTTTCTTTGATAGGAAACGATGTGAAATTTTTTGTTCTTAACAATATATCTTATGGGAACTACAGTAATAAGGCTAGCGACCCAAAATTGTTTCATGATACTAGTATAATCAATGAAAAACACTAGTATTCCAAAAATGTACAAATAGTGTTTATAATGATAAGAGGTACATATAGGAGCCTAGCGACCGCTAAGTTATACCATGATTGTTTTATCTTATGCATTTTTTTCAAAATAAGAAACTTTAAGCCTAGGGTCTGATATGCCATTTCTATCAATAAGTAAAGGAGCTTAGCGGTCGCTAAGAATTTTATTTGCTAGGAAACAATGTGAAATACGTGTTGAAAAACATGTATCTTATATGAACTATATAAAAATGATATTGATACAAAACTATACATACAGTGTTTAAAATGAGAAGAGGTAAAGGTGGGATCCTAGCGACCGCTGAGCTATACCATGATTTGTTATGTTATGAATATTTTCAAAATAAGAAACTTTTGAGGCTAGGGTCTGATATTCCATTTATGTCAATAAGCAAAGGAGCTTAGTGGTCACTAAGAATTTTTTTTGATAGGAAACGATGTGATATATGTGTTGAAAACCATTATCTTTTGAGAAGTACATAATAAGGATAGTAATGAAAAAATGTACTAAATAGTGTTTATAATGATAAGAAGTAAAGGTAGTAGCCTAGCGGTGACTAAGATACACCTTGATTTTTTTATTTTATGGTTATTTTATAAAAAAATAAAAGTTTTGAGCCTATGGGAAATAGATAATTTGTCTCGATCCCTCTCCGGGGTTTATAGCGTAGGACTTTCTCTCTGCCGCAGATAGTCTAGTGAATATGGTACAATTAAAATCAATGGATAACACTAGTGTTCCAAAACTATACACATATTGTTTAAATAAGAAGAAACTAATCCTAGCGGTGATTATATCATTCTATTTAGAACGTACAGAAGCTTAGTGGTTGCTAAGAATTTTTCTCTTATACGAAAAAATGTGAATTATGTGTTATACAAAATACATCTTGTGAGCACTACATAAGTCATGATCCCTCTTGATGGTTTGATGGTTTAGTGTTTTGTGTATCTTGTTTATGCTCAGATCCATGGCCTCGCATGATATTTGGATCAATGTTCTCCTTGTAAACTCAGTCACCTCCAGGGGAATTGTAGTTAGTTGTTCCAGGAGATTCATGTCCACCCAATGACTTTTCCCCTCTAGATAATCTGCTGCCACCTTCATTCACTTCAGCTTGAAGGATGATTATGGTTTTTCAAAGCTTGCATTCACCTCTAAAATCTCAAGAAACAGGTCTTTGAACATGTGGCCTCCCTGTATATTCCCAGATCCATGACCACTCCAAGAATTGGGTTTGACGATTTTTTTTAACAACTACTGTCACCTCTAGAAGAAATGCAATCTACATTTCCATGTGAATCCCTCCATCCCGATGCTCTACTGTCGCCATTTGCACTAGAAGAGAATCACTTAGGTTTTTCGACAGTTCTTGCGAGGGGTCGTTTAGGGCTCATTTCAGTCGATGTCAAACATAAATAATCAACCATTAAATTATAATATAATTAGATGTTATTAATATGTTTTTAGTTAATATACTAATGTAAGTTTGTTCGCAATACTAATTATGGTATTTATTTATTAGTATTATTAATTAATGTTGTTAATTAATTAATTTTCTTTAATCCTAATATCATATGTTAAATACATATTATTTGATTACTATTTTTTTAAATAATGTTGGTTATGTCGTAATTCATTTTATAAAGTTTTTATTATATTTTTTTATAATTTTAAAATGCACT